>JAZKJV010001783.1:0-114099 GCA_037367405.1 Ottelia alismoides
TACAAAGCTACATGCTTTTTTTGCAGATCTTATTAGGCACATTCTATATACAATGTTTGTCCACTTGCATGTGTTTACATATCACAAGTTGCATTCTCTTCTGATGCAGGCATATGGCTACTCAGACTGGTCTCCGGATGGAGGACTGGTCCATTTTTTGAGCATCAATTTGATGGAGGACGAGTCCATGTTTTGGACAACAACTACAGTGGATGACATTCGAAGGATTTTATTTTGTGGTGGGATGGTTGTTGGTGTGGTTGCTGTATTTTTGATTGAGGTGAAGTCGACATTAGCCAATGCCTTGCTTGTTGTGTAATGTGTGGGATTTTCGAGCTCCATATGTATATGAACATTAGCATAAAACTTAGTTGTAGTATGGCGAATATTGACATGTCGAATGGATGAGACTATGAGAACGTGTATGAATTGGGATTTCCTCTTTGGTTGCATTGCTGGCCATATTTCATGTACTTAATATCTAGAGTGACTAGCACCACAATATGAGTATGAGAGACGGCATTCACTGACATAGCAGTAATTCATTCATTTCTTCTCAAGACGTTCTACATGAGTTTAGCAGCAAGGAATACAAGTACACATACGCGACCTTAACATGAAAGCATATGTTCTTGATTTCCACTCTTATATTTGTGAGTTCACACGTCATCTTCTTTACATTTAACTCAACTTGCCTAACTCTTGGGAAAATCATAAGCATGTCATTGTCGACCTAGCCAAAAAACCGCAACTTCGATTCGGGTATGTGTAAGATGTCCTTCTTACTCCATTGTCTCAAGGATGTCTTCACCGTGGCAAAACTTCAACATTCACATTTCACTCGATCGTTGGCAGAGACCCTAGAGGCGGGAGAGTTGGTCCATCTCTTGTAACCATGTAAAATAAGAATATTGTGATAAAAAGACTCATGTAATATCATTGAGAAACATGTATTGTTACATTCTAGACATGCAAATAATAAAAAAAGTTTGGTCGTCTCAAGCTTCTCTCAAGATTCGCTCTCTTTGTTCTAACGTGGAGCCTTCAAACAAGGTGGTTGAAGCTCAAATATAGTCATTGGGAAATGATGGGTATATCATATCTTTCAATTCCAATGGTATTCAAATTGGGGGTAAAGTAGAGCATTCATCCATTGGGAAATGAACATCAGTGGAATGTAGATGGCTGCTACCCTAGGGATATGCCATGTAAGGGTTTACAACTTTACAGGGTTGAGGTAATAATAATGAAGTTTATGGGTCAAGAAGGTAATTTATTAATATTCTAGGGTTCATGGTGTAAAAATACATAAAAATATTTGTACCAGGACTATAATATTGAGAATAGACTTGGTCAACAATGCACAAGCAAAATTATGATCAAGAAATAATAACATGCATAATCCCACAATAGAAGGGTAAAGTGATTTAATTAGCAACACACCTACTCAACTTGTTCACATCAGACTTTGTATTTGTATGCTCAAAAATATGCTTGGAGTACAACATACATCTCTCCTAAAGTCTTATTTATAGTGGACATCTAGGGTAGAGTTACAGGGCATGCTAAGTGAAGTTACCAATATTTCCTTAGTGCATAAAGTAGTTGGATCAACAAAGTTGACTGAAGTGTGTATATCGCCAAAAAAAATCTTCACAAGATGAAAAATAACTTACAATCATAAGCACAATTGCTTATTATCATGTTAACTCTAATTTCTAGGAATACATAACACTTAACTAGTCCAACAAACATATTAGATGTGGATTCAATAAATCAATATATATATATATATAGAGAGAGAGAGAGATAGAGAGAGAGAGATGGGGTTGCTCTATAGGGCCCTTGCCCCATTTTCGATATTTTTTTTGGAAAATACCACCATGTATTTTCATCACTATATCCCTACATTATGTCATTCCAATTTTATCAAAAATAGAAATTCTGATGTCATCTATCCAACATTAAAATTTGACAGTCTGGATGAAGGGCGTAGGAGTGTCTGTTTCTGACGAAATTGGAATGACATAATGTATAAATATAGTGATGAAAATACATGACAATATCTTTCAAAAATACAAAAAGTGCTGAAAAATGGGGCGAGAGAAGCACCATTTATGATCAAGATCTTTTTTTGACAAATCTCCAAATCATTTCGAATTCAATTTTGAGTACATTGATTTAGGATTCCATGTAATAAAATTCCAACAAACTCTCTCAATTGGAGTCACTAAATCAAATCTTGTTTCATTATTCCCTCAACTAGAAGAGTCATGAGAAATAATCAATTACAATTACATTAACTTCAAGTATTCTCGATTCTCTTACATCTTTCATTACTTGAAGCCATATATAATTTGAACTATATGTTCCTATATTCATTTTCAATTGTAAGCAAGAGATATCTCATTTGACCATTGGGAAACAATATCTATCATATTCTTTCCAAAAGTTGATTAATATTTTTGATTTATTTTTTTTCTCAAATAAGATGACCACCGATGGAATTTATTACATACTAATATCGTATGAATATGCTCTATCTTCTGATTTATTATACAAACATGTATATTTCCTTTTGAGAAAGCATGCATCTCATATAGTCATATATGCACATTAATTTGAAGCTATATCATCATTGATTCATTCATCGTCATAACGATATACCGAATGTACATGCACGCAATCTTGTGTGGATTGTGTGTCTTTATAGGATGAATTCTCACTTTATATATATTTATCTCATTACATTAACTATTTAACATTGACACCTCTCCAATCTGATGTAAAGGACATAAATTAGAGCATCTATTAAATCGAAGTATATAAATAAGATTGCCATATCTGTTTACATTTGGATAAAATTCAGATATATTTGTTGATTCTTGATCTAACTCTTTGTATTATTAGTTGTATTACATTACATTTAAAGTGACAATGTTATATAATTTTAATGGTAGAATATGCTCTACTAATCATGCAACATACCATTTTTTTTTTAAAAAAAAAGAAAGCATGCTGACATTACATCTAACATTCTCTCACTAGACCTTATTTTAACTAAAAAGAAAGCTGCTGACATAATAGCAACATCTTTTCCTTATTTTAACTAAACTTTAATAGCAAATGTTTTCCTAAGGGCTCAACCATCTAACATTCTCTCACTAGACCTTATGGCCATTAAGAACATCTCTACACATGCTTATTATAAGTTATTCATTTCAAATTTGAGTGGAAAGATTAATTGGCAAATGACAGAAAGTTGGAGAAATTGTTTAAAAGCCTGACTTTACTTTGATTATGTTGATGTACCCTCTCAAATTCACTAGGCCTTTAAGTTTATATTTCAACTTATAATATTGCAAAATTAAAGCACAAGAAAAGTACATGTCAGATCAAAAGAAAGATATTTCAATATAGAGTAAATTACACAAAAGTCTCTAAACTATACATTCAATTTCAATGTCATACCCGAACTCCAAAAAGTAACAATTTGATACTCTATCTTCAAGATTTGCTCCTATATAGACTATGGTAACTAAATTTAGTTGTTCAATTTATCTTCTAGCATTAAATCATACTAGTTTAAAATAAGCTTTAGACAAAACCTAAAAGTTGAGTATCACATCATTAATTTTTAAAGTTCCGATATGACATGGAAAATTCTGGGACTTTTGCGTAACTTACTCCTTCAATATATGATGTAAAATTTATTGTATTGTTTTTTTATTTATTTTTTAGTACTTTTTAGAAATTTTATACTAATTGTGTATACTTAAAATTTGATAAGATAAAATAGAAGTTAAAATTAGTTACTATTTAATGAAAAAAGAGTGCTTTTAAAGAAATACTATATAAAATAAGCACATAAGTAGTTAACTTACAAACATGTATAATTTCAATTTAATAACTTGTCTAAGCCTAGTTGTAAAAGAATTGGTTTGTGTTAATATCACTCAGATAAAACATAAACCTCTTTAATTAAAATAATAAAAAATTGTAAAGTAATTAGAATTTAAAAATTTATTAACATAAACACAAATACGAGCAAGTAAATATGATATTATAAGGTCTTAGTATAATAAATTAAAACTTCATGAATTTAAATATAAACATGGTTGCAATGCAATAAACTATTTGAACAAGAAACAACAATAAATTCATCGTAAAAATAAAATATTCAAAATGTTAAGAATAACACATATAAATGGAAATATGAAATATACGAACTAAAATGGAAAAAAGAAAATAAAAAAAATATTCAAAAAGGGTAATGTGCACAAGGGTACATGGAACAAAATACAAGGGAAGAAAAAAAATCTTTAAAACGATCAATGTGCACAAGGGTACATGGAACCGAATGGAAGTGGTAAGAAGGATTATTGATCGTCTTCCTTTACCCTATATTTCCTCAGCTACTCTTATGATGTGCAACAACATTAGCATGTAGGAGAGGTTCTTATCTCCCCCTAAGCACATGCATCACAATCATAATTACCTAACAAAGCATGGGGTAAAACATTAGGGCGGTATAAAGAATAAGATGATATGGTACGAACCACAAATGCAGATGGGCCATAGAAGCACATAAACAATAATGCACAGGACATGACAATGTTCGTTCACCTCTTACAAGCACCAGAGAAGAAAATTCACTAATAAAAAGAACATGTACAACTCTCTACGTTCCCTCATTCTCTACTCCCCCACCCCATTGTTACCTTCTCTTGTGGTATTGTATATGACACCCCCAACATCCTCTGCTTATAGGCTCAAATGCAATCTTAGGTTGATTGCAAAAATTAAAATCAATCAAGTTTCCAATAATTTCAATCAATCAAGATCCTTATGAAATTTGATTACAACCGATCAATTCTCCCTCAAGAATTACATGGAATCAAATTCTACAATATCAGAATTCTAATTTTCCAACCATAATCCTAATAATATCTCTTTAATTGAGATGGATGCCGTTACAATATTCATGTTGCCTTGATTTCGCGTTGGACCATCCTAAGCAATTGCGAGCTCCTCTCGCAAGTTGTCATCATATATGGGTGCTTCACCCGTCGTTGGGTATCCTCTTGTGCCTCTTCCTTGGCACGCTTGCACGAGTCAATGTTGTGCTTACTGACTAGAGAATGTAGCATCATCCTCTAGCAAAGTGGACCGCAATTGTTTCTTCCTGTTACACATTTCGAGAGCAACTATGTCTATTACTTGCTACTCTCTCCTCATCCTGAGAAAAACTATAACTTCATAACCAATTACGACCCTTCTCTCAAGCTTTTACACTGTGTTTGGTATCCCCATGCCTCACGTCAATGTGCATTCTATTGATCTCATATCAAAAACTATTAGCATAATTCTCTGATGACTCTTATCGAAATTCTCATAGAGAACACATGGTTAGTTTTTTCACAACTTTTGAGGAATGCACACATGCCACATCAAGTCTTCTTGATGGCATCAAGCCTCTCTCTGATACTAGTTGATGGGATATGAACCATGTATGCAAATGTGAAATCAACCACTACCATGGAAGCACATGAATAATAAGATAACATAATATATTGGTAGTCGATTATCTCACATGACCATTGGAGAAGAAAATTCACTAAGAAGAAGAACAAGTATATTTCCGTATGTTCCTTGCTCTCTTCCTTCTCTTTTGTTTGTATCTCTGCATCACATTGTTGCCTTCTTTTGTGATGTTGTTTATGATACTACCAACCCTCTCTTTTTATAGTTCCAAATATAATATTAGATTAGTTGTTGATAGTGCCTTTATTACATACTAATTGTATCGTCGTTTTGATGATAATGTCCTTTGTGAGTGTAGACAATGCAAATTTGTGATAAATTTACTCCATGTATGAAGCACAAAAGAGCATCATTTTGGAGAATGAAGAAAAATGAAAGATACTTAAATTCTCAAGAACATGGTATACAAGGATGACAAAATCATATTCAATTGACAAGCTGAAAGCTGCAGACAAACGGCAAAGAAGAAAAAAAGACTTTTATGATAGGCATAAAAAGTCTCAAATATATATGTATGTGTATCATATAGGCATATTAGGTCCAAATCGTTATGGTTGATCAACACCTTTGATTGATCAGCTTAGTTGAGATTTATTGACCATCGATGATCGACCAACTACATGATCCGATCGATCCTTCTTGATCGACTAAGCACTTTCCATGATTGAGCACAATTTGAATACACTTCTAATAGCTCTATAATGATCAATCAACCTTGATCTGCATAATCGATCAACTTGATATGATTGATCATCATATTCGTATGCTTGATCACAAGTGTGAATCTTGTTGATTTCTTTCCAGATTTGTTTCCAATGGCTATATTTATGAATGGACATCCCCCTCCACTATATATAGAGTCATTGGCCTCTATTGTAGACACACATATAATTCAGTCTCTCTAACTTTTCTCAAAACTCCACTCGAGGCAATCTCCCTCATTATTTACGTCAAGATCACATCTTGAGAGTCATTCGTCTACGCGTTTGTTTGCATTTTTATTCAATTATACATATATCTATTTACGTCATTGTTCTCATTGCGTAATTATATTTGATGCTTTATAGTGTGTTGTATTCTTTACTGTATTGTAACACTTGGTGTTTGATCCAAGGTATATAAAGAACTCGGTTTTTATCCAAGTTATGTGAAAGTATTTGGTCTGTGATCCATAACATATATAAATGGTTGAGTAATTCATGGGAAAATAACTCAAAATAGTCAAATAGTTGATTGACTAGGTCAATAAAAAATCTTAAGTCATGGATCTTGGGTCATGGTTTTTACCCAGTGGGGTTTCCATCATATATGCTTGTCTCTTATGGTTCTTCTTCTTATGTGGCTTGCTTGTCATATCTGTGGTGATTATTATCTAATATAATTATTTGATGGCCATAACCTTTGCTTATCAATCTAGAGGAACTTGCATATTGTATAAGAGTGTAGTTCGCGCAGAGGACATAACTGAAATCCATGCATATGGAGGCCATCACCATCACCATTGGAGGACAGTCCATGTTAAAACCTTCACTGTTTGATGGCACTAACTTTTCTTATTGGAAGATATGCATGCCGTTAAATTAGAAATGCATGGGGTATGAGACATGTGATATTATCAAAAGCAAGTACCAAAAGTCAGAAAAGAAAGTCGCCTTACCCATCAAAGAAAAGAAGAATACAACAAACAACTCAAAAGCAATAAACACCTTATTCGACATATTAACTATGGAAGAATTCAACAAAGTATCTCCTTGCAATCTGAACGGACTTACCGTAACATATGACGATACATCTAAGGTAAAAGAAAGTTTGCAAGAAATATATGAGCTTTTTCATGATGAAAGAAAGAGAAAGTATAAGGGAGGTGTATTCACGGAAATTGTAAAGTCGCTCCAAATTTTAGATGTGGAGATAAAGAAAGATGTACTCGTCAAAAAGCTCTTTATATCATTTACTGCTAAGTGGAGGACCACAACCACAATGATCACGGAAGCAAATGATATAGATACACTTCCTTTAGATGGGGTAATTAGAAAGCTTCTTGTTTACAAAGTCAAGAAGGAACAGAAAATGGAAACCAATGCATATTCGAAGGATCTAGCGACTACAACCTCCAGTGGAGATAAATATGAAGAAATAGCTTTCATCACACGTCACTTGAAGAATTTTTTAAGAGACAATCAGAGTTAAAAAAAAAGAATGTATAAACCATTTATATTGTTACAATTGCAAAGAAAATGACACATCAAATGGGAATGTTATCTTCTCAATATACAAGAAAAGATCTTTGATTAAGTTGTCACCCATCAAAGAAAGAAAAAGAAGTATCTCATACCATTTCAAGAGGACTCTTATACAAATGATGATGAAGAAAAAACCCATACCAGATTCATCCCTAACGAATCATCATCATGCATGTAGCTTTTTTACTTCAAAAGTAAGAAAGGTATGGGATCCTAAAAGAAGTCAGGATTAGAAAATTAACCATGTTAGATCCAAAGAAAAAATAGAGACCAAAACATTTTCATGCCAGCAAATGGAAAAAATATGAGAGACACCACGAAGAAAAGCTAGGAGTGAACCCCAAATCATTGATGAATCTGTAGACAAGAAGACCACAAGCAATGAGAAATAAAGCCCCATCGTGGAGTAACTACTTGCAGGAAGGCAGAAGAGATCCCCATGGATCTTGGTCGAACTCCAATGGATGGGCACTATTCCGCTGTCATACCATGGCTATCCTCCTTAATCATATGGTACAATCTTTCTACTTTATTATTTTTATTATTAGGTATGCATCATATATTACTTTAAAATGGGGGAGCATTAGTTTTCAAAATTATATAATTTTCAAATGGAGATATTTATTAAAATGGAGAAATTTATTTTCAAAATAAAATGGATGGAGCACTATATATTTTTAAAACAACAACAACAACAAAGCATTTTCCCACAATTAAATAGGGTCGGTTACATGGATTCTTCGCGTCCATTCAAATCTATCTTGGGTCAATCCCGGGCTTATATCCACAAAACAAAGATCTTTTCGTATGGTCTCTTTCCAACACTTCTTGGGATGTCCCCGCCCTCTCTTAGTCGGCTCAACATCCCAACACTCGCATCTCCTAACTGGTGCATCAGCTGATCTTCTTTCCAAATGACCAAACCATCTTAAGCGGTTTTCTCGCATCTTATCCTCGATCGGAGCAACACCAAATTTCTTTCTGATTGCATCATTCCAAATCTGATCTTTACATGTGTGTGTCCGCACATCAACCTTAGCATTTTCATTTCTGCTACAGCCATTCTCTCCACATGTCTATGGTTCACAGGACAACATTCAGATCCATAGAGCATAGCAGGTCTCATAGCTGCTTTGTAAAACTTTCCTTTAATTTTTTAAAGGAATTTTCTTATCACGGAGAATAGCAGAGGCTCCTCTCCACTTTAGCCAGCCTGCATTTATTCTATTAGTAACATCTCCATCAATTTCCCCATCATGTTGTAAAATAGATCCCGGATGTCTAAAAGAATCTCTCTTTTGAATGTTATCATCACCAATCTTCACCTCAATTCCTTCCCCATTGCTTCCATCAAAGGTGCACTCCATATAATCTGTCTTTGCCATGCTTATATGAAATCCTTTACTCTCCAACCCATGTCTCCAGATCTCAAGCTTCTCATTTACTCCATCTCTAGTCTCGTCAATCAACACAATATCATCAGCAAATAACATACACCAAGGTAACTCATCCTGAATGTGACTTGTCAACTCATCCATAATCAAAGTAAAAAGAAATGGACTCAAAGCTGAACCTTGATGTAAACCAATGTTGATGTTAAAATAGCCAGTCTTCCCAGACGGGGTCCTTACACAAGATAAAGCCCTATCATACATGTCCTTTATGAGATTAATGTATAGGACATGCACTTGTCTCTTCTCCAAAACTCTCCACAATATCTCTCATGGGACAGAATCATAAGCCTTCTCCTAATCAATAAAGATCATATGGAGGTTCTTCATAGGACAGGCACTTGTCTCTTCTCCAAAACTCTCCACAATATCTCTCGTGGGACAGAATCATAAGCCTTCTCCTGATCAATAAAGATCATATGGAGGTTCTTCCTTTTAGCTCTATAAATCTCCATTATTCTCCTCAGCAAATGGATGGCTTCCATAGTTGAGCGACCTGGCATGAATCCGAATTGGTTTTCTTTGATGTTGGAAACTTGCCTCAACCTTCTCTCGTTCACACGTTCCCAAATTTTCATAGTGTGACTCATCAGCTTGATACCTCTATAATTTGAAATATACTATATATTTAAAAAAAAGGGAGAAAATTATTTTCAAAGAAAAATCTTTTAGAAACAAAATATTTTTGATATGTCAAATGGATAGAAGATGTTGAAATATCAATATGTAAGTTTTGTTTATTTGTCATCATCAAAAAGGGAGATAATGTCGGTAACATATTAATTGTTATTATTGTTTGATGATAACAAATTTTGTGAATACAGATAGTACTACAAATTTATGATACCTTCACTCCAAGTATGAAGCACAAAAGAAACATTATGGAGAATAAATAACAAAATGAAAGTTCCTTAGTTTCTCAAGTACCCATTGTACAAGGATGGCAAAAGTATACTTTTCTAAAATTGATGGACAAATACAACGAAAAAGAAAGAAGGCTTTTGTAATAAGTATACATAAAAAAATCTCAAATATATATAGTAATAACTTCAAATGAGATTGTGACTCATCACCCCCATGGTGAGTCAGACCGCAATCCCATCCCTCTATTTCAAATCATGTGGTTGCCATCAATGACATATTAACTATTTAATATAATGGTAAAAAATCCATCTTGGTCATTTCATCACATTCTAAATATAGAATGTGATAATTATATGACCTAATCTCTCTCTCTTGGAGGTATGCAGATCTCGACGACGTCTATGCACTATCGTTAGAGGGGTGAGTAGATCTCGACAGCAGCGGTGCACCATCTCAACAACGCGACACCATGCAGATCTTGACGGCAGTGACAAACCATCATCAGAGGGGTGAGCAGATCTCGACGGCTGTGACGCACCATTCAATGGTGATGGCATATAGATCTCAACGACGGTAATGTACCATCTTTAGAGCAACGGAGGTGCTTGGGTGTGGTGAAGGTGGAGTGCAACACAGTGGCACGTGGAGGATGTAGAGGGGGGAGGCCTAGAAACCAAGGCAACGCTTGGTGAAGTACATCCCGATGGCACGTGGAGGAGGGATGTAACTTGGAGGAAGGTGGTGGAGGAGGGGTCGCCCTTTTTTTTGTTTTACATAGTTAACATTTTTTTCACATAATTTAGTATGTATCTTATACATCTTAGATTATTGGTTACAAATTTTGATTACTATTATAATCTCAGATCTTTTTTACATTTTACAAATTTTTAACACTCTACTTTTTACTGCAAATCTCCACTCAAATATTATAAAGCAATCACATAATTTTACAAAAAAAACACAAAAAATTATAAAGGAACATAAAATAATTACAAAGATCCCATCAATGTTACACACTAAAACTTATAAAGGGAGCATGAATTTTACAAAGCACTAAAAGAAATCACAAATACTTATGACACGTTACAAAGGATGATATAAATTTTACAAATAAAAATAATAATTTAGAAAAAACTATTGAATGGGAATGTAAGAAAAAGTATGGTTTGAATTTTACAAAATCAAACCGGAATTCTACATAATCTGATATGTATTTACAATTATCTGCACTAAATTACATTTGCAGAGAATATTTTCAGAAATTGATAAATAAAGAAATTAATGAAAAATTCCAAATTAAAATGAGTCTAAATTGGTAATTGATGGAAATAAAATGACTCAAATATCCTTTTTGACAACCCACCATTGGATCGAGATCCATGGATCTCATTGATGGCTCGCTACAAGACCGGTGAGCTTCAGTCCCATTTGAAAGGTATTATATATATAGGGACCCCTTCAAATGAGGTGGGGTCTCACCATTTTTGTGGTGAGCCATCAATGAGATCCATTAGATCATGATCCAATGGTATATGCCAAAAAAGGTATTTCGGTCCTATTTTCGAGTTTAATTGAAAGTTCATTTAATGACGTTGGTACCATTTTAGGCTCGCTTTTATTAGGATTTTTTAAATTCTTTCATTCGCTGATTTCTAAAAATGTTCTCAGCAAATGCAACTTAATGCATGCATTTTATAAATACGAATGGGATTATATGACATTTAGATTTTGATTTTGTAAAATTCAAGTAATATATTTCTCAGCATTCCTATTGAATAGGTTTTTGTGAAATTATTAATTTCATTTGTAAATTTTATATTGTCATTTGTAAAAGTTCATAAGCAGTTGCAGTTTATTCGAACTTCTTTGTAAATTTCATGGTTTATATATTTGTGTGCCAACATTGGATCTTTGTAATTGTTTCACGACTCTATGTAATTATTACGCATTTCTTTGTAGAAATACATAGCCACTTGGTAATATTTGTATGGAACTCTGCAAAATAAAAGTAAACTATTAGAATTTGATAAAATGTAAAAAATGCTACGAGAATGTAAAAAATAATCCGATATATGCAGAAACCATCCTGTGATTTGTGAAAAAAATGATAATTGTAAAAAAAAATGTTGTGCACAACGGCCACAGAGTAGTATGCATCCCTCCTCGTAGTCATGCTCCTTTCTCATCCTCCTCTCTTCGGCACCTTCTTCCATGTCGGGCCCTCGTCCACGCACGATTGTCGTCGATGAATCGATAGAGAAAGAGGAGGAGGAGGTGCACTGTCATCGACGAATCGAGAGAGTAGGTGCACCGCCATCAATAAATCACGAGAGAGGGGGGTCACCATGCCCTCCCTCCAACGTCTCATCCTCCTCGTGTGATCATGCCCTCCCTCCTCCGCTCCTCCTCCACGCATGATCGTTCCCTCCCTCCTACGCCTCCTCCTCCATGTGTGACCATGCATCATCATCGCCGCACACCTCTGAAGCCTCCACACACAGCCGTCGGATCCTGCTCCTCATGTCGTCGTCGTCTCTATGCCTGCACAAAATTGAATTAGGTTTTGAAAATATGGAAGGCAATTGATGGAGATAAATGTGGGTTGTCACATTCTATATTTAGAATGTGACAAAAAGACTAAAATAGATTTTCAGGAGTTTAAAAAATATTGTTAATCGGTCATTAATTGCAGTCGCACGATAAAAAATAAAAGGACAAGATTGAGGGCTCACCATAATATTGGTGAGACCCTGTCTCATTTGAAGTTTCTCCTCTCTCTCTCTCTATATATATATATATATGTGCATATGTGTCATGTAGGCATATTAGGTTCAAGCCATTATGATCGATCATCCTTTCTGATCTAATAGATCAATTGTCTCTCATCGATTGCCTTAGATGATTCAATCGACCATCACTAATCAGCCAACCTACTTGACATGCTCGATCACTCTTGATCGACTATGCACTTTCCATGATCAATCACAATATTAATTCAAACCTCCAATGGCTCTGTTATGATCAATCAAATTGTTCTACATGATCGATCACCTTGAAACAATCAATCACCTTATTTGTATGAATGGCCATAGTTATTGAGCCTTATTGATTTCTATCCAAATATGTTTTCAATGGCTATATTTTTAAATGTGTGTCCCCCTCAACTATAAATAGAACCCCAGAGCTTTGTTGTAGACACACATCTCAATTTAGTCTCTCTAGCCTCTCTTAAAGCTTTCCTTGAAGCTGTCTCTATCGCTCCCTACTTCAAGATCACATCTTAAGAACCACTCATCTACGCTCAGTTTGCATATCTGTGTTCTCATTATTCTCACTGGATAATTATATTTGAGCCTTTATAATGGGTTGTAATCTTTATTTTACTAATGCAGTGTAACACCTGGTGTATGATCCAAGGTGTACAAAGAACTTGGTTTTTTTGATTAAGTTGTAAGAAAGTCTTTGTCCAAAGCATATGTAAATGATTGAGTTATCCGTGGAGAAATAACTTAAGATAGTGGAATAGGTGATTCACTCAATCAATCAGAAATTCTATGTTAGGGGAGTTGGATCTGGATTTTACACAATGGGGTTTCCACGCTAAAATACTTGTATCTTGTAGTTGTTCTGATTATGTGACTTCCTTATTATATCTGTAGTGATTATTATCTGCGATAATTATTTGTTGACCATAACATTTTGTTTAGCTATCCAAAGGAACGCACATTTCTATCAATCTCAATTGATCAAGATCCTGATCGATATCAATTGATCAAGATCCTGATCAATCTCAATCAGTCAAAATCCTAATGATATTATAATACATGTAATCAAATCTCCTTCAAGAATGATATGAAATCCAACTCTATGGTATTAGAATTCTAATTTTCACAATCTAATATAAGAAGCAAGGGAGAAGAAACCAGCTAAGGGACAAGAGGTAGGGAACTAAAAGGAGGGTAAGAAAGGTTTTATGCCTATAAGCCAATTCAAAGGTGCACTCTTTCTATTACCTATAGGTCACAATATGTATAACCATCCCCCACCATGTTTTTCCATGAGATTTTAGGACTACTACTTTTATTGGGTAGTGGAGGGTCTAAAGGTCGAGCATGGACTAGGATTTCATGGGGTGTTTATGGATGTAAATTGATGGGGAAGAGGGTTAGAGGGATTAATGTAAATAGGAAGAGATGATTTGATGGTTTAGATCATCGCTACTTGCATGGGAAGGGTGGGAAGACAATACAAAGGGCTACAGAGATAGGAAAATCTAAGTAGGATCAAGATGAATTGAAAGACTAATTAATTAAATGTGTATAGGGACAAAATACTAAAAAGGTAGGGCTGTCGTCCAAGTGAACTGTAGTAGAGTCAGCCGCATCAGAGTGGCACCACAAGGAGACGAGAGTATGTCGCTGATTGTGTTTGAAAAATCATAATGTTTTGACCATCAAAAAGTTGTAGTACACAATTCTCTTTTATTTTTCTGGAAGGAGTCGGGTTCTAAGTTCCCAAGAGAAGGGTGATACTTGCCAGACTTGCTACATGTTTCTATTAAGAATTAGGTTAATGATTCCATTGGGAGAAGTCTTTGCTCTTGTCCAGTTGTTGTTCAATGGTGCCATATGGATGCAACCAAGCGCGAGCCAACATCCGATGCTTCCCTGGCAAACTGAAAGTTTGATGCAGGTCCATGCCAGTTTCAATGCTCACAATATGTAAGTTCATGCATATATACATGTGCCTGTATGCATATAAATACATTCTTGTTTATTATCATATAAATTTAAGAGAGTTGGTCTTTGTAAATGAGTCGGATGGTCCGTGGCACCAATAATCAAGAAGGCTTGAGTTCGATCCCTTGACCAGCTTTTAAACGAGGAAAATAAGCTAATTGCAGTTCAGTTTTCTCAAAAAACTAATTCAACCCTGTACTTGGACACAAGTGAGATGGGATTAGTAGATTGAACCGTGAATATTGGAAGAACCAAGAAGTCTTGGACCGGTTCACTGGTTGAACCGGCCTGCGTATTATGGTTTCCAGAATGATGATGCAGCACATAATGATGCTCCATATTTCAAACTTGCAAATGCTTCAATTTATGCTTATTTTTGGAAGAGTAGGAATATGTTATTTGTACGTGTTGTAAATAAGAGTACCAGTGCATATATTAAACAGTAAAACATCGGATCCAAATGAATTAACAGAGAAACAACACCGAATAAGATTACATTAAACGTATGTTTCCCAATCATTATCCGATTATACAATGCAAACAGGAATCGATCAAAATAACAGAAACAACAATAAGGGCATGATCCAGAAAGGGTAAAGCAATAAACATATTGCGGCAACCAAAATGAAATAAAGATTAGTTTAGAAGTCACCGAAGCGTCCATGAAATAGACTGTCCTTAGAAAAGATATCGCCCCCACAATACCGGTGCGTAGGGTACTGGCGATCCACTCCCAGGATACGACGGTTCACGATCGTCGTCGGCGCACACCAACGGGATCGTCCTCGATTGTACCTCAGAGAACTGCAGCCGAGAGAGGAAGAGGAAAAACGTTCGTCCGCGAGAGGAAGAACCAGAGAGAGAGACGGCGTGAGAGAGGTTTTTCTTGCGAGTGAAGAAAAACCGCGTCGAGTGAGGGATATATATAGAGGGGCTCGCGTGCCCTAGCGCGCGGTTACCTTTTGTTTCCGAAAACGCGTCCCGAAAACACAGCCTTTCGGATCCCAAAATCGCGTCCATAATGGCGAGTTGAATTCCCATTTAAGTCGACTTACCAAATTAATCGTGTGATTAATTTAATCGACTTACCAAATGAAAACCGCAGCAAAAGTATCGAGATCCGAGATCCGAATTGACTCTCCCGAGCCCGAGCCCGAGCCCGAGCCGGAGCGGAGCGGAGCGCGCGCGCGTGTATGTGGTCCTCCATTCCTCCTCTCTACTATTGCTACAAGAGCTTGGGGTGTGGTCTCATATATAAGTCCACCAAAAATTTATATCTCCAAGGTATGGTACTAAACTTCCACCCAAACTAAACCATGTTTCAAATTTGGGAATTCCCAACTTTCCCTCCAAACCATTTGGTTTCCCAATTGAAACCAAATCAATACCAATTATAAATAATAGATTTTCCAATTAAAACCTATATATATACAATTTTAATACAACAATCCCCCACGAATTCACCAATTTGAAAAAGAGATTCAAAAGGATTTAAGAGACTTCTTTCGGCTGCCCACACTTTGCTTTCAGTAAAGGTACCTTCCGGTTTGAACCTCTACCTGAGTTTACTACTTTCACTTTAACAGGAACGAAGTGAACTACGTCTTGAACTTCAGACCTTGGTGTTAGAGTATACAGTAGAAACAACAAAGCATTGTTCTTGGTACAATCTTCAGGGTTGGTGCTCTTAAAGGCCATGCACCCTTATCCTGTTTCATGAGTGTGTTCAGGAAAGACCCTCTTCCTTTAATTGCGGCCCATAGTAACACTCACATAGGTGGCGTTCTCCAAGGATGCACTGCTAACATCCTGCTCAAAGGCTTGAACCCATTCAGAGCCTACGCTCTTCCTAAACTTGTAGCTTAAATGGCACTCAGGCTTCCAGGGATAAGACACTCATGCTTACGCATTAAAGTTAGAGTGCCAACCAGTTCTCCAGACAGCTTGTTATTACCACATTGAACCTACTTTGTGGGATCTCCACTCAGATAGGTTGGGTTGCTACTATAGAGGAACTCCCAATGGGTCTCAGTCCCATCCCAAGCCTAGACTTTAGGACTAAAGATCTATCAAGTCCCTTAGTCAACGGATCTGCTGTATTGTCTTTGTATCCAATAAAATCCACAGCCAACACTCCTCGAGACACCAAATCCCTTAATGTCTTAAGTCTGATTTGTATGTGTCTCCTTGTTTTCTGATTGAACTTTGAACTCTTGATCTTGGCAATTGTGGTCATATTATCACAATGTACCGAGATCGCAGGAACAGGCTGACCTACCGTGGGAATTTCAGACAGAAGTTCCCTTAGCCATTCAACCTCAATTCCAGTGGTGTCCAAAGCACACAGCTCGGCCTCAAAAGTGGATCGAGCTAGAATGGTCTGCTTCACAGACCTTCAGGAGACTGCACCGCCTCCAAGGGTAAATACATACCCTGTAACACCATCACTCCCAGACTCTTCTATTTTCCCTATCCAGCTTGCATCACTGTATCCTTCTAGTATAGAAGGATGTCTACCATAATGCAAACTAAGGGTAATAGTTCCCTTTAAGTACTTCAGTACTCGATCCAGAGCCTCCCAGTGAATACGGTCAGGACAGCTAGTGTATCTACTCAGCTTTGCAACCGAGAATGAAATATCAGGTCTCGTGCAATTTGCAAGATACATTAAACTTACTATCACTTGTGAATACCTTAGCTGGGCTACAGGTACTCCACTTTTATTCTTAAACAGTATTTTGGATGAATCAAAAGGAGTGCTTACAGCTTTGCAATCTTGATATCCAAATTTCTCAAGTACCTTCTCAACATAGTGAGATTGAGAAATTACAATCCCATCAACTGACCTTGTCAGTTTGAGACCCAAGATCACATCAGCAACACCCGTGTCCTTCATCTCAAACTTGCTACTCAAGAAAGCCTTAGTCTCATTAATAATCCTCATATGTGATCCAAACAACAATATGTCATCAACATATATGTACAAGACAATACACTCATCACCTTTCACCTTGGAATAAACACACTTGTTGGATTCATGAACCTTAAAGCCACATGACAAAATAGTCTTGTCAAATTTTTCATGCCACTGCTTTGGTGCTTGTTTCAATCCGTAAAGGGATTTGACAAGCTTGCAAACCTTTCCCTCATTCCCAGGAGTCACAAGCCCATCAGGTTGATCCATATAGATCTCTTCCTCAAGATCGCCATGCAAGAAGGCGGTCTTCACATCCATCTGGTGGATAGAGAGATCATATACAGATGCCAATGCTATGAGCATCCGGATTGTAGTTATCCTGGTCACAGGGGAATAGGTATCAAAGTAATCGATACCTTCCTTTTGTCTAAAGCCCTTGACAACTAATCTGGCTTTGTACTTTTCAATTGATCCATCAGGTCTAAGCTTTCTCTTAAACACCCACTTGCACCCAATAGTAGAGCACCCTTTGGGTAAATCAACCAACTCCCAAGTTCCATTAGCCATAATGGAATCCATCTCAGATTTGATGGCTTCCTTCCATTGTTTTGCTTCAGATGAAGCCATGGCTTCCTTGTAACTTGGTGGATCACCCTCGATCTGGTAGACAACGAAGTCGCTACCCAGATCCTTGGCTATCCGAGGTCTTTTACTCCTCCTTGGCTCAATCTTTTCCGAAAGATCATTGGGTTCAGGTTGAGTCTCAACCCCCACATTCGTTATCCTTTCCACTTGATCTGGAATAGATCCTGATGTAGAGGCGCCCTCAATGGTCAGATTCTGAGGAATCCCAGTCTTCAATGGGAAGACATCCTCAAAGAAGGTAGCATCACGGAGTTCAACGATAGTGTTGACATCTATGCCCGGTATCTCTGACCGAATTACCAAGAACCTATATGCATAGCTATTTTCTAGGTAACCTAAGAAGACCGCATCAACAGTTTTAGGACCAAGTTTCTTTCTCTTGGGTTCTGGGACTAAAACCTTAGCGAGACAGCCCCACACTTTGAGATATCTTAAACTCGATTTCCTATTTCTCCAAAGTTCAAAGGGACACTTTTCTATATATCTTGGAGGCACCCTATTCAGAATATGGCAAGCCGTATTCAAGGCTTCTCCCCACATATAGGTTGGAAGTCCAGAACTTTGTAGGAGAGCATTGATCATGTCAGTTAAGGTTCTATTTTTCCGTTCTGCTATCCCATTTGATTGCGGTGAATATGGGGCCGTAACTTCATGAACTATGTCAAAAGATTTGCATTATTCATCAAATAAGTTAGAGGTATATTCACCTCCTCTATCTGACCTAAGGCGTTTAAGCACTTTTCCTGTTTGTATCTCAGCCTCATTCTTAAAGATAAGAAATTTCTCTAAGGCTTCATCCTTGGTTTCCATTAAATATACATAGTAGTATCTACTGCCATCATCTATAAAGGTGATAAAGTATTTCTTATTGTCTCGGGTCAACACACCATTAAACTCACAGATATCTGTGTGCACTAGATCCAAGATCTCACTATCTCTAGAGACAGACTGAAAAGACTTCCTAGGTGTCTTAGCTTGCACACATATTTCACATTTTTGAGTTTTATCAATAGTGTGTGTTTAGGGATCAACTCTAAATTCATCATTCTTTTAATTGAATTTAGGTTTACATGTCCCAATCTACCATGCCACAGATCACAAGATTCTAGATTATTCACAACATGAGACACAGAATTAGAACATTCAGCATTCAAAACATTCACTTCATTAATGTTTACTGAATCACATCTAATTCTAAATAACAAATCAAAATCAGCTAAATAGCCTTTACCATAAAAGACACCATGTCTCAGAATAACAACTTTATTACATTTAAAGTTTAATTCAAAACCATTTTTAACTAAGATAGAGCCAGATAACACATTCTTCTTGATGTCAGGAACATTCAGCACCCTGTGCAACGTCCAGACACGTCCAGAGGAGAACCTCAAGTTGACTTGTCCCGACCCTAACACCCTGGCTGCAGAATCGTCCCTATCTTCACAGTCCCACCGCTGCAGGTCTGATAAGAAGAAAACAATGTTCTGTCAGAACATATATTTACATTGGCTCCCGTATCCACGAGCCACTCATTTGGATTATGGATATTGTATAGTTCAGGTTTTACAGAGACATACCCCTCGCTAGCCCCGAGTCCCATAGTGATCATGTTCACTTGTGGACTCCCGTCTGTAGCCTTAGGTTGAGCCTTCAAGGACGGACAGTCCTTCTTCCAATGGCCAACCTGATTACAGTGCCAGCAGGGTTTATTCTTTGCCTTTTTCTGGATCTTGCCCTTTGGTTTCATTTTATTGTTATTGGGACCCTTTCCCTTCTTATCCTTACCCTTCGAGGTCATGAGATTGACCTTAGCCTGAATATCAACAAGAAGCACAGGTTTTTGTTTCTTGTGTTCCTCCTCTATGGCAATTGCCACCATCAAGTCATCCATAGAAATTTTTCCCTTTCTGTGTTTCAGGGTCATACCGAAGTCTTCCCACGACTTTGGGAATTTTTCTATGATGCACATGACCTGAAACTTCTCTGGAAGTTTCATTTCGGCATCCTCTAAACCATGGAGCAGGAGTAAAAACTCGTGTGCCTGTTCAGAAACAGACCTCCCTTCGGCCATGGAAAACTTCAAAAATTTGGCTACGGAGTATTTCTCAATACCGAGGTCTTCGATGTTATACTTCCGGTCCAAGTCTTCCCATAGCCCCTTCGCAGTCTGCGTGGGTGAACAATATACGTCAAACAACGTGTTGGACAGAGCCAACAAGATGCAACCATGACATATATGGTCACGTTCCTTCCACGCAGATTGCGCCTTATGGCTATCGGGTGAGGGGTTTTCCGCTTCCACCGTAGGACAGTCAGTTTCAAGCATCGAGATTAACCCTATGGTGGTTAACCAGATCTTCATGCGTTGTTGCCAACGCTTAAAATTCTGTCCACCGAATTTATCGGGCATACCGGTCATATCTACCCTCGATTTAAACATTATTTCCGACATAATTTTATAACCGGTTCCAGATATCTTCTCTAAGATTGTTGTAAATAAGAGTACCAGTGCATATATTAAACAGTAAAACATCGGATCCAAATAAATTAACAGAAAAACAACACCGAATAAGATTACATTAAACGTATGTTTCCCAATCATTATCCGATTATACAATGCAAACAGGAATCGATCAAAAGAACAGAAACAACAATAAGGGCATGATCCAGAAAGGGTAAAGCAATAAACATATTGCGGCAACCAAAATGAAATAAAGATTAGTTTAGAAGTCACCGAAGCGTCCATGAAATGGACTGTCCTTAAAGAAGATATCGCCCCCATAATACCGGTGTGTAGGGTACTGGCGATCCGCTCCCAGGATACGACGGTTCATGATCGTCGTCGGTGCACACCAACGGGATCGTCCTCGATTGTACCTCAGAGAACTGCAGCCGAGAGAGGAAGAGGAAAAACGTTCGTCCGCGAGAGGAAGAACCAGAGAGAGAGACGGCGTGAGAGAGGTTTTTCTTGCGAGTGAAGAAAAACCGCGTCGAGTGAGGGATATATATAGAGGGGCTCGCGTGCCCTAGCGCACGGTTACCTTTTGTTTCCGAAAACGCGTCCCGAAAATGCAGCCTTTCGGATCCCAAAATCGCGCCCATAATGGCGAGTTGAATTCCCATTTAAGTCGACTTATCAAATTAATCGTGTGATTAATTTAATTGACTTAACAAATGAAAACCGCAGCAAAAGTATCGAGATCCGAGATCCGAATTGACTCTCCCGAGCCCGAGCCGGAGATGGAGCGGAGCGGAGCGGAGCGCGCGCGTGTGTGGTCCTCCATTCCTCCTCTCTACTATTGCTACAAGAGCTTCAGGTGTGGTCTCATATATAAGTCCACCAAAAGTTTAGATCTCCAAGGTATGGTACTAAACTTCCACCCAAACTCAACCATGTTTCAAATTTGGGAATTCCCAACTTTCCCTCCAAATCATTTGGTTTCCCAATTGAAACCAAATCAATACCAATTGTAAATAATAGATTTTCCAATTAAAACCTATATATATATATACAATTTTAATACAACAGTACGAACATGGTCATACTTTTTTTAACAAGTGTTTGCCCCAAAAGTTGCAGTCCATCAATTCAGGACAGGAAGGTGAAATGCTTGGGAGAAAGAATCAGAAATTTGCATCCCCCATCCTCACGGTCCAGGATTTTTGTGTGCGCAAATGTGATCTTTAGCTCTGCTCTTGTTTGTGTTTGTCTAAGATGATTCAAACATGCAAACAATCACAAGCAATCAATCATGAAGGACATACACGATTTTATATGGAAAAATCCCACCTGTGTAGCGGGAAAAAAACCAAGGGCAAAGATGTTGGGTTATTTCTATTTTAGCCCCAACTTGGTTGTAGCCGTGTCCACTTTTGCAGGGGGCTCCCTTGCTATTTGCCCATTTGGATGCCCCATTTCCAGAACACAGGAAGCCTTCTTCATACTCCATCATTCCAGCCGATTCCAGCAAGCTTCCAAAGAGCAGAAAAAGGGGTTTTCAAAACCCATCCTCTTCCTCCACGAGAGAGAGACCGAGAGTGAGTGAGAGAGAGAGAGCAGCCGGTGGTCTTGCTCTTCTTCTCCAGTTGGTCGAGGTGCTGCTAGGGTTGCGGATTCGAGAGAGGAGTCGTTGGAGCGAGCTCGAGAGGAGCAGCAAGGAGGTCGTTGGGAACGACCTCAAGGAGTCGAAGCTGATTTTGGGACTCCATCCGGGAGCCCACAAGGGAAGTCACTTCATCCTTCTTGGATTTAAGATGTTGTTTGGTATTTTAGATACCTAGGGTAGTTAGCTACTAGTAGAAGAACTATCCATTGTGCTTGTAGCTTGTATCTCGGTTCTGTTGGGCAACAAAATCGAAAGAACATTTGGCTCCATTTGACCATTATGGATTGGTTGTCGGTCTTGCCCCGTGGTTTTTCCCTTACTCATATCGAGTAAGGGTTTCCACGTAAAAATTTTTGTCTCGTGTGGTTGCTTGTTGTGCTTGCTTGTGCTTGTCATATTGTTTCCATTGAGTTCCCGTGTGGGGAACATATATTTGTTGAGTCATCTTCGTTGTGGGACAGTTTCAGGGGATACTCATGGTTATGCATATCCCCAACAAGTGGTATCATAGCTCAGGTTGAGCAAAATGGACAAAGATGATAAAGGCACTATGATTAAGCTCACAAGTAGCAACTGACATATTTGGAAAGCCAAGATGGAAGACATACTGTATTGCAAAGACCTCCACGATCATGTGGCTGAGGAGACGAATACAAAAGAATTGTGGGACAAGTTATTCAAGCTCTATGATCATAAGACCGCAACTAACAAGGCTTTCTTGATTAGAAAGCTTGTGAACTTGAAGTATAAAGATGGAACCAAGGTGGCAGAACATCTGAATGATTTCCAAAGCATTATCAACCAATTGACCTCCATGAGTTTGACATTTGATGACGAGTTGCAGGCACTTCTCCTATTGGGTTCATTTCCAGATAGTTGGGAAACTCTAGTAGTCATCGTGAGCAACTCTGCGAAGGATAGCAAGTTGACCATGGCTATGGTCAAGGGCAGTCTCCTCAATGAGGCGATTAGACGTCGCTCTTCGGGAGAGGCATCCTCCTCTTCACATGTGTATGCAGTTGACAGGAGAGGAAGATCCAGTAGCATAGGAGCATCACAGGAGAGGCAGAAATCCAGAGACAAGTCCAAGGGCATAGGAAAGTGTCACCATTGCTAGAAGCTCGGTCTCTGGAAGAGAGATTGCAGGATTTGGAAGAGAAAGCAAGCTGAAGCCAAGAAAGATGGGAATGTAGCTGCAGTTGTGGCAGATGACAGTGCAGAAGAGGTGATTCTCACCATCCAGGATCAATACTTACATGCAGGGAGCTATTTGGAGTGGGTCGTTGACACGGCTGCCTCCTATCATGTGACTTCACACACGGAGTTCTTCACCACCTATACTAGGGGTAATTATGTTCGAGTCTTGATGGGTAACGAAAGTTACTCTAAGATCATTAGCATGGGCACCATCTCGATTCAGACGGATGTTGGGTGCTCAATGATTCTCCAGAATGTGAGGCATGTTCCTGATGTGTGACTTAGCCTTATATCTGGTTCACAATAAGATAGTGAAGGCTACCATCTAAAGTTTGGCGACAACAAGTGCAAGATAAGTAAGGGTTCTCTCATCATGGCTAGAGGCAGCTTGTGTCACACACTCTACATGACTAGAGTGAAGGTCATGGATGGTAATTTGCATGCTAGTGAGGCAGATAATTCAGATCTGTGGCACCGTCGACTTGGTCGCATGAGTCATAAGGGCTTGCAGCTTCTGAGCAAGAGAGAGTTGATCTCCCACCACAATGACATCACATTGTCTCCTAGTGATGCATGCGAGGTTGGGAAGGGTAGGAGTGCGCCATACAGAGTCATATCTAAGGTGAAGGGAGACCTTCTACACCTGGTTCACTCAGACACAAGTAGTCCCATGGACAGAGCCTCTTTGGGAGGCAACAGGTATTTTGTCACCTTCATTGATGATGCATCTAGGAAAGTGTGGGTGTATGTGTTGAGATTGAAGGATCATGTGTTTGATTGCTTCAAGAAATTCCATGCCATGGTTGAGCGTGAGACAGGAAAATTGTTGAAATGTCTACGCATAGACAATGGGGAGAGTACACCTCCCATAGCTTTCAGGGCTATTGTGCATAGCACAGCATTAGGCATGAGAGGATAGAGCCAGGCACACCCCAGCACAATGGTCTTGTTGAGAGGATGAATAGGACCATTGTTGAGAGAGTTCGCTGCATGCTGAAGACAGCGAAATTGCCCAAGACCTTTTGGGCTGAGGCGGTTCGCACCACTTGTTACTTGATCAATCGATCTCCATCAGTTCCTTTGGGCTTCAAGATTCCAGAGTGTGTTTGGACAAGAAAGGACCCCTCATATGCTCATTTGAGGGTGTTTGGATGCAAAGACTATGCATTGGTACCCAAGGAGCAGAGGAAGAAGTTAGATGACAAGGCGGTGCCTTGTATTTTTCTTGGTTATGGAGATCATGAATTTGGATACCGTCTTTGGGATCCAAGGAAGAAGACCGTCACCAGGCACAGGGATGTGATTTTCTATGAGAATCAGACGTTGGCTGAGGACACCACTGAGAGTGGTGATTCAAATGAGTTTTCCATGGATGATGACAGTGATGAGGACATGGACCCCTCTCCAGTACAGGGTACAGGTGGAGAGGATGGACAGCTAGAAAAGCATGAGCCAGATGCAGACCCCGTTGATGCAGTTCCAGGGGACTTAGGGCAGGGGGAGTAGCCTCATCCACATGCAGATGCAGCAGAGCCTCAGGTCAGGAGATCTGAGAGGACACGCTAGCCATCATCTTGCTACCCCACTTCTAGTTATGTGATGCTTACAGATGCAGTGAGCCATACACCTTTGAGGAGGCACAGATGCATAAGGACAAGGATCATTGATGCAATGCAATGAATGAAGAGATGTTATCTCTTAAGAAAAACAACACTTATGATCTTGTTGAGCTTCCCAAAGAGAAGAGAGCCTTGAAGAACAAATGGGTCTACAAGTTGAAATCAGATGACAGTGGCAAGCTGGTGAAGTACAA
The DNA here is from genome assembly GCA_037367405.1 of Ottelia alismoides. Lineage (NCBI taxonomy): Eukaryota > Viridiplantae > Streptophyta > Magnoliopsida > Alismatales > Hydrocharitaceae > Ottelia > Ottelia alismoides. The sequence continues at coordinate 25,520 of JAZKJV010001783.1, forward strand.
GGCCAGGTTGGTAGTGAAAGGGTTCAGCTAGAAGAAAGGAGTGAACTATGATAAGATCTTCTCCCCAGTGGTGAAGATGAATTCAGTGAGAATGGTGCTAGGACTTGTTGCTAGCATGGACCTTGAGCTGGAACAGATGGATGTGAAGACGGTGTTTCTTCACGGTGATTTGAAAGAAGAGATCTACATGGAGAAGCCACATGGATTTCAAGAGAAAGGGAAAGAACACATGGTTTGCAAGTTGTGGACGAGTCTTTATGGCTTGAAGCAAGCCCCAAGACAGTGGAACTTGAAGTTTGATGCTTTCATGGGAAAGCATGGCTTCAAGAGGACTACAACCGACCCATGTGTATATGTTCGTCATTTTCCCAATGACAGGTTCGTCATTCTTTTGATTTATGTGAATGATATGTTGATTGTAGGTCATGATTCCAACCTCATTGCGAATCTCAAGAGAGAACTCTCCAAAGAGTTTGAGATGAAAATTTTGGGCAAGGCAAGTCACATCCTTGGGATGCAGATTACAAGGGACAGGAAGAAGCGCATGATGTGGTTGTCACAAGAGAGCTATGTTGAACGCGTGTTGGAGCGGTTCAACATGAAGAATGCAAAGCCTGTCAGCATGCCCTTAGACTCTTATTTCAAGATAACCAAAGAGTCATGTCCTACTTCTGAGGAGAAAGCAGAGATGACCAAGATCCCATACCAATCCGTAGTTGGGAGCCTCATGTATGCAATGGTTTGCACTAGACCCGACATAGCCCATGCAGTGGGCGTAGTGAGAAGATTCATGTCCAATCCAGGCAAGGATCATTGGGAGGCAGTGAAGTGGATCTTGAGATACTTGAGAGGGACCTCAAGTATGTGTCTTGTGTTTGGGATGTCAGATCCCAAACTTTGTGACTACATTGATGCAGATATGGCAGGTGACATGGACCAGAGAAAGTCTACCTCAGGGTACATTTTCACATTTGCAGGGGGAGGCATATCATGGCAATCCAAGCTACAGAAATGTGTTACTCTCTCGACTATTGAGGCAGAATACATTGCAGCAATAGAGGTTGGGAAAGAAGTGTTGTGCCTACAATGCTTTCTTGGTGAGTTTGGATTGGATGACAGTGAGCCAATTGTGTTTTGTGATAGCCAGAGCGCTATAGACTTGAGCAAGAGTACCATGCACCATGATCGCACAAAATACATTGATGTGAGATACCATTGGCTGAGGGATGCAATTGAACAGAAACAACTCATGTTGAAGAAGATTCACACTGATGAGAACCCCTCAGACATGTTGACCAAGGCAATCACTCGTGATAAGCTTCAGCTCTGTAGAGAGCTGAGCGGTGTCACTTCTTCTTGATCTCCATCAAAGGACAACACCTCCCCATTGGGGCTGGAGGGGGAGGTTGTTGGATTATTTCTATTCCATCCCCAACTTGGTTATAGCCGTGTCCACTTTTGTAGGGGGCTCCCTTGCTATTTGCCCCATTTGAATGCCCCATTTCCAGAACGTTGGAAGCCTTCTTCGTACTCCATCATTCCAGCTGATTCCAGCAAGCTTCCAAAGAGCAGAAAAATGGGTTTTCAAAACTCATCCTCTTCCTCCACGAGTAAGAGACCGAGAGTATGAGAGAGAGCAGCCGGTGGTCTTGCTCTTCTTCTCCAGTTGATCGAGGTGCTGCTAGGGTTGCGAATTCGAGAGAGGAGTCGTTGGAGCGAGCTCGAGAGGAGCAGCAAGGAGGTCGTTGGGAATGACCTCAAGAGTCGAAGCCGATTTTGGGACTCCATTCGGAAGCCCACAAGGGAAGCCACTCCATCCTTCTTGAATTTGAGCATGTTGTTTGGTTGACACCTAGGATAGTTAGCTACTAGTAGAAGAACTATCCATTGTGCTTGTGTCTTGTATCTCGGTTTTGTTGGGCAGCAAAACCGAAAGAACATTTGGCTCCATTTGACTGTAGTGGATTGGTTGCTGGTCTTGCCCCGTGGTTTTTACCTTACTCACATCGAGTAAGGGTTTCTACTTAAAAATATTTGTCTCATGTGGTTGCTTGTTGTGCTTGCTTGTGCTTGTCATATTGTTGCCATTGAGTTCCCGTGTGGGGAACATATATTTGTTGTGTCATCTTTGCTGCAGGACAGTTTCAGGGGATACTCCTGGTTGTGCATATCCCCAACAAAAGAGGCATTCCACTATGAGTGAAATCAGGAGGAGGCAGCTCTCCCAGAATGAGACTCTCTAATCACCCATACCTTAGCCATACAATACATACATACATATATCTGTACACATAGGGCCTTCTGCCCATTATAGTTGTAATAAGAATACTCATTTTTCCTAATATTTTCTATTATTTTGAGCAAAATACTTGTTGATTTACGGCTGATATATCATATTGTTACTATTAATAACCATTTTCACACACAAAAAATCAATTCATATGAAATGATTGTATTTTTATTTGTATTACTGATGTCTTTGTTATTCTTATTGATGATCATTTCGTATGAATTTAAGATTTTCCTTTCATGAAAATGATTACTAATCGTACGAATATGATAAAACAGTTTTAAACCAGCAAGTATTGAACTCAAAATGATAGAAAATATCAGTAGAAAATGAGTGTGTTCATTACAACTCTAATGGGCACAGTGCCCATTGGATAAGCCTCATACATACATACATACATACGTACGTACGTACATACATACATGTGGTATTCGGTAAACAGATCCTAGTAGGATCCAAAAATCCATTTGGGTCGGTCAAGATCGGTTTATGGAATGTCTTCATATCGCAAACGGATATGTGCTTCAAGGTATATCACAACAGTGATCTTGTTAAGGTATTTTGAATATTTGCATGTTTGTTCGATCTGATATAATGCAGAGTATAGCTATGTAACCTGGTGTTGCCCAACAACACAAAAAAGAAGTGTGATAGGTATTCAATATTCAGGTCCTTTTTGCATTTATTTTCAGGTCCTTTTTTGTATTCAGGGCTGTGAATTTGCTTTGTTTTAGGGGATTTGTCCATACGGAGGTGTTATATGAAGGTAAAATAAAGAAAATTTCGTGTGTGCGTTAGAAGGATAAAATAATTCAACATATACGGTGGGAAGACATCTATCTATCTATATACATCTATTAAAGCCCGTCAAGTCACGTGACGGGCATTAATTTTTACATAAAAAATTCCAATTTGACCCTTACCTTCCTCCTTCCATTCCGATTTTGCTCATCGACACTGAATGACCCACCAGCCCAATCCAATCTCCATCCCCAACTGGCACACCGTCCTCCGACAACATCTCCACCGCCGTCAGTTCTCCACCTCCGTTTCTCTCTACCGACAGCCACCTCCACCGCCGCCGTAAGCCCTCCCCCCTCCAACAATATCTCCATCGCCACCACCCATTCCAGCTAACCCTCCGCCACCGCCATTCCTAAACCTCACCAGCGCGAGACACTGTCGTCATAAACAATCGCTGCTGTTACACCGCGCTGACGTCAACTCTCGTCGGTGACAACCACATCTATGTCTTTTAAATGAAGGAATCCATCTACTGTCATTTATCTATTTCTCCATTCTTCTATTCTGGATAGTATCTCCGTATCTCCCGCTAATTCCCATCACCTATTCGTATCCTGATTACTATTTTCCACAGGGTGATCCAATTATTGCTTTTGATAAAACTTTTAATTGATTTTTTTTCTCCATTCGCTTATATTTAGTTTCCGTGGGATTGCATCAATGATTCCTAGGGTAACATTCCAGTTCAGTACTCCTGTGTGGACATCCGTGGGGAATTGTTGCCGAACGAATAACAGTTAAAATCGCATCCAAGATAACCATCTAAAGTTATATTACTCTAAAATTAAACATACAAAAGGCTGTCCACAGTTTGTGTTTTGATGGATACCCGACTTGATCCGTACGAGTTGATTCTAAACCCATTGGTACTCAGTAAATCACATCTGATTGGGTACCCTGTACTCCACCCTCTTTGATCCATGACATTAAGGGCTCCAATCTTATGTTATCCACAGGTACCCATAAGCGTCGTTCCATTACTTTCCGCTGCAACCACAATATTTTTCCCCACAAATCATATTTCACCCCCCGTGTTTATCCTCATCCTTCCATTTTTACCCCCACCATCGATATTTACCCCCGCTACCCTTTGCCGCCCTGCCCTCATCCGCATCCCACAATTTCCCTATGTGCCTTCGCCTTGCCTCATGATGTGTCAGACGACGCGAGCCTGCCCACCCCATGCATCTTTGCACGCAGTGCCTGCTATGCATGGTCCCTCTAAACATATGGATCTTTATTGCACGTCCTCCCCTGTCTACCACGGATCTTTGTTGCACCTCCTCCCCTACCATGTCGTATGGCCGAATCTTTCAATGCAATGAACTCTTCAAGCTCAAGTATAGCCGATATTTTTTAATAAGCATACATAGCATCTTCCCTCTCCTCATGTTTACTTCTTCTTAGAATATGTCATGATTCCCCTCTCTTCTCACGTTTACTGCTTCTTCTAAATTACGCTTTCGGAATTATACCATGATTTTCTGAGAATACAAAACCCAACCGGTGTGAGATGGATTGAGAGTAATTTAGTATCTTCGAAGGTAGTGGAACTTTTATTTCTAGAACCTATAATAATTTCGAGAAATCACATGACGCTCATTAATTTTTACCTTTCATGATCCTTAATGGGCAATCCTGAGGAGACAAAACGCTTCCTCCAAGGTTGCTTCGAAAGATGAACTTCATATCAAGTAGAAGAAGAGAAATCATATCCTGGACTGCTTAGGAACTTGAGGACACCTATCAGCCAACATTCCGATACACCCCTCGTGGCAACCAAACTCGACTGCATCACATTAACACACAACCCCCACGCGCCGTGTTATGCTCTTCTGACACTTGATCGCTGCTGTTAGAAATTGTACTTCCAAGTTTCGAACGCGAATGTCCCAACTCTGCTCTTATGATGGTAATTTCGGAGAAAAACAGAGGTGGAAGGGAGAAAACCCACCCGCCTCCTGTTAACCGAGAGTGTAAGGTAGCAACTGAGAGTTTTATAATCCAGCTATTTTTTTAAAAAGAAATTCGGAATCTCATTCAGAACTTCATCTTCTTGCACATTTCTATAATTTATATCTATTTATGTTCCTGATTGTGAGATGATTCATGAGGGTAAGTCATTTCCCATGGAAATATATCGACTTGCCGGTAAAATCATTCCCCGAAGCATTCACGCTCCGTAGTCCACCAAAGAGAAGCCGAAGAAAGTCACCTGAGAGAAAATTGGAGCTCAGCCCAAGCAGCTCAAGAAGCGGGAGCTCCATTAACAATTTCAGGAGTGCAGAGGATTGCTGCTTGCAGCAGAGATTGAGTTGGGTGAGGTCAAACAGCTGTCAGAGGCCCTCAATTACGTGAGCACCGAGATTCATGTATGGGAGATTGATCCTCTCAACGACATTGATGACTTTTCACCCGAGGCAAGTCCAGTTACAACGATATATCATGCATGGAGTTTGCAATTATTGAAATCTTTTTTTCCAACATAACCTATTGATGAGCATCTTCTGTAAATGTAGTTGCATTGCGGTCTCATAAGAAGATCATCACCCCTCTGTCCTTGCGAAATCCCCGTGCGGGGATCAAAGTCTATAATAACGCCAAAAGGCTTCAATGCATCAATACATTGACGAAGTCCCTTGATGATCCAGATCGACTGGTCATAGATTTGCCGCTGGATATATCTAATCATTTACTTCTCTAGGAATTTAGTTTTGTTTATATATACCAGTGCTTACAAGAGCATGTTAAATAATTAGGAAACCTAAGCATATTCTCTCCAAGTAATTTCCCTTATATTTTAACTATGACCTCAGATATTTCAAAAGCTTACTCTTAATTATCATTACTATACTATATAGAAGTTACCATAAATATACATGCATTGTACAACTTATATGTGAAATAAATATATTATATGTATTTACTTCGTAATAATTATATGATAACGATGATAGAAGCCAAAAAAACCTTTGTTATATATGATTACATACAAAATCTTTGATAGAAGGTACCGTTCATACAAAATATGCTAGAGACGGTAAGGAAAATGAGATTATAGAGAAACTTGGATTCGATGCAAATAGTCCACATCAAAAGAGAAAATGATTTCTGATAATATTTCCAAAGACAGTAGAATTCAGAAATATAGTTGCGTCTAGCAATTTTTTACCCGTGCTTTTGCACGGGTTCCCTACTAGTTTTTTTATTATTTACCGTAACACAGTCTCCTTTTTAAAAGGCGGTTACCGTTTTGGCTAAAGTTTATGCAAGGTTTTCAAAACCGAAACGGATATCAAAATGGGCAGTTATCAGTTTTTTATTTTTATGGTTGGATCAATAGAATTGACGAATCAATGATGACATCATCGACTTATAAAATCGAAAAAAGATCGAACTATTGTATTGTTGGTTTGTTTCTATGGTTCGACTAAGTCGAACCGAATTAGACCGTAGTATCATACAAATAAATATGAAAAATATTACATCATATCTTTAGAGGATTTATATGCACGTGTCCTTCCCGATTTTCCAATAACACCTATACTCTATTTTTGCAATTACATGTGTGCCCTTATATTTTAAAAAAAACGCATAGTAGTTGTCTTTTATTAGTACATCTGCATTCCTATAGTATAACAACACAAGGATAATATTGTGAATTTTTTAAGAATATAGGAGCAGAAGAGAAGTTACTAAACAGTTATGGGAATAAATGAAAACTCGAAAGGACATAATCAACATATTATGTAAAGATCATATAATTACATAAATGAGATATACAAAATTAACAATTTTAGAACTATTTAACCTCTAATTAATGATAAGTCTTGTTAATTAACTGTTTCCCGTGGTATGACTATAACAACGTCTTCTTCCTTTGTTGTTGTTAGAAGTAGACAACCTCATGCACAATGTAATAAGAGAGAGGCAATGCTTGTATAACAGGAAGGGAGATGTGATAATGAGTCATTAGTACATGTGGAAGAAAAAGAGATAAATGAGTACTATTGTGGTTTGAATGAGACTACAATATGAATAGTTTTTAAAACTTTACCGTTTATTAAATTATTAAAAATTATTTTTTGTCAAAATGTATGATTGAACCGACGATTTGGTTCAATTGGTTCAAACGGATTTTGATCGACTTTGACTGATTTTTATTTTCTGAACAAAAAGCAAGTAGTTGGATCATTTTTCTTCATGTTCTTTATTTAGCCGGTTGAACTAGATGGTTCCGTTCGATTTTTAAAACCTTGATTTATGTTCCTCGAAAGTAAAGAGCCGCATATTCAAGAGGCAGCTTTGCTTTTAGAGCTAAGCCGTCTCTTAGAGAGGTGGTAGAATATGCCTTTTGTAAAGGCTGCTTTTTACTTTAGTTAACAAAAAAGTTTACTATTGTATACGATGAATTATATTTTTATTACCGCAGTCACGAATTTTCCTCGGGTAAAATATTATTCGAGATAATTATGTGACATAATATTGTGAAGGATAAAATGTATATGCTCTCATTGGAGTAGCTAACTTGGCTACTTCTATCCTTTTCATATTTTTTTGGATTTTATTTTCTAAAATACATCATGCGATTTTGATAACTCAATGATAATATTTCTCATTAAAATTTAGTGTAAAACAGAGATTGCTAAGCGATCCATCGAGAATGGTCTATTTCAGCAATTCTAAGACCGTTAAAATTCTATCGTCTTGATGGAAGGGAAATGGGGTCTCCAATTGAGTCGAAATTTGAATGACAAAATATTACAAAAATACACTATATATTTTTTAAAAATTCCACAAAAATATGCAATTCCACAAAAAAAAGATATACTGCGCTTTTAGCATTTTGTTAACTTTTTTTTATAATTAAAATGACCTGTGTATGCGACATAAATTATTCAAGATTTTGAGTAGTGCGTTAGATGGTTATATGCTGTCGTTATAATTACATACGCGGCATACATCCGAATTATTCTGAAATCCACTGTCTCAATATATTATGTTCTTTATTAAGATCTTTTCAAATATTTACCAAAACTGTAGGACCTTTTGTGTAATTTAATTAATCCTATACAATGAAGAATGGGACCCACACAAAGCATTAACAGTTGCCCTCCGATCCTATTCTCAGCGGCCCTGAATCGTGTCCATGACTCTGAATAGGTTTTTTTACAGTTATGCTCCTATTATATTCTAAATATCGGTTATATTCTTCCTTTTATGTGATTCTATATTCTTACGGAATTCACAATTTACCCTTCCAGTAAACCATGAAGCCGTCATGTCATCCGAATATGTAAATGGAAGGTTCTGATACGCGTGAAGGTCTTCTTATGGATTTTCAGACGTGGTAGGCTTTTAACAGGAGACAGGTTTGTGCGTTTTGTACAGTCAGCTGACCCTGCTTGCTCGCGGTGTTTGAGTGAGGTGGAAGATGCAGACCACCTTTTCTTCGGGTGTGAAACCTCAAAGAAGGCATGGGAGTTATTTGAGAACCATGCGGCCTGCGTAAATGGTGTCTTTGATTTCTGGGAATCCATTGGAACAAAATGGATTGGTTCAGAGAGGGAAAGATCGAGCGCTTTAGCTTTGATTTGGGCAATGTGGCTTGCAAGGGATGGTGTGATTTTTCGCCAGGAGCGATGTTATGGAGAGAACATTGTCGCGCATGCTCGAGCGCTAGCGGAGCATTGGAACTTGTAATTTCGTTCATGTATCTAACCTGTATACATGCGTGTATTCTTTCTGGTGATTAATGGCGAAGTTTTTGGGCACTCATCTATACTGTGAGGGCCCTTTTTTCTTTCAAAAAAAAGCCGTCATGTCAAATTTATTGGGTATTTATTACGTTCTTAACAATTACAATATCAGTAATACCTTTTATTTTCGGAAAATCATTTATATCCCTATATTCATACAAAATTCACAGCTTCTGTATTCATCGGTATTATTCTTTCAAAATCAAAAAGAATATTATGAAAATTAGATTATCTCCGTTCGGGCATACTTATAAGTTCTTGATATAAGCATAAAAATGGCAGTATTATACTATATACTGTTCAAGATTTATATTCTTGACTGTCATACCATATGCGATAAATAATTTAGGATTTTTGTCACTTGTACCCTTTTTAACTTTTGCAATATCAATAATGCCATTAGTTTTTTATTATTATTTGTCCTTACCTTCTTACAATGTTTACAGTTCTACCCTTTTATAATATCATTTGTGCTCCTATTTTATCTTAACAAATGGTAGAACTGTGAATTTTGTAAGAATGTCAGGACAGAAATGATAACTAAAAAAGTGAGGGATATAACTGATATTGCAGAAGTTAAGACATATCTTATAAAAATCTTAAATTATTTATCGCATAAGATATGACATTTAAAAATAGCAATCTTGAATAGTAGATAGTATAAAACTGCCATTTTATACTTCTATTAAGAACATATAAGTAGGGAAGAGCATCGGGCCAGGGCGGGTCGGGTCCACCCTAGCCCAGCCCGAACCCGATTCTAATTTTCGGGCCTACGGGTCAGGCCTAAGCCCGCAATATTTTGGAAAATATGGTCCAAACCCGAGCCCGACCCGTAAATACATGGGTCGGGCCAGGCGCAGGCCGACCCACTATATTAAAAAAAAGATTTGGTTAACTAGGATTGGAACCTCATTTGGAATCGGAGTCTCACTATTTGACCCCTCTCCATTACAACATGCATATTCGACATCAAATATATTCAAATCAAAGCTATGCGGATCATTATAATGGGTCTATACATGGGGCGACTTATGTGCTTCGGGCTTACATGTGGGTTGAGCTCGGGTCGGGCTTAGGATGGGTCCTTATGCGGGCCGGCCCGCGGGCTTCGGGCTCGGGCCCATCATTGCCCGAGCCCAGCCCGAAATATGATATGGGCCAAAAATTAGACCCAAGCCCGCTCGACTATTACTCGGACCCGGGCCTGCGTCGGGCTTTAGCGGGCCGAGCATCGGGCTGGGTCGGGCCGGCCCTACCCAATGCTCATCCCTACATATAAGGGATGTATAAAAAGGATATTGGTGTGTACGCACGCATGTATAGGCGAGGCTTTTTTTTTACGAAATATTAGCATTGAATGTACTTTTTCATTATAATTATATACACATACTAGGGTTTTTATCAGTTGTGCTCTTCTAAGAAATTGCAATTTCAGTTATGCCCCTATTTTTTTTGGAATATCAGATATGCCCCTACCTTCTTGCAAAATCCACAGTTTTACCCTTTTGTAATATCAGTTATGCCTCTACTTTACCTTAACAGAAGGGCACAACTGTGAATTTTACAAGAAGGTAGGGGCATAACTGATATTCCAAAAAAAGAAGGGGCACAATTGAAATTGCGATATCTCAGAGGGGCACAACTGATAAAAACCCAAAATACTAATGGAATTGTGTATACTGAAACAGATACTCGTAGAAATCAAATAATATCAAAATCGGCAGAAGAATAAAGCGGATCAGAAACCGTTATACATCTCACATCCCCTTCCACAAACACATCCAAAGATCGAGTTGCAAAACGACCGATTTCTGTACGTCCATCAGTATAAATACAATATCATAATTTAGTTAAATAGACAATTTACCGATTGAAGTAAAATCGAATAATTGCATCGAAAAAAATCCGCATCAACCGGCGGTTTCAGCCGTTACCCGAAACCCAAAGCTTCTCTCCTAATTCCTAACAAACTTAGAGGGCCTCTCCGCAAATACGCCGCCAACGGATACGACCGTTGCAGCAGATTCAAATTATTTAAATACGAAATCGACCGTTGGCCCTCTATCCCCATCTTCTTCTTCCCCTCTTTACCTCTCTCTCTCTCTAGGGCAACCATGAGCAAGGGGACAATGGATCACCCACTGCAGCAGATCGCGGAGAGCGCGACCCACAAGCTCCTGCTCAAGCAATGGCTCAAAGAGCAGGATCTCATCTCCCGCCGTGCCGCCGCCAAGGAAGCGCAGATCGACTCCCTACGCCGTGAGATCGCCGCTCTCTACTGCTCCTTCTTCGTCTTCCACTCCCTCGTCCTCGCCCTCCTCTTCGCGTCCGCCGCACGGGGCCCTCCCACTGCCACCACCCTCTGCCGCCGCTCGTGGGTCCCGTGCTCCCTCTCGCTCCTCTGCTCCATGGCCGTCGTCTGGGCTATCCGGTACAAGACGGACGCGGAGAGACACGCGGTGACTCTCCTGGAGAGAGAGGAGGAGGACGAGATGCTCCTCGCGCGTTGCGTCGGAGAGCTGAAGAGGAAAGGTGTGGAGTTTGATCTTCTGAAGGAGGTAGACGCGCTGCGCAGGGCGAAGAGCCTGCGTGTGGAGGTGAAGGTGGCCGGCGGGGCGAGGAGGTGGTCGACGAAGGATCTTGCTACAATGGTGTTCCTCGTGCTGGCGTGTGGGGTCATGTGGCTCACGAGAATCGTGCTCTGCCATTAGAGTCCGCTGGTGGAGATCGACCGGATATTCGCTAGCAGAATTATTTGTTCTGCTGATTATGATTTTTTTTGTTTCGATCTGTAAATGGATAGATTTGTAGCTTGAGGTTTTGGATCTTCTGTGGTTTTTGAAGGTTCTTTGAGGTTTAATTGGAATAATGTCGGTTGGTTCTTTCGGATTATATGATGACAGGAGAAGTTATTATCTTCCTATCTGGTATTGTTATCAAAGATTTCACCGGATGAACATTTCCATTCAGAATCTGCGCAATACTGAGGAGTTCATAGTAAGGGTTGATTGAGTCATGACTTGATGACTTTCGTTTCGTTTGGAGGATAAGTGGGAATGGAATAACGGGAATAAGCCCCCAACACGGTTCCCTGTGGTACGACTATTCCCCATTATTTCATCTTATTTCACTCTTATTCTTATCTTTATCCCACCTTACCTACCGTTATTTCACCTTATTCTCCTTATTCCTATCCTCCAGCCGAACGGAGAATAGATCCTTAATCCCCTTATTCTCCATTCTTATTCCTGTTTATTCTCCTACTGAACGGGCCCTGGAATGGTGATTACAATTTTTTCCAGAAAAAAGGTGAGATTTCAGCAATATCTTATTTTCCGCAGATCTTTGATATATGAAATTATTGAAGAGAGAGAAAAAAAGGTGTCAAAGTGCCTTAAAAATCATAGTCTGTTCAACCAATACATTGCCAAGTCTAATTCTGGGACCTTCCACATATTTTCTAACCTTAAAACAATTAATTATACATGGGTACTATATAAACCTCCAGGGTTAGGGTTTCTACATGTACCCTTTATGCCACCAATCTATCATACAAGAGAAAGTCACCTTCAACAAGTAATAATATCGTACATTCGTGTTTTGTGATTGTCTTTTTGCTTGCATGTTTGATCATTTTGTTCTATTTCCGCTATGCACAAGGAGGAGATGTTATCATCATACTATTTCTCACCTTCCCTACATCGATGTCTTTTTGCTTGCGTGTTTGTTCGTTATACATGGTATTGTACTAGTTTGTTTCAATTTCTAAGAAATCGAGACATGTGCTTTTTTTTGAAGTAGTAGGCATTTGGGTGGCTTGGTCATGAGAGAGCGAAGACACTCAAAACCTCGGAATTATTGGTCCAAAAAAGATAAGACACGCTTGATGATCATGTTCGTACCTTTTCGATTAAATCATCGATATGTTGCTATTGAGACCGTTGCCACAAGTTTGTGGCTAATTGTCGAGAGTCTAGATATGCAATTGTGACGAGATCATCGATAGGTTGCAATTGTACCTTAACATGATGAATTTTTAACCAAAAAGTTATTGTTAAAGCAACATGTGTTCTCCCTCCGTATGCAAGAAGGTATACCTTTGAAGGAGCATCTATGTTGCTTCTAGATTTTGTCTTATTCAAGTTGTTCACCTCATACGACCTCTTATAGAGATTAGATCTCTACTTACGAGGACTTAAATGGTGGAAATGTCATCATGTGGAATGATGATATGTGTAAAATTATTAGGATCAAATCCGTAAAAAGCCAAAATGCACTACACGATAGTGAAAAAGTTTCAAAAGTTATATTCTAGATTTTGAAAGAATTTCATATCTCTAATCGTGGAATCAAAAACTAAAAAGTTGACACATAAAACTAGGGCACATAAGCTAGAAAGTGATTTACACGAAATTCACGGGGTCTAAAATAGTGTCTCACACAAGGCGGAGACAACCGTCGCTGTGGCGACCCTCAAATAAATCTCGTATAAAATCAACAATTAACCCACACAATAGATATCAAGCAATAACAAGGAAATGGTGGAGCTAAAATTTATTTTTAACTCTACAAAACAAGGTGTATAGGATCAAGTATGCAGAGAGTTCGAACACAGGGAACAAGGCAGAGTAGATCAAACAGGTGTGTGTGTGTGAGAGAGAGAAAGTGTGAAGTGTTGTCTACACTATGCAAAGCAAAGATTTTTGTGGGTTTTTAATTTTTTTTATTTTTTTTAATATTGTATTTTGATTTTTAATTTTCTGATTTTTATATTTTCTTTTTATATTTTATAATTTTTTTCAATGTTGGAATATATAAGCAATATAAGAAAAGGGGTAATACAATATTTATAAAAATATGCAAAAATGCTCAAAAATTCAGAAATAAAATCTTTTTGGTCTTTTTATGATTTTTTTACTATTTTTGTGATTTTTGGGTAATTTTCGAAATATTTTTGGTATTTTTAAAAACTGAAATGAAGAAAATAGTGAATTAACAATCTGGCCGAGACTAAAATGGGAAGGAAAAATATCAGATGAGCTCAAAATTTTCCCAAATTAGTTTTAAACCAAAGAGAATAAAATATAGGACCTACAGGACATGAGTTTGGATTTTTTAGAGTTTTGTAGAATTTTTTAGAATTTTTTGAAGTTTTTAGGTGTTTTTTGATTTTTAAGGTTTTTCTTTTGAATTTTTTAGTGGTTTTTGGATTGACACTAAAGTAGGATAAAATACCCAGTAGGTAATTTTTTTTGGAACTTTACGAGGTATTTAAATATTTTTTGGTATTTTCTAAGCTAGACAGTACTGGAATGGCATGTTTTTTATTTTTAATAAATATAAAATTGCAATAAAATCAAAAACTAAAAATATGGCGTGAAAGTGCAAGTGAACAGGAGTCTATGTTAAATTTTTGGGAATTTTTCGAATTAAAATGGTGCCTTAAATAAATAGAGCAAGCAAGCAAAAATAATTAAGCCTAGCATGGGTATATATGCAAATACACAAACATCCAGGGGCATACATGCAATTTCCCACAAAAAGTTATAACTAAATATTGAATTTAAAGGACCAATCACCGAATAAGCAGACCCGGGAGGGTACGCTTACAATTTTCCCTACCCCGCACGTGCTATACACGCACCTGACAAGGACCTAAGTGCAATATACAAGAATCCCAAGGGCAATCATGCAAAATACCCAAAAGTTTTACACTTAATCACAAAATTCCTGGACTAAAGTTAAATAACCAAACCCCAGGGGGTCCTTGCAAAATACCCCTCCCCTCACGCGTACAGGCACGTGAGGTGACGTGGCACAGGACCTAAGTGCAAATAAAATAAGTTCAAGATTATAAATGCAAATATTACAGAAATACTACAGGCGAAAGTTTAAGGACTAAATATTAAATACAAAAATACGAGGGGTGAGAAATGCAACATACCCCTTACGCTCGCGATCCAACGGTGGAGGGCTTCCCACTTGCCACGTGGCGAGCCCTCGTTGCACGATGACGCTTCGGCGGTGGAAGGCCCCGATTAGATCTGGGCTGAGGATCGGACGGTGAGACGTGGCCCGGATCCAACGGTGGCTGCTGCGCCTGGAGGGAGCACCCCGATCCGACGGTGTAGGCGCACGGAGGAAGAACAAGGAAGAACGCCGGCGAGGCGATCTTCCTCGCTCCAGATCTCTGCACTCCGACGAGCTTTGGGCTTCAAAATAGGGTTGCGGCCTCCTGAGGTCATCCTCTAGCTGCTGGTAGCATCAAAAAACCTCGGCGATGGCCGAGATGCTCGCAAGAGGGTGGCGGAGCTGGGGAGCTTCGCGAACTCCGGCGAGGCTTCAAAATTTGCTCCAAGCTCGAATCAAGGCTCCTTGACCTGCAAAAAGGGTGAGAAGGTACAGGGCAAACTGCCTGGACCTCACGAGGGCGGAGGAGTAGCGTGAATCGACGTGGGGGAAGTTGGCCGGAGGTGCGCTCCGGCGAGGAAGATCGATTGGGCGAATCACGCAATGGAACTCAAAATTTCTAAAGGGCTTTTGCTCCTTAGGCTAAAAGAAACAAAATGCATGAAAAATAACTGGGTGAAGTGGCAGCCTCAACGGTGTAGACCGGAGGGAAGAAGTACCTCGACCGCCGGCGAAGGGGGAGGTGCTGGAGCCGCCTCAGGCGTCGCTCGACCAATCTGAAGAGCTCAAGAGCAAGCTGTCACCTTCCTCGAGCTTCAGGGCACAAGAATGGGAGCTATCCTATGGATGGAGGGGTTCGATTTTGAAATTGAAGTCGGGACTTCGTTATATTTGGTTTGACTCAGAGACTGAGGTGCCCCAAAGACCAAGGGATTGGCAGCGATGCAGTAGTCCATTGATCGAGATATCATCTGGGCGAGATTCACCATTGATCGAGGAACAAAAGCTGCAGAGGGCACGACACGAAAGGGTGCAAGGATCGCCCTCAAAAATTTATTGAAATCGAGGTCAACCGACGATCTGACAGGCGCACATGAGGGGAAATGCCTAGTTGACCGGGGTCAACTAGGGTTTGCATCTGGTTGGTCCACGTGGACCAACCAGGAAAAACCCCTGGAAATGATTTTGTAAATTCAATAAAAAATAGAAAATGGACGAATTAAATGTTGGTTATTAAATAAAAATTATTTATTGTTTTATGTAGTATTTTATTCTGATTTTTAATTATTTTTATAAGATATATTTTTACAAGTTTGCTTTTATACCCATTATAGGTATATACCTATATATTTTAGTCTTTTATTTTTATTTTGTGTTTTTTAATTTTATTTTTTTATTTAGTATTTTATAAAATCAAAAAATACCTTTATACACACAAATATATTTTTATTTTATTTTTCTGATGTGTTTTGTATATTAAATAAAATGTGAGTATGCTTTATATAGGTATAAGTATAGGTAGTTTACCTATGTATGATATATATACATATATTTTATTTTGAATTTCTTTTGAGTTTTATTCTGATTTTAACACAGAAATACATTATACATAATATTTACAAAATTATAAAAATATAAAAATATACAAATAATGAATAAATAATAAATTAAATATTTTATTCAGTACAATTGTACAATGTGGGTCCAAAACTCAACCTTCAAACCGTAGCTCCGCCAAATACAAAACCACCGCCATTAAATAGCTTATTTTATTCTATATACAATTAAAGGTGAGTTTGCTGCATTTGGAGTTTTCAATTGTGAGATACGGGTCTGGGAAGTTGGGATTCTAGAATTTTACTCAGAGCATAAGGTTATATCTGTACATTATTTTTCTGTGAAATCAATTTTGTATTTTTCTTTATAAGATTATCTATAACTTTCATGTACAAGATTTCTTTATTTGATGTATAAAAGTTGAACCAAAAATAGGTCCCAAAATGAATAAAGAATGAATTAAAAAGTATAGGTATTTGACCCTTATCTCCCCCTACTTTATTCCCTGTCGACCTAGTCATCGAGATGCCTAGGTCTCAGGGTTTCGGGTCATAAAATATTTACAATATTTTATTCTTTTTCTTTTCTTTTATTTATTCTATAATTTTGGCTTTAATTACAGTGTTCTATACATTATTTACATGCACATGC
This sequence comes from Ottelia alismoides, assembly GCA_037367405.1. Lineage (NCBI taxonomy): Eukaryota > Viridiplantae > Streptophyta > Magnoliopsida > Alismatales > Hydrocharitaceae > Ottelia > Ottelia alismoides. The sequence continues at coordinate 42,494 of JAZKJV010001783.1, forward strand.
ATGAATGCTAAGATGATGGTTTTAATGTTATTTACAGGCATTTGCTAGGGTTTTTGAGGCCAAAATGATAGAATAAAGATGATGAAATGTGGATTCATCATCCCCCTATACTTTACCTTTGCTAGTCCCTAGCAAACACTTATGCAATAAGTGCAAAAAGAAAAGGAAAGAAGAGAAAAAGAAGAACTTGGATTTAGTTTAATTATCAAACCTGTCTTCACAAAATCAAAGTTTGGAGCTTAAGTCGGACCTTTGGAATTTTAGTGCGGGCGGAACCTTAATAAGAACCGACTTTGAAATCCAACAGTCCTTGAGAATCCCAAAACTCTATCCAAGTCTCCTCAATAGCTAGGTCAGAAATATCTCAATTCATACGCAAACTCTTACGACTATGGATCTGACTCGTACAGTGTAAGTGATGGTGGCTCTCCCCAACTGAAATGACAAAGAAACTGACTTCTCCAGTACGACAACCCAATGATTCCCCAATCCAACAACTCCATCCTCGAGGAGCGGGCTATTCCCTTCTAAGTTCAAGTGGCAACCAGCTCAAGAGGAGGGGGTGAAGAGAAGAATGGATGGTAGCCAGTGTAGCTACCTATCATGGATGCAAGACCAGTGTAGTCAAGTCATCCAGCTGCAGGCTCATATATTTGACTTTGGAACTCAAGCTTGCTTATTGGCTTTACAACATTAGTACATACTTTGCAGGCTTTTTATTTTTTTACATGCCTGAACATTTTTTTTGATACTATTCACATCAGCATTTACATAAGGAGTTTTTCCTCTAGAGCTAGTAGACTATCCCTCTTTTGAAGCTTTATCGCAACCCACAACATCCTGTCTTTAGACTTCCTCATCACTGGACGGGTTAGGGTGCACTTTCCTCCCTAGAGGAGGACAAGTGTTTCCACTTGTGTGCGTCTCATACCGGCAAATCCAATCCCCTCACCACTCCAACTGAGTTGAGCCATGTGAAAGGTGCAGGTGTCCAAGTTAGGTCATTATCAACAAGAGTCGTATGTGTGCTCTGAAATACTCTACTTAGGCAGTCAAGAATCCATTGAACCAAGTCTCGTGATCCTCAAAGAATTAAGTCAACTAGACTTGAAGTACCTCAAACCCAGTTCCTCTAAGGTTCCTGTTATTAGGTAGATTTTAAAGTCCAATCAAGCTCCAATCTCCGGATTTTATTCAGACTTGTTCAACTATCAAACTCAATCCGAAAAATACGAATGCTATGCAAATGCGATGCAGAATGTAGAAAATATTTTTGTGATGCAATTTTCAAAGATTTTGAACTTTTTATGGGTTTTTGAAGATGATGATGATGCATATGCATTTTTTGTCTTTTTCAAAGAGATTTTTCAAATGTTTTTAGATTTTAATTTAGCAAATATTTTTGGGATTTTTGAAAGCAAAAAGTTTTGGCTAAAAGCTAGGTTAAAAATATGTACACGGGAGTGCTTCTTATATATACAAGAAGTAGATTTTAATAATTTACAAGGGTAAGTGATCAATTTTATACATATATCTACAGATTGGATTTTTGGTGTGATGTATATATATTCCTCAAACTTATTTGACACATGTTTTTCAAAGAAATTTTTGAAAACTATAGTCCAATATAATTTTTACAAACAATTTTACAAACATGTAAACACATTTGAAAATCATTTTGCAAAGGTTTTCGAAACAGTATATATTTTTATTTAGTATTTTATAAAATCATAAAATAATTTTATACACACAAATATATTTTTATTTTATTTTTCTGATGTGTTTTGTATATTAAATAAAATGTGAGTATGCTTTATATAGGTATAAGTATAGGTAGTTTACCTATGTATGATATATATACATATATTTTATTTTGAATTTCTTTTGAGTTTTATTCTGATTTTAACACACAAATACATTATACATAATATTTACAAAATTATAAAAAAATAAAAATATACAAATAATGAATAAATAATAAATTAAATATTTTATTCAGTACAATTGTACAATGTGGGTCCAAAACTCAACCTTCAAACCGTAGCTCCGCTAAATGCAAAATCACCGCCATTAAATAGCTTATTTTATTCTATATACAATTAAAGTGAGTTTGCTGCATTTGGAGTTTTAAATTGTGAGATACGAGTCTGGGAAGTTGGGATTCTGGAATTTTACTCAGACCATAACTTTTTATCTGTACATTATTTTTCTGTGAAATCAATTATGTATTTTTCTTTATAAGATTATCTACAACTTTCATGTACAAGGTTTCTTTATTTGATGTATAAAAGTTGAACCAAAAATAGGTCCCAAAATGAATAAAGAATGAATTAAAAAGTATAGGTATTTGACCCTTATCTCCCCCTACTTTATTCCTTGTCGACCTAGTCATCGAGATGCCTAGGTCTCGGGGTTTCGGGGCATAAAATATTTACAATATTTTATTCTTTTTCTTTTCTTTTATTTATTCTATAATTTTGGCTTTAATTACAGTGTTCTATACATTATTTACATGCACATGCATGAATGCTAAGATGATGGTTTTAATGCTATTTACATGCATTTGCCAGGGTTTTTGAGGCCAAAATGATAGAATAAAGATGATGAAATGTGGATTCATCATCCCCCTATACTTTACCTTTGCTAGTCCCTAGCAAACACTTATGCAATAAGTGCAAAAAGAAAAAGAAAGAAAAGAAAAGGAAGAACTTGGATTTAGTTTAATTATCAAACCTGTCTTCACAAAATCAAAGTTTGGAGCTTAAGTCGGACCTTTGGAATTTTAGTGCGGGCGGAACCTTAATAAGAACCGACTTTGAAATCCAACAGTCCTTGAGGATCCCAAAACTCTGTCCAAGTCTCCTCAATAGCTAGGTCAGAAATATCTCAATTCGTACGCAAACTCTTACGACTATGGATCTGACTCGTACAGTGTAAGTGATGGTGGCTCTCCCCAACTGAAATGACAAAGAAACTGACTTCTCCAGTACGACAACCCAATGATTCCCCAATCCAACAACTCCATCCTCGAGGAGCGGGGTATTCCCTTCTAAGTTCAAGTGGCAACCAGCTCAAGAGGAGGGGGTGAAGAGAAGAATGGATGGTAGCCAGTGTAGCTACCTATCCTGGATGCAAGACCAGTGTAGTCAAGTCATCCAGCTGCAGGCTCATATATTTGACTTTGGAACTCAAGCTTGCTTATTGGCTTTACAACATTAGTACATACTTTGCAGGCTTTTTATTTTTGTACATGCCTGAACATTTTTTTTGATACTATTCACAGCAGCATTTACATAAGGAGTTTTTCCTCTTGAGCCAGTAGACTATCCCTCTTTTGAAGCTTTATCGCAACCCACAACCTCCTGTCTTTAGACTTCCTCATCACTGGACGGGTTAGGGTGCACTTCCCTCCCTAGAGGAGGACAAGTGTTTCCACTTGTGTGCGTCTCATACCGGCAAATCCAATCCCCCCACCACTCCAACTGAGTTGAGCCATGTGAAAGGTGCAGGTGTCCAAGTTAGGTCATTATCAACAAGAGTCGTATGTGTGATCTGAAATACTCTACTTAGGCAATCAAGAATCCATTGAACCAAGTCTCGTGATCCTCAAAGAATTAAGTCAACTAGACCTGAAGTACCTCAAACCCAGTTCCTCTAAGGTTCCTGTTATTAGGTAGATTTTAAAGTCCAATCAAGCTCCAATCTCCGGATTTTATTCAGACTTGTTCAACTATCAAACTCAATCCGAAAAATGCGAATGCTATGCAAATGCGATGCAGAATGTAGAAAATATTTTTGTGATGCAATTTTCAAAGATTTTGAACTTTTTATGGGTTTTTGAAGATGATGATGATGCATATACATTTTTTGTCTTTTTCAAAGAGATTTTTCAAATGTTTTTAGATTTTAGTTTTGCAAATGTTTTTGGGATTTTTGAAAGCAAAAAGTTTTGGCTAAAAGCTAGGTTAAAAATATGTACACGGGAGTGCTTCTTATATATACAAGAAGTAGATTTTAATAATTTACAAGGGTAAGTGATCAATTTTATACATATATCTACAGAGTGGATTTTTGGTGTGATGTATATATATTCCTCAAACTTATTTGACACATGTTTCTCAAAGAAATTTTTGAAAACTATAGTCCAAAATAATTTTTACAAACAATTTTCAAACATGTACACACATTTGAAAATCATTTTGCAAAGGTTTTCGAAACAGTATATATTTTTATTTAGTATTTTATAAAACCATAAAATACTTTTATACATACAAATATATTTTTATTTTATTTTTCTGATGTGTTTTGTATATTAAATAAAATGTGAGTATGCTTTATATAGGTATAAGTATAGGTAGTTTACTTATGTATGATATATATACATATATTTTATTTTGAATTTCTTTTGAGTTTTATTATGATTTTAACACACAAATACATTATACATAATATTTACAAAATTATAAAAATATAAAAATATACAAATAATGAATAAATAATAAATTGAATATTTTATTCAGTACAATTGTACAATGTGGGTCCAAAACTCAACCTTCAAACCGTAGCTCTGCTAAATGCAAAACCACCGCCATTAAATAGCTTATTTTATTCTATATACAATTAAAGGTGAGTTTGCTGCATTTGGAGTTTTCAATTGTGAGATACGGGTCTGGGAAGTTGGGATTCTGGAATTTTACTCAGACCATAACTTTTTATCTGTACATTATTTTTCTGTGAAATCAATTTTGTATTTTTCTTTATAAGATTATCTACAACTTTCATGTACAAGGTTTCTTTATTTGATGTATAAAAGTTGAACCAAAAATAGGTCCCAAAATGAATAAAGAATGAATTAAAAAGTATAGGTATTTGACCCTTATCTCCCCCTACTTTATTCCTTGTCGACCTAGTCATCGAGATGCCTAGGTCTCGGGGTTTCGGGTCATAAAATATTTACAATATTTTATTCTTTTTCTTTTCTTTTATTTATTCTATAATTTTGGCTTTAATTACAGTGTTCTATACATTATTTACATGCACATGCATGAATGCTAAGATGATGGTTTTAATGCTATTTACATGCATTTGCCAGGGTTTTTGAGGCCAAAATGATAGAATAAAGATGATGAAATGTGGATTCATCATCCCCCTATACTTTACCTTTGCTAGTCCCTAGCAAACACTTATGCAATAAGTGCAAAAAGAAAAAGAAAGAAAAGAAAAAGAAGAACTTGGATTTAGTTTAATTATCAAACCTGTCTTCACAAAATCAAAGTTTGGAGCTTAAGTCGGACCTTTGGAATTTTAGTGCGGGCGGAACCTTAATAAGAACCGACTTTGAAATCCAACAGTCCTTGAGGATCCCAAAACTCTGTCCAAGTCTCCTCAATAGCTAGGTCAGAAATATCTCAATTCATACGCAAACTCTTACGACTATGGATCTGACTCGTACAGTGTAAGTGATGGTGGCTCTCCCCTACTGAAATGACAAAGAAACTGACTTCTCCAGTACGACAACCCAATGATTCCCCAATCCAACAACTCCATCCTCGAGGAGCGGGGTATTCCCTTCTAAGTTCAAGTGGCAACCAGCTCAAGAGGAGGGGGTGAAGAGAAGAATGGATGGTAGCCAGTGTAGCTACCTATCCTGGATGCAAGACCAGTGTAGTCAAGTCATCCAGCTGCAGGCTCATATATTTGACTTTGGAACTCAAGCTTGCTTATTGGCTTTACAACATTAGTACATACTTTGCAGGCTTTTTATTTTTGTACATGCCTGAACATTTTTTTTGATACTATTCACAACAGCATTTACATAAGGAGTTTTTCCTCTTGAGCCAGTAGACTATCCCTCTTTTGAAGCTTTATCGCAACCCACAACCTCCTGTCTTTAGACTTCCTCATCACTGGATGGGTTAGGGTGCACTTCCCTCCCTAGAGGAGGACAAGTGTTTCCACTTGTGTGCGTCTCATACCGGCAAATCCAATCCCCCCACCACTCCAACTGAGTTGAGCCATGTGAAAGGTGCAGGTGTCCAAGTTAGGTCATTATCAACAAGAGTCGTATGTGTGCTCTGAAATACTCTACTTAGGCAGTCAAGAATCCATTGAACCAAGTCTCGTGATCCTCAAAGAATTAAGTCAAGTAGACCTGAAGTACCTCAAACCCAGTTCCTCTAAGGTTCTTGTTATTAGGTAGATTTTAAAGTCCAATCAAGCTCCAATCTCCGGATTTTATTCAGACTTGTTCAACTATCAAACTCAATCCGAAAAATGCGAATTCTATGCAAATGCGATGCAGAATGTAGAAAATATTTTTGTGATGCAATTTTCAAAGATTTTGAACTTTTTATGGGTTTTTGAAGATGATGATGATGCATATGCATTTTTTGTCTTTTTCAAAGAGATTTTTCAAATGTTTTTAGATTTTAGTTTTGCAAATGTGTTTGGGATTTTTGAAAGCAAAAAGTTTTGGCTAAAAGCTAGGATAAAAATATGTACACGGGAGTGCTTCTTATATATACAAGAAGTAGATTTTAATAATTTACAAGGGTAAGTGATCAATTTTATACATATATCTGCAGAGTGGATTTTTGGTGTGATGTATATATATTCCTCAAACTTATTTGACACATGTTTTTCAAAGAAATTTTTGAAAACTATAGTCCAAAATAATTTTTACAAACAATTTTACAAACATGTACACACATTTGAAAATCATTTTGCAAAGGTTTTCGAAACAGTATATATTTTTATTTAGTATTTTATAAAATCATAAAATACTTTTATACACATAAATATATTTTTATTTTATTTTTCTGATGTGTTTTGTACATTAAATAAAATGTGAGTATGCTTTATATAGGTATAAGTATAGGTAGTTTACTTATGTATGATATATATACATATATTTTATTTTGAATTTCTTTTGAGTTTTATTCTGATTTTAACACACAAATACATTATACATAATATTTACAAAATTATAAAAATATAAAAATATACAAATAATGAATAAATAATAAATTGAATATTTTATTCAGTACAATTGTACAATGTGGGTCCAAAACTCAACCTTCAAACCGTAGCTCTGCTAAATGCAAAACCACCGCCGTTAAATAGCTTATTTTATTCTATATACAATTAAAGGTGAGTTTGCTGCATTTGGAGTTTTCAATTGTGAGATACGGGTCTGGGAAGTTGGGATTCTGGAATTTTACTCAGACCATAACTTTTTATCTGTACATTATTTTTCTGTGAAATCAATTTTGTATTTTTCTTTATAAGATTATCTACAACTTTCATGTACAAGGTTTCTTTATTTGATGTATAAAAGTTGAACCAAAAATAGGTCCCAAAATGAATAAAGAATGAATTAAAAAGTATAGGTATTTGACCCTTATCTCCCCCTACTTTATTCCTTGTCGACCTAGTCATCGAGATGCCTAGGTCTCGGGGTTTCGGGTCATAAAATATTTACAATATTTTATTCTTTTTCTTTTCTTTTATTTATTCTATAATTTTGGCTTTAATTACAGTGTTCTATACATTATTTACATGCACATGCATGAATGCTAAGATGATGGTTTTAATGCTATTTACATGCATTTGCCAGGGTTTTTGAGGCCAAAATGATAGAATAAAGATGATGAAATGTGGATTCATCATCCCCCTATACTTTACCTTTGCTAGTCCCTAGCAAACACTTATGCAATAAGTGCAAAAAGAAAAAGAAAGAAAAGAAAAAGAAGAACTTGGATTTAGTTTAATTATCAAACCTGTCTTCACAAAATCAAAGTTTGGAGCTTAAGTCGGACCTTTGGAATTTTAGTGCGGGCGGAACCTTAATAAGAACCGACTTTGAAATCCAACAGTCCTTGAGGATCCCAAAACTCTGTCCAAGTCTCCTCAATAGCTAGGTCAGAAATATCTCAATTCATACGCAAACTCTTACGACTATGGATCTGACTCGTACAGTGTAAGTGATGGTGGCTCTCCCCAACTGAAATGACAAAGAAACTGACTTTTCCAGTACGACAACCCAATGATTCCCCAATCCAACAACTCCATCCTCGAGGAGCGGGGTATTCCCTTCTAAGTTCAAGTGGCAACCAGCTCAAGAGGAGGGGGTGAAGAGAAGAATGGATGGTAGCCAGTGTAGCTACCTATCCTGGATGCAAGACCAGTGTAGTCAAGTCATCCAGCTGCAGGCTCATATATTTGACTTTGGAACTCAAGCTTGCTTATTGGCTTTACAACATTAGTACATACTTTGCAGGCTTTTTATTTTTGTACATGCCTGAACATTTTTTTTGATACTATTCACAACAGCATTTACATAAGGAGTTTTTCCTCTTGAGCCAGTAGACTATCCCTCTTTTGAAGCTTTATCGCAACCCACAACCTCCTGTCTTTAGACTTCCTCATCACTGGACGGGTTAGGGTGCACTTCCCTCCCTAGAGGAGGACAAGTGTTTCCACTTGTGTGCGTCTCATACCGGCAAATCCAATCCCCCCCCCCACTCCAACTGAGTTGAGCCATGTGAAAGGTGCAGGTGTCCAAGTTAGGTCATTATCAACAAGAGTCGTATGTGTGCTCTGAAATACTCTACTTAGGCAGTCAAGAATCCATTGAACCAAGTCTCGTGATCCTCAAAGAATTAAGTCAACTAGACCTGAAGTACCTCAAACCCAGTTCCTCTAAGGTTCCTGTTATTAGGTAGATTTTAAAGTCCAATCAAGCTCCAATCTCCGGATTTTATTCAGACTTGTTCAACTATCAAACTCAATCCGAAAAATGCGAATGCTATGCAAATGCGATGCAGAATGTAGAAAATATTTTTGTGATACAATTTTCAAAGATTTTGAACTTTTTATGGGTTTTTGAAGATGATGATGATGCATATGCATTTTTTGTCTTTTTCAAAGAGATTTTTCAAATGTTTTTAGATTTTAGTTTTGCAAATGATTTTGGGATTTTTGAAAGCAAAAAGTTTTGGCTAAAAGCTAGGTTAAAAATATGTACACGGGAGTGCTTCTTATATATACAAGAAGTAGATTTTAATAATTTACAAGGGTAAGTGATCAATTTTATACATATATCTACAGAGTGGATTTTTGGTGTGATGTATATATATTCCTCAAACTTATTTGACACATGTTTTTCAAAGAAATTTTTGAAAACTATAGTCCAAAATAATTTTTACAAACAATTTTACAAACATGTACACACATTTGAAAATCATTTTGCAAAGGTTTTCGAAACAGTATATATTTTTATTTAGTATTTTATAAAATCATAAAATACTTTTATACATACAAATATATTTTTATTTTATTTTTCTGATGTGTTTTGTATATTAAATAAAATGTGAGTATGCTTTATATAGGTATAAGTATAGGTAGTTTACTTATGTATGATATATATACATATATTTTATTTTGAATTTCTTTTGAGTTTTATTCTGATTTTAACACACAAATAAATTATACATAATATTTACAAAATTATAAAAATATAAAAATATACAAATAATGAATAAATAATAAATTGAATATTTTATTCAGTACAATTGTACAATGTGGGTCCAAAACTCAACCTTCAAACCGTAGCTCTGCTAAATGCAAAACCACCGCCATTAAATAGCTTATTTTATTCTATATACAATTAAAGGTGAGTTTGCTGCATTTGGAGTTTTCAATTGTGAGATACGGGTCTGGGAAGTTGGGATTCTGGAATTTTACTCAGACCATAACTTTTTATCTGTACATTATTTTTCTGTGAAATCAATTTTGTATTTTTCTTTATAAGATTATCTACAACTTTCATGTACAAGGTTTCTTTATTTGATGTATAAAAGTTGAACCAAAAATAGGTCCCAAAATGAATAAAGAATGAATTAAAAAGTATAGGTATTTGACCCTTATCTCCCCCTACTTTATTCCTTGTCGACCTAGTCATCGAGATGCCTAGGTCTCGGGGTTTCGGGTCATAAAATATTTACAATATTTTATTCTTTTTCTTTTCTTTTATTTATTCTATAATTTTGGCTTTAATTACAGTGTTCTATACATTATTTACATGCACATGCATGAATGCTAAGATGATGGTTTTAATGCTATTTACATGCATTTGCCAGGGTTTTTGAGGCCAAAATGATAGAATAAAGATGATGAAATATGGATTCATCATCCCCCTATACTTTACCTTTTCTAGTCCCTAGCAAACACCTATGCAATAAGTGCAAAAAGAAAAAGAAAGAAAAGAAAAAGAAGAACTTGGATTTAGTTTAATTATCAAACCTGTCTTCACAAAATCAAAGTTTGGAGCTTAAGTCAGACCTTTGGAATTTTAGTGCGGCGGAACCTTAATAAGAACCGACTTTGAAATCCAACAGTCCTTGAGGATCCCAAAACTCTGTCCAAGTCTCCTCAATAGCTAGGTCAGAAATATCTCAATTCATACGCAAACTCTTACGACTATGGATCTGACTCGTACAGTGTAAGTGATGGTGGCTCTCCCCAACTGAAATGACAAAGAAACTGACTTCTCCAGTACGACAACCCAATGATTCCCCAATCCAACAACTCCATCCTCGAGGAGCGGGGTATTCCCTTCTAAGTTCAAGTGGCAACCAGCTCAAGAGGAGGGGGTGAAGAGAAGAATGGATGGTAGCCAGTGTAGCTACCTATCCTGGATGCAAGACCAGTGTAGTCAAGTCATCCAGCTGCAGGCTCATATATTTGACTTTGGAACTCAAGCTTGCTTATTGGCTTTACAACATTAGTACATACTTTGCAGGCTTTTTATTTTTGTACATGCCTGAACATTTTTTTTGATACTATTCACAACAGCATTTACATAAGGAGTTTTTCCTCTTGAGCCAGTAGACTATCCCTCTTTTGAAGCTTTATCGCAACCCACAACCTCCTGTCTTTAGACTTCCTCATCACTGGACGGGTTAGGGTGCACTTCCCTCCCTAGAGGAGGACAAGTGTTTCCACTTGTGTGCGTCTCATACCGGCAAATCCAATCCCCTCACCACTCCAACTGAGTTGAGCCATGTGAAAGGTGCAGGTGTCCAAGTTAGGTCATTATCAACAAGAGTCGTATGTGTGCTCTGAAATACTCTACTTAGGCAGTCAAGAATCCATTGAACCAAGTCTCGTGATCCTCAAAGAATTAAGTCAAGTAGACCTGAAGTACCTCAAACCCATTTCCTCTAAGGTTCTTGTTATTAGGTAGATTTTAAAGTCCAATCAAGCTCCAATCTCCGGATTTTATTCAGACTTGTTCAACTATCAAACTCAATCCGAAAAATGCGAATGCTATGCAAATGCGATGCAGAATGTAGAAAATATTTTTGTGATGCAATTTTCAAAGATTTTGAACTTTTTATGGGTTTTTGAAAAGATGATGATGATGCATATGCATTTTTTGTCTTTTTCAAAGAGATTTTTCAAATGTTTTTAGATTTTAATTTTGCAAATGTTTTTGGGATTTTTGAAAGCAAAAATTTTTGGCTAAAAGCTAGGTTAAAAATATGTACATGGGAGTGCTTCTTATATATACAAGAAGTAGATTTTAATAATTTACAAGGGTAAGTGATCAATTTTATACATATATCTACAGAGTGGATTTTTGGTGTGATGTATATATATTCCTCAAACTTATTTGACACATGTTTTTCAAAGAAATTTTTGAAAACTATAGTCCAAAATAATTTTTTACAAACAATTTTACAAACATGTACACACATTTGAAAATCATTTTGCAAAGGTTTTCGAAACAGTATATACGGATTTTTCAAATATTTTTGCAACCATTTTTCAAACCATTTGCAAATCATTTTTCAAACAGTTTATTTCACACAAAGAAAAGAAATTTTTACAAACCACACATTTTTACAAAGGTTGAAATCATGTAACAAAACGTTTTCAAAATAGTTTTCAATAGATTTTCACAAAGATTTTAAAACTATTTTTCAAATATTTTGCAAAAAACATTTTCACCTGATTTATTAATCAGTATACACAAATGAATTTGAGGAACAAAAACACCTTTTTATTAAGGGTTTCTCCTGAAATTTAAAGAATTATTAGCCATATTATTAAGACAATACGAAAGTACGAGTTATGGCTAAAGTATATACATAGTATATACGACCCCCCTATACTTAGCTCGAGCTATGTCCTCATAGATCGGAGAGAAAAGAGAAGACATAACTCGTACTAAGTATAGGCAAGTCTAAATAATAGATAAATGAACCAATAAGAATTTTATCGTCCCCCCTATACTTAGGATCAAACAATCCTAAGTATAGCAGACTGTACACAACGTAGGGAGGGTCAAGGGTGGGAATGAACAGATCGTACTCAGATTGTCTCCCCGTATACTTAGGGTAAGATATCCCTAAGTATAGATAAGACGAGGAGACAATGGAGAGGATCGAAATGAATAGAAGAAACTCGGGGTGCACACCCCCCCATACTTAGGACAAAGTACGTCCTAAGTATAGAAAACTGACAACAAGGGGCGGTACCTTTTTGATGGATAAAGAAGATAGAAAAGGAAAAGAAGAAAAGAAGAAAAGAGGAAAAGAGATTAACAGATGAAAGCATGATATAGACAGATGATCTGTGCAGCGGAAGATAGAAGTGATCACCATGTATGAGATGCAGATGATATGAGTCAAAGAACACATCTCATACCAGAAGAATGGGGGAAACGTCAATGGTTGGTGGATCATGATCTAGATATAGTTTCAGGCATTGACCATTGACACGGAAGGTAGAAGAAGATGATGGTTCGGATATGTCAATGCTGCCATTGTTATGTACCTTCCTGACCACATACGGACCTTTCCACTTGCTCTGTAGTTTTTCTGGAAATAATTTCAGCCTGGAATCAAACAACCATACTTTCTGATATGGCTCAAACAGTTTATGGCTGATGTGGGAATCGTGCCATGTCTTCACTTTCTCTTTGTACTGTAGGCTTCTAGAAAAGGTTGTATCTCTCAGTTCTTCCAGGGCTGCCAACTCTGCTCTTCTCTGTTCTCCTATACTCTCGGGATCTAACAGTAACTCAGTGACTGCCCAAAAGGATTTATGCTTGATTTCCACTGGCAAATGGCACGGCTTGCCATAGACGAGACGAAAGGGAGATGTCCCCAATGGATTCTTGAAGGAAGTCCGATAGGCCCACAAGACCGAGTCCAAAAGCTGTAACCAATCCTTTCGGTCTGGACGGACACAAGATAGTTTTTATCTCCTGGTTCAATACTTCGGCAAGACCACTAGTCTGAGGGTGATATGGTGTGGCAACCCGATGGTCAATGCCGAACTCGTCTGCAAGGGCCCTAACCTTGTCATTGATGAAATGAGACCCCCGTCTGAAATCAAGACTCTAGGTACCCCGAACCGTGAAATGATATTTTTCCTCAAAAATTTGCATACGGTTTTAGCATCTGCGGCTCAGGCGGGAATGGCCTCAACCCATCGGCTGACATAATCAACAGCGAGAAAAATATGCTCGAATCCCTGACTCTTAGGAAATGGGCCCATGAAATTAATCCCCCATGCATCAAAAACCTCACAAAAGTGAATGGGTGGCATGGGCATCATGTCTCTCTGTCCGCAGGTTCCCATCTTCTGACAGTCAGTACATCTCTTCACGAACTCATCAGAATCCTCGAAGAGAGTAGGCCACCATAGGCCGGATTGAAACACCTTCTATGCTGTCCTTTTTCCAAAATGATGTCCTCTTGCCTCAAGCTTGTGGCAGTATGTGAGGACTCTATGATGCTCTTCTTGAGGAATGCACCTCCTCCAGATATTGTCCCCTCCTTCATGATAAAGGACGGGATCCTTCCAATGGTAAAACTTGGCCTTCGTCAGGAAGGTCTCGAGTTTCTGTCTGGGCCAACCTTGTGGGACCGTTTTGGCAACAAGATAGTTCACAATGTCGGCGTACCATGGGAGCGAGGTGATAGCCAAGATTGCCTCATCTGGAAACATCTCTGTGATAGGTGCGCTGGGCTCAGATTCCTCAAGGTTCTCCAATCGAGAAAGATGATCCGCCACCACATTTTTGACTCCAGGCTTATCCTTAATCTCAATATCAAATTCCTGGAGCAGAAGGATCCATCTGGCAAGACGTGCTTTGGCATCCTTCTTGGCCATTAAGTACCGGATGGCGGTGTGATCGGTGTAAATTGTCACTCTAGATCCGAGAATATAAGATCTGTACTTATCCAAAGCAAAGACTACGGCCAGCATTTCTTTCTCAGTCACAATGTAATTCCGCTGAGTGGCATCCAAAGTCCGGTTGGCGTAGTGAATGGCAAACGACAATCCATCCCTCCTCTGTCCAAGCACAGCCCCAACGATAAAATCTGAAGCATCCGTCATGATCTCTAATGGGAGAGACCAATCGGGTGGCTGAAGGATAAGAGCTGAAACAACCATAGCTTTGAGAGTCTCAAAAGACGTAAGACACTTATCATTGACAACGAACTCAGTGTCTTTCGTCAGCAGATCAGTGAGCGGTCGGGCAATACGACTGAAGTCCTGAATGAACCATCGGTAGAAACCGACATGCCCCAGAAAAGACCGCAACTGACGCAAATTGGACGGTGGATTGAGTTTTCTAATGATATCCACCTTGGCGGGATCGACCTCTATGACCCTGTTGGAGACGATATGGCCAAGGACCGTCCCTTGAGTTACCATGAAGTGACTCTTCTCCCAAGACAATACAAGGTTGACCTCAATGCAGCGCTGAAGCACACGGTCTAGGCAGTCAAGACAAGCATCGAACCCATCGCCATAGACTGAGAAGTCATCCATGAAGACCTCTAAACAATCACCCACCATGTCCGAGAAAATGGACAACATGCACCTTTGGAATGTCGCCGGAGCGTTGCATAGACCAAAGGGCATCCGTCTGAAAGCATAAGTCCCAAACGGACAGGTGAATGTCGTTTTCTCCTGGTCTTCGGGCGTAATGGCCACTTGATTATATCCGGAGTACCCGTCAAGAAAGCAGTAATGACTCTTCCCAGCTAGCCGCTTGATAATCTGATCAATGAAGGGTAGCGAGAAATGATCCTTCTTGGTGGCCTCATTCAATCGTCTGTAGTCCACACAGACCCTCCAAGAAGTGGGCACTTGGGTAGCGATCTCCTCTCCAAACTCATTCACAACTGTAGTGATACCCGTCTTCTTGGGTACCACATGCAACGGAGTAACCCACTTGGAGTCGGAGATGGGGTAGATAAAATCGGCGCTCCACCACTTCGATATTTCTTTCATGACCACATCTCGAAGATTCGGATTCAGCCGTCGTTGGAACTCACGCGACGACCTAGTGTCATCCTCAAGATAGATGTGGTGGGAGCACAGAGTCGGACTAATCCCCTGGAGATCAGCTATACTCCAACCTATTGCCTTGCGGTTTCTTTCAAGAACCTCCACCAGACGAGATTCTTGCTCTCCAGTAAAACCTGCTGAGATAATGACTGGGTGCATATTAGGCTCACCCGCAAGGAATCTATACTTCAGCGACTGCGCAAAGGCTTCAGTTATGGACAACTGGGAGGTGGCAGATCTGGCTTCTGATATGTCTGTGTGAAAGCTACTAGGTCTGCATGTGAGAACTCTCGCTCTGCATGAATCTCTGACGAAGGGCGGCCTTCTGAATCATCAATAAACTGCATTGGCTCGCACTCTGTCATGGTTGTTGGCTCAGAAGGAATCAGATAAGGTAAATAGTCATAAAAATCATCCCAATCAATGTCTGAATCCGAGGGATCAGAAGTAGATTAACATGATTGAAAATCATCGCCACTCGTCCCAACATTATCAGCCTTAGGTGTATCCTCATCCAGGGGTGTTCTCTCCAGTCTCTCGACTGCCATAAGCTTTAGATATAGTGAATCTGTAGGCAAGGCGAGGGTCGATGCTATAGGATCTGTCCAGTTTGATTCATCATCTGTCATCACAAAATCACACTCCTGGTGGATGTCTAGCTCTTCCTCTGTCATCTGCACGGCTTCGCTGGACTGCTCCGAGCATTCAATTTCTCTAGCTCTGGTTTCCTCGATCGTCTCTATTTGTATGGTTTCGCCCTCTACGCGAAAACATACCTTCCCACTATCATGATCGAACACCGCCTTGGCTGTGGTCAAGAATGGACGTCCGAGTATGATGGGGGCATCGGTTACCGACTCAGGGATCTCCATGTCCAACACAATGAAGTCCACAGGGAATTTCAGGCCCTGAACGGTAACGACCACATCTTTCAATAACCCCTTCGTCCTCTTAGTCGACCTATCAGCAAACTGAAGGATTGTCCTGCTCCTAAGAAGAGGACCAAACTCGAATCGGTCGAGTAAGGCTGCCGGAAGAAGGTTAATTGAAGAGTCGTTGTCTAATAGAGTACGATCAAAGTGTTGCTCTTGAATCTCGCATCTGACATAGGGAGCTCATGCATCTGGTCGCTTGGCTGGCAGTTTGTTCTAAATAGTGCAGCAAGTGGAATGAGTGAGCACATGGATCTGATCTCTGTGGTTCCTCCTCTTCCTGCGGACTGTAGTCTTCTCTTTCAAGTTCTTTTTGAAGAGGGGGATGTGCTCAAGTGCTTCTTGTAGAGTTAGCTGAATATGGAATCGATCAATCATCTGGTTGCTGAACTCTACCTGCTGATCTTTTTAGGGATTTTCTCTTTTATTCCCCTTCGCCCGGCAAAGTGCCTCAGGGAAGGGGATGGTAGGGGCCTCCTCAGATGGAGGACTAGGAATAGGTCCCTGTGCCTGTGAAGGACTAGAATCCATATAATCATCATCATTCAACACAAATGGATCCGCAATTTGAACAGAAACCTTTCCTTTATTCATATTTTTATGCTTTTTGTTGTTACCACAGTCCATAGATATAAAAGGTGGTAACATCACAGAGGGAAGCTCAACAAAAGTAGATGTGGTGGCCTCAGTACCACCACCGGCACCTGTCTTCGCAGCATCAGCACCGCGCTCTGGCTCGGCATCCAAAATGGTGACATCAGCACCACCGTCTGCATCTGGTCTCACGACGGCCTCAGTACCGTCGTCTGGAACTCCATCATTGGTGGCATCAGCACCACCGTCTTCATCATCCTCATTAGCAGCATCAGCACCGCTACTCTGCTCCTCTGACGCTCCTGGTTCAGCTTGTGGTTGTCGCTCAGACGAGGCGCCGCCGGCTGGCATCCTACCGCTCCTAGTAGTCACAAAATCAGCATCATACAAAGAAAGAGACATGTCACTCAAATAGTCACTAGGAGAGGTATCCTTTGTAAACTCTACATGCTCAGACTTCCTTTTCAGATTGTTCGGATTTGGTTCAATCTGAGCTGGTATGGCGGCCTTGCCTTTGATGATCTCCCTCATCTCCTGCCGGAACTCATCCATTTCTTGCCGGAAGGATGCTCGCTGTTCAGAGAGCAAGCGGGCAAGATCATCTAACGTTGGGTTCTCAAAAGCAGGGGCCTGAGAATCGGATGAGTTCCCTTGTGCGAAATGAGGATGTTGCTGATGCTGCTGGTATGGATAGTTCTGGGTAGGATGGGAATAAGACTGTTGAGGTTGCTGACGCTGCCTCCACTGCTGTCCCTGATAGGCAGGATGAGGACCTTGCTGGTATTGTTGCTGATGGGCATACTGGGGCTGTTGCTGCTGATGTGGCTGGTTGTTCTGTTGTCCTTGAGCTGGAGGTTGCTGCTGAGATGAGGAGCCACCGTTGCCCCAAGGGAATCCGGGGTGATCGCGATGAATCCCGGACTGAGGGTACCGGTCGTACCAAATCCCATTGACTTCCATCAATGGTTCCTGCTCAAAGGATGGTGGAGGAAGAACTGCCAGTGGCTGCTCCGGCTGGTAGACCACCATCTGAGTGTCTTGAGATGGCGGCTATGCTGGGTAGTACTGTAGCAGCGGGACCGGCTCTGCCTGGATGTGGTTGACCTGGCGGTACGAGGCAGAGGGTTGGGATGAGATGCTACTGCTCGGATCAGCACGTGACCTGGAAGGCTGCTGGGAAGAAGCTTGTGCCTCTTGGACGCAAAGAATCTGCGTCTTCAGATCACTCATCGTCTTGGCAATCTGGTCCATCTGGGTCATGCCTTGCATCTGTTTATTCTCGAGGATCTCGAGACGGTCTAGTTTCTCACTGATGATGCCCATGTCGGCTGCGGCAGATTCGGCTTGGGTTGTGGCTGCCGACGAAGTGTTAGGACCGGCATCGATGCGGGCGATCCTGAAATGATCTCGCTCCTTGCGGGGGCTTCTGCTGCGTGTAGACGCGGGCTTGGGCCATGACGGTTGAATTTTCTGCCATGCCTTCGTAGATGGCCCAAACGTCGTCTTCACCCTGGAAAAGTAGGACCCATCGCAAGAGGCGTTCACTAGCCCCTGCAGCTCCGGTGTCAACCCACAAAAGAAACTCTACATTAGATTGGGCTTAGATATGTCATGGTGTAGACACCGGTCGATGAGCTCTCTGAATCGATCCCAGGCTTCATGGAATTGTTCATTCGGGATCATGATGAAGTTGCTGATCATGGATCTAGCTGCATTCGTCCGGCCGAGAGGGTAATACTTCTTCAAGTACGCAGTCCGGAGATCTGCCCAAGTATCGATGAATCGCCCCAATGTTTGAGCCAGTATGCAGCTCTGTCAACCAAGGAGAAAGGGAAGGAGATCATCTTGATAGTGTCCTCGGTCATCAACCTATCATGGATTGTGTTGCAGATCATTTCAAATTCTTGGGAGGTGGAGGTGTGGCTCTTCGGTCGGCAACCCATGGAATTTGGGTAGAAGCTGAATTGTGTGGGGCCGAAGCTCGAAATCTCCATGGATAGGAGGAAGTCTGATCCAACGATGAGTGAGGGATGCTGCGGGATTGTGCAATTCCCTCATTATAGTCTGTGACGGTCTCTCTGCGTTGGGATCACCTCCTCCTGCATCAGGTCCATCTCCTCCTCCGCCACCACCCCCAGGCGGTTCTCTCGCATCTGTGCTATTTCTCTCATGAGATCACCCATGAAGGTTCCCTGGTCTCGGATCTGCCTCTGCATGGTTTCCAGGGATGCTAGAAGTGAATTGTTGATGGCGGCTTGATCAATGAAGAATGGCGGGTGCTCATGATCATCAGGATGCTCTCCTCTGTCAGCCATGTCTGGGTTCTCTGAAAAAGCAAAAGAACCCATCTCAGGTGTCGTCAAATGTTCAGAGCTCTGTGATGCACTAAATTCTGAGACTCTTGGACTGATGGAAGGGGAATGAGAAGGGTGGTCGAGGGGGAATAGGGTGGAAGTGAACTCAGGCTCGGAGAGCGGACTCTCCGAGGTCGTCCTAGATGAATGAGGAGGAGTGCTGGATAGCGGCGACGACAGAGTCGGCTTAAGAGACCTCCATCCCATCATCTTGATTATTCGGGAAGAGCAAGGTTGCAAAATGAAGAAGAAAGAAGGGAGAAGCAAAATTGCGCACAAGTGTGCAGTGTTTTTGATCTTGACCTAAACCAACTAGTAATCAAACACAAAACAGGGGGAATTCACCAACTCAACACATGAAGCCGTGAAGGCTCGGCTTTTATCTTGTCAGTTTTAATCTTGAATTCAGGAATTTATCTTATCACGAGTCCTTAGAGCGCTACGCCTAAAGGAGAGAGAGTACTGCTAGAAAAGTATTCCCTACTTGTCCTCCTCCTGTATAACATGTAGCTTGCGCTTTTTGAGGTCCTTGTAACCCTTCCTGGATCCCTACTCAGCCAAAGAATAAGAGGGAGGAAGCCGATAGGCGAAACCGATACTTCGGACCTCGCTCGAAACAGAATCACCCGTGAGCGTGCAAGATCCTACTCGGACGCAGACGGTGAGACAGACACACCCGTGAAGGTGTGGCCTATGCTCGGTACTTCGGACTAGGTCGATGCTCACACAATAGTGAGTCACCAATGGCGACCAAGCCCTACTCGCCTACGTACGATAGTAGCACCAATACTTCGGAAATCCAGGCGATACACAAGGCAGCCACAAGCTGGGATTTGGGCTCTAATCCTTACGAAGCACTCTGCTCACTTGGAAGGAGACCTTCCCATGCAACCTGAATATAAGTGAGGGTGTTACTCTCCCCAATCAATGAGTCCAATTACCAATTTTATTTAGGTCAAAGTTTTCTTACCAGTCCCTTTTTTAATTTTTTTGGTATTATCGCTTCTTTTGAGTAGATTCAAACAAGCGCCTAACGATTTTGTATTTTTTTTCTTGATTCCTACTTTGTCCAAAAACAGAGGGAGAATAGAGTCGGAAAAGCCAATGCAAGTCAGCACCAAGATGGAAATCTCACCTTTGTGCCTAAATGATGAATGCTAAGTAAGAAGACTTACAGCGAATCCCAGCTCTCTCCATGCGGGATGCAAAGCAGAAATTTATAAACCTAAACTACATGCTGGTATGCAATGTGGAAATCGTCCTAAGATAGGCAATTGCTACGTGAAGAACCACAAGTTAACCACCAATCTCCAATCCTAAGGTTCGGTCTAGGCTCACCCCTCCTTCTCTCGACACATCGAGTTTAGGAGAAGCGCTTGGCGGGATGAGCTCGCGGCACGCGGATAGAAGACTAATGACTAACTATTTAATTAGACTAAGTCCAACTACGATCTATAGGTGCATTCAAAGGTTATTAATGTGTTTGGACCTAATCTAATCGATCAAGCAATTCCTAAAACTAAGGTCTCAATCCACAAAAGAAATGGAAAATGAAAACAAAATCGGAAAATGACTGCGGAAAACACTACAAAATCCGCGGTGAGCCCTCGGGTGAACAAACACCCGGAAATTAGGCTCGGAAGTCTGAGTGTCCAAGTCCTGTATTATTACAAATTAATAATCACTCTCTCACAAAATAAAATGCAAACTAATCTAATCACTCTCTCACTCCTCCTGCTCTCTCCTGCCGGCTTGGCCTAAGAAAAGCTGGCTCCGCTTCACGTGGTTGCTCCGGATCCCCTAGGCAATCCGCCTCGCTCCGCGGTCCCTCGCAAGAAGACAAAGAGATGGTCAAAAAAGCTCAACAATATCTATCAAAAATGCAAGAGAGATAAAATGAAGCAATGGTAGACAAACAAACACAATCAAACAAAAATGATGATCTACTCGTTGTTTCTCCCCGGCAAAGGTGCCATCTGATTTACACGAAATTCACAGGGTCTAAAATAGTGTCTCACACAAGGCGGAGACAACCGTCGCTGTGGCGACCCTCAAATGAATCTCGTATAAAATCAACAATTAACCCACGCAATAGATATCAAGCAATGACAAGTAAATGGTGGAGCTAAAATTTATTTTTAACTCTATAAACAAGGTATATAGGATCAAGTATGCAGAGAGTTCGAACACAGGGAACAAGGCAGGGTAGATCAAACAGGTGTGTGTGTGTGTGTGTATGAGAAAGTGTGAAGTGCTGTCTACACTATGCAAAGCAAAGATTTTTGTGTGTTTTTAATTTTTATTTTTATTTTTTTTATTTTGTATTTTTATTTTTATTTTTCTTATTTTTATATTTTCTTTTTATATTTTATAATTTTTTTTCAATGTTGGAATATATAAGCAATATAAGAAAAGGGGTAATACAATATTTATAAAAATATGCAAAAATGCTCAAAAATTCAGACATAAAATCTTTTTTGTCTTTTTATGTTTTTTACTATTTTTGTGATTTTTGGGTATTTTTTGAAATATTTTTGGTATTTTTAAAAACTGAAATGAAGAAAACAGTGAATTAAAAATCTGGCCGAGACTAAAATGGGAAGAAAAATATCAGATGATCTCAAAATTTCCCAAATTAGTTTTAAAGCAAAGAGAATTAAATATAGGACCTACAGGACCTGAGTTTGGATTTTTTAGAGTTTTGTAGAATTTTTTAGAATTTTTTGAAGTTTTTAGGTGTTTTCTGATTTTTAAGGTTTTTCTTTTGAATTTTTTAGTAGTTTTCGGATTGACACTAAAGTAGGATAAAATACCCAGTAGGTAATTTTTTTGGAATTTTTCGAGGTATTTTAATATTTTTTGGTATTTTCTAAGCTAGACAATACTGGAATGGTATGTTTTCGATTTTTAATAAATATAAAAATGCAATAAAATCAAAAACTAAAAATATGGCGTGAAAGTGCAAGTGAACTGGAGCCTATGTTAAATTTTTGGGAATTTTTCGAATTAAAATGATGCTTAAATAAATAGAGCAAGCAAGCAAAAATAATTAAGTCTGGCATGGGTATAAATGCAAATACACAAACATCCAGGGGCATACATGCAATTTCCCACAAAAAGTTATAACTAAATATTGAATTTAAAGGACCAATCACCAAATAAGCAGACCCGGGAGGGTATGCTTACAATTTTCCCTACCCCGCACGTGCTATACACGCACCTGACAAGGACCTAAGTACAATATACAAGAATCCTGGGGGCAATCATGCAAAATACCCAAAAGTTTTACACTTAATCACAAAATTCCTGGACTAAAGTTAAATAACCAAACCCTAGGGGGGTCCTTGCAAAATACCCCTCCCCTCACGCGCACAGGCACGTGAGGTGACGTGGCACAGGACCTAAGTGCAAATAAAATAAGTTCAAGGTTCTAATGCAAATATTACAGAAATTTTACACTACAGGCGAAAGTTTAAGGACTAAATATTAAATACAAAAATACGAGGAGTGAGAAATGCAAAATACCCCTTACGCTCGCAATCCAATGGTGGAGGGCTTCCCACTTGCCACGTGGCGAGCCCTCGTTGCACGATGACGCTTCGGCGGTGGAAGGCCCCGATTAGATCTGGGTTGAGGATCGGACGGTGAGATGTGGCCCGGATCCAACGGTGGCTGCTGCGCCTGGAGGGCGCACCCCGATCCGACGGTGTATGCGCACGGAGGAAGAACAAGGAAGAACGCCGGCGAGGCGATCTTCCTCGCTCCAGATCTTTGCACTCCGGCGAGCTTTGGGCTTCAAATAGGGCTGCGGCCTCCTGAGGTTCCTCTAGCTGCTGGTAGCATCAAAAAACTTCGGCGATGGCCGAGATGCTCGCAAGAGGGTGGCGGAGCTGCGGAGCTTCGCGAACTCCGGTGAGGCTTCAAAATTTGCTCCAGGCTCGAATCAAGGCTCCTTGACCTGCAAAAAGGGTGAGAAGGTACAGGGCAAACTGCCTGGACCTCGCGAGGGCGGAGGTGTAGCGTGAATCGACGTGGGGGAAGTTGGCCGGAGGTGCGCTCCGGCGAGGAAGATCGATTGGGTGAATCGCGCAATGGAACTCAAAATTTCTAAAGGGCTTTTGCTCATTAGGCTAAAAGAAAGAAAATGCACGAAAAATAACTGGGTGAAGTGGCAGCCTCAACGGTGTAGACCGGAGAGAAGAAGTACCTCGACCGCCGGCAAAGGGGGAGGTGCTGGAGCCGCCTCAGGCGTCGCTCGACCAATCTGAAGAGCTCAAGAGCAAGCTGTCACCTTCCTCGAGCTTCAGGGCACAAGAATGGGAGCTATCCTATGGATGGAAGGATTCGATTTTGAAATTGAAGTCGTGGCTTCGTTATATTTGGATTGACTCAGAGACTGAGGTGCCCCAAAGACCAAGGGATTGGCAGCGATGTAGTGGTCCATTGATCGAGATATCATCTGGGCGAGATTCACCATTGATCGAGGAACAAAAGTTGCAGAGGGCACGACACGAAAGGGTGCAAGGATCTCCCTCAAAAATTTGTTGAAATCGAGGTCAACCGGCGATCTGACAGGCACACATGGGGGAAAAATGCCTAGTTGACCGGGGTCAACTAGGGTTTGCATCTGGTTGGTCCACGCGGACCAACCAGGAAAAACCCCTGGAAATGATTTTGTAAATTTAATAAAATATAGAAAATGGACGAATTAAATGTTGGTTATTAAATAAAAAATATTTATTATTTTATGTAGTATTTTATTCTGATTTTTAATTATTTTTATAAGATATATTTTTACAAGTTTGCTTTTATACCCCTTATAGGTATATTACCTATATATTTTAGTCTTTTATTTTTATTTTGTGTATTTTAATTTTATTATTTTTATTTAGTATTTTATAAAATCATAAAATACTTTTATACACACAAATATATTTTTATTTTATTTTTCTAATGTGTTTTGTATATTAAATAAAATGTGAGTATGCTTTATATAGGTATAAGTATAGGTAGTTTACCTATGTATGATATATATACATATATTTTATTTTGAATTTCTTTTGAGTTTTATTCTGATTTTAAAACACAAATACATTATACATAATATTTACAAAATTATAAAAATATAAAAATATACAAATAATGAATAAATAATAAATTAAATATTTTATTCAGTACAATTGTACAATGTGGGTCCAAAACTCAACCTTCAAACCGTAGCTCCGCCAAATGCGAAACCACCGCCATTACATAGCTTATTTTATTCTATATACAATTAAAGTGAGTTTGCTGCATTTGGAGTTTTCAATTGTGAGATACGGGTCTGGGAAGTTGGGATTCTGGAATTTTACTCAGACCATAACTTTTTATCTGTACATTATTTTTCTGTGAAATCAATTTTGTATTTTTCTTTATAAGATTTTCTACAACTTTCATGTACAAGATTTCTTTATTTGATGTATAAAAAGTAGAACCAAAAATAGGTCCCAAAATGAATAAAGAATGAATTAAAAAGTATAGGTATTTGACCCTTATCTCCCCCTACTTTATTCCTTGTCGACCTAGTCATCGAGATGCCTAGGTCTCGGGGTTTCGGGTCATAAAATATTTACAATATTTTATTCTTTTTCTTTTCTTTTATTTATTCTATAATTTTAGCTTTAATTACAGTGTTTTATACATTATTTACATGCACATGCATGAATGCTAAGATGATGGTTTTAATGCTATTTACAGGCATTTGCCAGGGTTTTTGAGGCCAAAATGATAGAATAAAGATGATGAAATGTGGATTCATCAGAAGGTGATGAATATCATCGACTAGAAAGGTCTTCTCAAAGCTTAAAATATCCAATTTAGTAGTATATAAGCATTGTGTTTTTGGAAGACATCATAGGAAGCAATTTAGTGAAGCAATCCTTAAGATGAAGGAGAGTCTTGATAATACTCACGTTGATAGTTGGGTCCCTCCTCATGTTCCTTCATAGGAGATGCTGATGTTTCTTATTTCTGGTCTTGATTACTCAAGGATGGTTTAATTATTTATGATGAAGAATAAACAGTGATGTATTCAATACTTTCAAATAATTGAAGATCTTGGTGGAGAATTAGACTTCAAAAGTTGAGCAGCTATACACTCATAATAGCTTGGATTTCTACTCTTTAAAATCATTGATATCTCAACAAGAAGAAAGCCATGAGATACCATCATTTGAGAGATACACCTCGACATAATGGAGTAGCAACATGAATGAATAAACATTTCTAAAGAAAGTAATGTGCATATCTAAAGAGACTAAGGTGCATACTATCAAGTGGCATACTTGATAAGGTTTCTAGATTAAGACTGTGAATACATCTTGTTACTTAATGAATCAGAATCATGCATCCCCTATCAACTTCAAGACATCTCTTAAGGTATGGGGTAGTGGCCCTTCTGATTCTTCAATTTTATGTGTCATTCGTACTACATATTATCATGTTACTAAAGAAAAGTTGAAGCCACAGGAAAAGAAAAAGGTCTTCACATGTTGTATTACTAGAGTTAAGTGATACAAAATCTAACCTCCTCTGGGTATATAGTAGTAGGTTACTTTTGATGAGAACTTTGTAGGGTCAAGTTTGTTAAAGCAAGGACATGTAGTGATAATTATGAATGTGTCAACTTTAATTTGGCTCTAAGTAGTGATCATGCACTTGATCACACTATTTCTTGACCACGTAAAAGCTAAACATCGTTCCAACTGAGCAACTATATGGGATGCTTTATAGCATTGTTATTGATCGACCTTGTAAATAGATACATCATCCTTAGAGATATGAGTTGGAGGACATGATTGCATTCACACTACACATTGTTATGGAGGAAGAGTATCTAAAACCCACTTATAAGGTTGTTATTGCAGTAGCAGAATCTGAATAATAGATTGCTACTATGGGTAAGGAGATAGTGTCTCTTCACAAGAATCAAATATGGAAGTTTGCCAAGTTGCTAATGGGGAGGAAAGTCATGACTATAAATGCATTTTCAAGAAAATGACAGGAATCATGGGCATTGAAGGTATTATATACAAGGCATGTCTATTGTCTAGTTGTAAAGGTCTATAGTCAAAAGAAGTTATGGATTTCATGAAGATATTCTCTCCCATTGTGAGGCACATATCTATCATAATTCTACTAGCTCTTATTTTATATTGATATTATAAGATTGAGCAGTTAGATGTGACAATATTTTTTCGCATAGTAAACTAGAAGAAGTCATTATGATGAATCAACTATATGGATACACTTTTCAACACAAGGAATGTCATTTGTTTGTATTAAAGAAGTCCTTATATTGTGTCAAGTGGCCTCCTAGAAATAGGCACAAGAAGTTTGACGGTTTCATGGTTTGTCTTGGATGACATGAAAAACCTTTAAGATCAAATATTCTGGGAATGGAAATCGTCTGGGATTATGTAGAAGGAAAACCTTTCTTATATCTAACGAACTACATTGAAAAAAATGAAAAGATTTTTTATGTCCACCACAAAGTCGATAAGTACTCTATATATTGTAAATAATTGTTCTTTGGTATCTTTTGTATCTCAGTTTATTACAAAGGAGGAGCACATTTCACGATTTCTCAATATTAATATAGTTGGGAGTCTTATGTAACATAAAACTAAATATCATTTCTGTTGTGAGTGTTTAGCATATTCACAAGGAATTCTGGGAAGGTGCATCAGTAGGTAATCAAACAAAATTTTCAATATATAAAAGGAACATATGATATTGATCTCATATACAAAACTGATTAAGAATATTTAATTATTGGATATTTAAATTTAGACAATAGTGCAA
Source organism: Ottelia alismoides (assembly GCA_037367405.1). Classification (NCBI taxonomy): domain Eukaryota; kingdom Viridiplantae; phylum Streptophyta; class Magnoliopsida; order Alismatales; family Hydrocharitaceae; genus Ottelia; species Ottelia alismoides. Next base: position 69,588 of record JAZKJV010001783.1, read on the forward strand.
ATATTAACGGGAAGAGACTAATGACAATCTATATCATTATTTTGTGGAGTTTTCTGAATAATTGGAAGGCTAGTCAATGATCTTCACTTATTTTATCTATCACAAAGGTAAAGTAAATGGCTTTGACAAAAGCTACAAATGAATGGATATGTTTATGACTTAGTTGGAGATCTCGGTTTACAAAAAATAAAGACTCATTATTTTGTGGTTATACTAGTGTAATATATCTAGCCATGCATCAAGTGCATCATGAGAGAATTAAGTATATTAATATTAGGTTTGACTTCATTTGTTTAGAGAAACAGTTAAAGTGGAGAAGGTTGGCATGTATTCTCAATGGCGGTTCCTGGAAGCAAGTTCAAACATTGCTTTAACTTGCTCGATGTTCATTGTTGCCACTATCCCATTCATGGACATGCAATGTCAGAGTCGAGCAAATAATGTTTGCTTTCAAGGACTCGCTTCAAAGTGGAAATTGTTAAGATCTCTTGAATGATAACCTATTGGCTCGCCCAGTACATTGTAGAATTCTCTTTGTGATCTTCATCATGTCATTGGCAAGCTAAAATGATGATTTCCCATGTTTAGGGGGAATCCATCTATACATGAGTGTTATATAAACCTCAAAGGTCTAGGTATCTGTATCTATCTTCTATACCACCATTTTACCGCCATATAAGACGGAGATCCGCCCCCATCACAAAGGAATAATAAGTTAAGGGGGAATCTCATATGTTATGGTTGTCTTTTTTTATTAATTTTTTTCTCATGTGACCTGCATTCTATTTCTGCTAAGTATAATGAAGGTATAAATGCGGTTGGCCAAAAATGATCTGAATAGGGTAGATGGAAGGAGATTGGAGATTGAGATGAGGTTGGGCTAGGGGATGGACTAAGTACGACAAGAGGTAATAGAGACATCATGAACTTTCAGTTTACCAGAATTTTGCATGTCACATGAATCTCACAAGATTCATGATGTGATGTGAAATGTAATAAGGGTGCGAATGCAAACATCTCAAAGTACTCTAAAGCACTTGTTGAAATATGCCTTAAAGAACTGGCCCATTTACGATCCGAGTACATTCCATAAATGGATCATGGCCGATCCGAGTACAAATTTTTGGATCTGATTAGGATCCATTTATCGATTATCTATGTGTGTGTGTGTATTATAGGGTTAAGTCGTGGCTTACCATAGAGTCTCATTTTGGGAGAGTCGCCCCCTTTTAGGGTTCTTGTATTTGTACTCCTATTTTCCTATCATAATGGAATCTCTCTTTGCTCGTGGTCTTTTCCCTGCTAAACATGTGGGGTTTTTCCATGTAAATTGTGTATGTTTTTCGTGATTGTTTGTGTGTTTGTATCGTCTTCAACAAATCAGAATCAGAGCCATCTCGGTGATACTCTACCTCACTTGAGAGTCCCATTTAGATATGTCTGGTTGACAGTTTTCCATCTCAGTGCAGAAACCTCCCACAATAGATCATCACTCGATCTGATCCAACACCCACGATGGCGACGAAGTTTAAGATTGAGAAATTCGATCGCAAAGTCAATTTTGGCCTATGGAAGGTCAAGATGGAGTCGACCCTCATCCAACAAGATGTTGCAAAGGCACTGAAGGGCATCAAGAAGAGAAGGAGGACATGTACGTGAAGGCTAGGTCAAGCATACAACTTCATCTCTCGAATGAAGTTCTTCGTGAAGTTATGATGGAATCCTCTGCAGTGGCTATGTGACTGAAACTTGAGAGTCTCTATATGCCAAAACTCTTTCCAATAGTCTACCTCTCAAGTAATAACTCTTCGTGCTTCATATGACCGAAGGTACATCGATTAAATCTCATCTAGATGTTTTCGATTCAACTATTTCTGGGTTGAAAAACAAGGACGAAGAAATTGAAGATGAAGATCAGGCATTGTTACTGTTATGTTTGTTACCTCCCTCGTACAAGAATTTTCGTGAAACCTTAATTTATGGGAAGGATGAGATCGCGCTAAATGATGTGAAATCGTCCATTCTCTCAAAATTGTGAACTCACGGGACATTTGTCGATCGACGAGAAGGTTGAGGTGCTGCACACGAGGGGTAAATACATGGAACGAAAGAATTTTGACAAGCTGCGAGAGGAAAAGAAAAAGGGACAAAGAAAGTTTTATCGCTATTGCCAGAAGAAAGGGCATGCAAAAGAGAAGTGACGGAAACTCCAAAACAAAGACAAAGACCAGAAACAATCTGGAAAAGATGGTTCTAAAGTAAAAGTGAGCTCTCTAAAATCGAATGCAGAATTGTTCACTTTGTTCTGATGGCCAATACACCACACAGATCGAAGGACACATGGCTCCTCAATTTTAGTTGCTTCTACCATGCCACGCCTAACCGCCATCGATTCTCCTCGTATGGATTTGTTCATGGAGTAGTTGTCACTATGGGCAATGACTCACAGTCCATGGTTGTAGGGTTGGGAAGCGTGGAATTGAAGATGCACAATAGGACATCTGTCATCTCAACAGGTGTCCGCCATGTTCCAAATATGACAACAAAACTTATATATCTTGGTACCCTAGAAGAGAAAGGGTGCAAGTATACTACGAAAGATGGCATTCTAACCGTTGTTAAAGATCAACATTTTGTTATGTCTGCGAAGAGGTCTGCAATCTATATGCGTTACAGGAAGACACTATTACAGGTGCCACATCCGTTTCCACTAGTTCAGGGACTGACAACACCAAACTGTGACATCTCAGGTTGGGACATCTGAGCGAGACAGGCATGAGTACCCTCGTCAGAAGAGAACTAATTCATAGTCAGGACATGGGCATGATGGACTTATGTTAGCATTGCATTCATAGCAAATAGACACGAAAGAGTTTTAATGTTGTTGAACATAGAACAAACGGAACTCTGAACTATATTCACTATGATCTATGGGGGTCGTCTCAAGTCCCATCCAAAGGTGGTGTGCTATACGTGCTTACCTTTATAGATAATTACTCCAAAAAGGTTTGGATTTACGCAATTAAATCCATAGACAAGGTGTTTACACTTTATGCAGTTGAAAGCACTACTGGAGAAGCAGATTGGGAAAAGCATCAAGAGGTTGCGGATAGATAATGGCTTGGAATTATGTTCAATAAGACCTTGCTAGAGAGAGCCAGATGTATGTTGTTGAATGTTGGATTGACGAAGGTTTTTTAGGCTAAAGCAGTTGCGATAGTAGCCTTCCTTGTGAACTGATCTCCCTCATCGACTTCGGACAATCTGACACCATAAGAGGTATGATCTCGACATCCCGTTGATTATTATGATTTGGAATTTTTTATTTTCCTGTATATGCACATGTTAATCAAGGAAAGATAGAACCTAGATTCACATGTTAATCAAGGAAAGATAGAACCTAGATATGTTAAGTGCATATTTCTTGGGTTTACATCTGGAATGAAGGGATATAGATTGTAGTTCCTTGATCTGAAGTCTCAGAAGTTGATGATTGAGAAAAATGTTGTACTTAACTCGGTCTGTTATTTTATATCATGACCATAGTATTGTTGTTCATTCTTCTGATGCAGATACAGATGTGAGTGCCAACAAGCATGTGGAGCTTGAGGTTGAACTAGTCCAACCACATCATGGTCACATATCTGAGATAGATGTATGTTGTTGAATGCTAGATTGACGAAGGTTTTTTGAACTAAAGCAGTTGCGACAACAACCTTCCTTGTGAACTTATCTCCTTCATCTGTTCTGGACAACTTGACACCAGAGGAGGTATGATCCCGACATCCCATTGATTATTCTGATTTGGAATTTTTTATTTTCCTGCATATGCACATGTTAATTAGGGAAAGATAGAACCCAAATATGTTAAGTGCATATTTCTTGGGTATATATCTGGAATGAAGGGATATAGATTGTAGTGCCTTGATCTTAAGTCTCAGAAGTTGATGATTCTAAAAAAATGTTGTACTTAACGAGTCTGTTATTTTATATCACGAGCATAGCATTTATATTCATTCTTTTGATGCAGATACAAATGTGAGTACTGACAAACATGCGGAGCTTGAGGTTGAATTAGTCCAACCACGTCATGGTCACATATCTAAATCAACAAGCAAAGAAGTAGAGTGCATTGCAAATGGGCGAGATGAAGGCATATCAAGATACCCTCTGATGATCACGAAATCCATCTCTTTAATAATCGATGATTGTTGTATAGGAGACAGATTTTGATTTAGCAAAACCACACTTTTGAATATGTGGAGAATTTTTACATGGCAAGTCTACCAAGGTCGAACACATAGGGATACGAGCCTCCTTATCTATTTATCAAAAATTAAGGATTAAAGTTGAGTGATCATAATCATATATCTAGGTCTTCATATGCAGTCACAATGCCCAACACAAAAGGCGCAGATACACAATGCAAACAATATGGCACAAAAAGGATGCATACATTTTTTATTTGTTTTTAATGCAGTTAGAATGAGATGCAGTGTGTAATGATATGATGTATGATGATGCAGATATAAATATACCCTAAGAATATTTCATTTACTGAGAAATTCGAGGTAATTCAATTTCAAGATCAATTATAGCATCAGGATTCAACAATGAACCCATAATGGCATTTAGGTGAGAATCAATTGATACAATGAATCATCTAGAATTTAGGAACTTAAATTCTGCATCAAATCAGAGAAATGATCATGCCATTAAATAGATCATTAAATTAGCATCCGGTGAAATTGAAATCAACTAAAAAGGAGTTTTCATGCTCAAGATATTGAATAAAAAGTGATAGGGCATAAATGCAAAGAAAACATAAAATTAAAATGATATAACAATGCAAAAAGGTCCCTACAAGGGCATTAATATAAACTTATGAAATTGGTGGGGTCCCTATGCAATTTGCCTGGACGTGGCACGTGAGGAACATACGCTTGGACAGGACCTTTTTACAATATGGGAGAGCTACATGGGGTTATCTGTAATTTGCCTCATTGCACGAGCATGGCACACACGCGGCTAGGGTCGGGTGGAGGTTCGACGCGGATGGATTGGGTGTCGAAGCCACATGTGGTGTGGATTTAAGGTATGGGACCACCCGAAGCTGGAAGGTTATGGTGGAGGGACCCGACGACAGTTGATCCTCCACGATCAGAGAATCCAACGATAGAGAAGGATCATCTCCAGGACCGTCGGATCAGGACCGATGAGGCAAGATCCAATGGAAGTGTACGTGCGAAAGAGTGAAATGGAGTCCTTATCAGGCGAAGGGTTGGAGGACTAGGGCTTCTTCTCCGGAGAGTCTGAGAAGAAGGGGGTGATGGTGAACATGCTATGGAGAAAGGGAGAAGGTGAGCGGGTAGGTCGGCAAAGATGGGGGATGTGTGGTGAAGTTAGAGATGAGATCAATGGAAGGGGAAGTAATCAAGATGCGTACAATAAAAAAGGACAAAACATAGAGGCGGAGCAGAGAAACCTTACCTGGTGATCGAACGAGGAAGGTGGTGGTCGGAGGTGGCTTGTACTGAGCTTCTTGCAAAGCTCGGGTTGTCGCACGACGAGGTCAGCCGGTCCTCAATGCTCAAGTAGCCGCTAGACAGTCGTAACACGACAGTCAACACCGTGGGTCGATACTGGGGCCTAAGTCATCGTTGCCTCAATGATTCACCCATCTACTGTCACCGAAAGGGTGAGGGAAGATGGGCCAATGCCTGTGGATTGGTGGACAAGGATGAAGTGAGGCAGAGGGGGAGGATTTATAGGTGAAGCTCCGATGTTACGAGTGGTGGAGGATGTGGATGTAACAGCTAGAATGAAACCTTAGAAGGTTGAGCGTGAGGGTTTTAGTGATTGCACGTGATGGAGGGATGTTAGGGCTTTGATGTAGATTCGTTAGATCGAGGGATGTGATATGGGGTGGAGGCAAAAAATTGAAGGGGGAGCGATTTTGTCGAGGAGTAGTGGCTAAGAAGGGGGTGTTTAGAGGAGGAAGAAACGTGTGGGGCCGTTGGATCTTGCGATCCAACAGCTGAGATTTGGGTGCGGATGGTTGGCTAGGATCAGATCTGATCGAGCGGTGGAGAGAGAATGCTAGGGAACGATATAGACGAGGACATGGGTTTGATCCAAGGGTGAAGGAAGAAATGGTTACGTGGAAGGTGCTTAGTTGTTGGATGCGCCATCATCTGACGACTGAGCTAAAGGCGGAAAGGGGCGATCTGGATTAGCCGAGGGAGGTGATCAGTCGGCTGAGGGAGAGTGGGAAAGGAACGAGTAAGATGGAGGCTATTAGAGGGGATCCAAGGGCAAAGGACGATAGCTGGTGGCGTGCGGAGAAGGGGCCATGTGGGCGGCCCAGGGGGCGCCATGTGGCCCAATCACATTATTAAAAATGGGAAAAGGAATAGAAAAATAAGAACGAAATAATATGAAGAAGAGTTATCATACAGTCAAAACATGAAAGTTGTAGATCTTGAGGAGATCTACAACATGTTGGACAAAAAGTCAAAAGAGGTCAAATACACATAGCAAAAATTTTGGAAGTATTTTTAATGGATAAAAACACTTGATTTTAATGGCTTTGAAACTTTTTATTTTTTTAAATTTATTTTAAAGCTCAAAATAAATATATACATTAATTACTCTAATTTTTAGGTATTTTTAATAAGGAATAAAATAAAGAAAATAAAAGTTTGCTTAAAATACAGAAATTAATATTAATTACATATGAAGGGTTTATTGATAAAAATGGTAATTAATGAAGACTTGCAATGAAGTTCTTATGCTTCGAGGATAATAAGAGAATATAGAAATGATAAATCAGAGATTCAACATCCACCTATACTTAAACTATGATCTTCCTCTAGCATCTAAAGAATTAAGGAGTCGGATTAATTTCTTACAGCACATGTGATTTTTCAAGGCTCAATTCATCAAGGATCCTTAATGTGAGTTATGCTAAAATTCCGGATTCAATCATGCTCTAGTCAAAAGGAATCCAACTTTTTAAATTATCAGATACTCTGTTTATTCATATAATAAGGATATGACATTTAGTGTACTACAATCACGAGTGTAGAGTTAAGATGTCACCCAAGGTTCTAATCCAAGAGACTCTCCTCTAGACCTAATCCTTAACACTAGGGAATAAGTTGGTTCTTACGTTCAGTCCACCGTCTCATTAGTTTGTCAGATTTAGAAGTGTAGATGGCATGCCAGATAATGGAGGATATAGGATTGTGTATTTTCTTTTCTCCCTCACATTGGAACGAGGATCCTCTCGAGTGCCTTATTACTCAACGCATGTATATTTTTGGTTTGTTGATCAATGTGTCTGTCAAGAGAGCTCAAAGTTATCTGCACTTGTTTTCATGGGAATACTCCAGGGTGTGTCTTTCTTGATATCTAATATACCTTCTATACCCAAACTTGTAGCATTTACGATGTAGAGCACTTTTTGGGTGCTTACCGACTCCTAGTCCTAACAACTTTGGACCAAGTGCACGCTTTTAAAAGGTTGGGAATGCTCGTCAGATATTCAGCCTAGTTTGAGGAATTTTTCCTTTTAGAACATTGAGATTTTCCTTTGAATTTTTGTAATGATATTGGTATGGCTATCACCACTGCTTTTGCCAAGTTGGTGCACATTGATCAACAATTGTTTAGTTTCATCATACCATGGCACATAGGTCAATATCAAAAGATAGCGTATGAACTTGTTCGCATACTGGCTAGGGTTTGTTGACACTCAGGTTCTTGAAGCCTTCATTGACGTTATCTCATCCTTGAGCATCTAAATCAAGTCTAAACTCAAATCCCCAGTCCAAGTTTCTCAAGTGATAACTCAACTCATCTCATCAATCATGCAGTTGTGAAAGTGATGTGTTGATCATATTCTTTAGAAGGTAGAGATGAAGAGTGCAATATAACATTCAAATTTTTCAAACTAGAGAAGTATGGATTATTAAGTTTCAAACCCTAATGAGTACAATTGGTTAGCTCAGACTCCAAGGCCTCAAAAATCAAGTGTCCTCAAATCCTTAAGCTTTGAGTGATAGTGAATGCGTCAGGAATACACCAACTCCAAAGTCAGTGAATTTTTGTTATTTTTTATTTTCCAATTTTTATGAGATTTTTTTAATCTTAAGAGAAATAATGGTTGGCCTAAGCTCATATGAGTAGTTGCATCCATTTCCAACCAGTATGGGTGTAAGTACGGATCGTTAAACATTCATGTATTACTTCAAGATGGTGTCATTCATATTGTCTTTTAACCACCCACCCTGTTAAGAGAGATTGTAGTTCCCTCACTGAGAAATTGCTGCTCATTTTTAAGCTCGGTAGTCAGAATCGTTGCTCAAGAAATGTTTTAATTTTTCATATTTTTATGGGATTTTTTAATAAAGTTAATAACTACAAAACATTTAGTCCCTCAATTTTGAAAACATTTTTGAAAATATTTTCCAAATATGTCACATAATATATAGATTTTCAAAATATTTTTCAAGCGAGTTTCAAACGAGTCAAATCCCTATTTTTCAAATCATTATCAAATATTTTTCAAAACAGTGTCAAACAGTTAAAAAATTTCCAATGTATTTTACAAATATTTTTACAAAAATCAGTTCAAAAATACTTATATCCTAGATTTAAAAAGTTTCAAAAGTTTCAACATACGAACTATGGCTAAAGTATATATACAATATATACAAATACGCCCCTATACTTAACTTCTGTTATGTCCTCATAGCACAAAACTGATATGATGCCATATCTCAGATTAAATACAATGTTACATAGCATAACTGACTCAGATGTGATGGAGAGACCCGTGGTTAGTACTTCAAAGGATGTACAAGGTTCCCCCTATACTTAGGTTGAAGAGTGGCCTAAGTATCTGGATATTGAATTAAATATGGGGAACCATGGGTTAGTTAGGGTTAGCGGGGGGAGAGTGGATTTACAGAGATGAAAGTGTGTATCATCTAGGATTACGGGAGGGTTGGTTGAATAGACATTCAGGATCAACCAAGCAAGCAATACCCTTGATTTCACCAACACACATGAGGACCGTAAAGATTCGATCATCTTTATCTTGTCTATTTTATTGGTGATCATCCAAAATTGAAGTCCATTACATATGTTTAAAAATAGGTTTTGGGCACTATCCTAGGGATACGTCCTCACCTCTCAATAATCAAACACAACTGCGTACAATGCAGGTGTTGCTCTCCCATAGTCGAAGATTCTTTTTATTCCATTTTATTTTGTCAACTTGCATTACAATCCCAATTTTATGCTTAGGTTATCACTGTATTAGTGTGAGCACAAATCAAGCAAGCATCGTCTAGAGGCCAGTCCCAATTTCCTTTAATATCCCAAGTGAAAAATCAGGGGAAGATCGAGAAAAATCGATGCGTTCATGAAAACCATGATGCATGCTTGAGAGAGAAACTTACAGTGACTTCAGCATTCTCCATACATATGCAAGATTGTATCAAAATTTTACGCTATATGCATGCAAGTCAAAGAAACCACACTCTAAACATGCTTCTATTAGCGGGAAAGAATTTAATTAATTTGGATAAACGAAGCGATGTATGTGCGTCTTGTGAATTATGTGTGTCCTAACCTACGAAGCAAGCACAAGTGATAGGAAAATAAAAGAGCTTTGAGAGTCGTGTGCCTAGCCCTAGGTCGACGCTCAAGTGAAGCCCCACTCGAACTGGGGTGAAACATGCTCCACAACTTATACGCGCGAGTGCTCGAACAAGGACCGTTGGAAATGCAAATATTACAATTATATACAGTATGAAACTAGTTGCTAATAAATCTCCTTGATTTCTCCTAGGTTTTCTTTTGCGGCTCCTTGTAGCATGGCTCTCGACTCCACGCCTCCATAGTTCTCAAGCGTCCTTGATCTCCATGGGACCTGCCACAAATGAAATATGTTAGAATAAAATCAAGAAAACTAATCAACAAAAATGATGCACAAACAAATACAACATGAGGACCTAAATTATTGAAGATAATCGACTCAAAATAATACAGTAAAATTCAATAAACAAATAAGGATGAACCGAGTCCCCAACAACGACTCCATTTGATGTCACAAAATCCTTCTCTTTAATATTCAATGATTACAGTATAGGATACAGGTTTCGATTCAACAAAAACCACACTTTTGAATATGTAGAGAATTTTTACTTGGCAAGTCTTCCAAGGTCGAATACGAGGACACAAGCCTCCGTATCTATTTATTGAAAATTAAGGATTAAAGTTGAATGATCATAATCATAGATCTAGGTCTTCATATGCAGTCACAATGCCCAATGCAAAATGTGCAGATACCTAATGCAAATAATATGGCACAGAAAGGACGCATGCATTTTTTATTTGATTTTAATGCAGTTAGAATGGGATGCAATGTATAATGATATGATGTATGATGATCCAGATATAAATATACCCTAAGAATATTTCATTTACTGAGTAATTCAAGGTGATTCAATTTCGTGATCAATTATAGCATCAAGATTCAACAATGATCCCATATAGGATGGAGTAGTTGGCTTTGTTTATAGCAAGCAAGGATGGAGTAGTTGGCTTTGTTTATGCTGACTATGCAGGTGACCGTGACAAGAGAAGATCCATACGGGTTGTGTATTCACTATTGGTAGATATGCAGTTTCATGGAAGGCAACATTGCAACACAGCGTGACCATATCTACTATGAAGGCTGAGTACATGGCAACAACTGAAGGATTCAAGAAAGCAATTTGGTTGAGAGGATTATTTGACGGACTCAATCCTGATCAGAAGATAACCATCATCCACTGTGATATTCAAAGTGCTATATATCTGATGAAAGGCCAAATGCACTTGTACCACTTCATCAGAGATGTACTCAGAAAGGGCCACATTCAAATGGTGAAGATTGCTACTGCAGATAATCCAGCAGACATGATGAGAAAGCCAGTGCCACTAACCAAGTTCACAACTTGTATGGACTTGGTTGGTCTTTCTAAGGGTAAGGGCCATGTTTGTCAAAGAGAGTTTCCGTGCAACATTCCAGATGGAATTCAAGTCAAGGTGGAGATTTGTTGAAATATGCCTTGAAACACCGACCCGTCTGCGGTCTGAGTGCATTCCATAAATGGATCTTGGCCAACCAGATATGTATTGTAGGGCTAAGGTAGGGGTTATCAGAGAGTCTTATTTTAGAGAGTCGTGACTCCTAGGGTTTATATTTGTACTCATGCTTTTCTCTCATAATGGAATCTTTCTTTGCCCGTAGTTTTCCCCGCTATACCGGCGGGGTTTTTCCACGTAAATCATGTGTGTTCTTCATGATTGCTTGCATGTGATTGTTTGCATGTTTAGATCGTTTTCAACGGTACTCTTTTTCACAAAGCCCTTAAATGACTAAACTCCTATTGAACATCTTCATCTGTAAAAGTCAGCACAAACTTCAAATTCACCTCCAATTTGTTATTGCTTACTTTACCTTCCAAACTTGAGTCATCATCATACATCTTGTTCTCAAGAACTTCCTACCACTGATAAGGAAAATCATTCGCCGTCACCCACATATGGACTAGCTCCCCCTGCCGCTGCCTCCACCATGCAAAGGAAGATGTGCTGGGCAAGTGATCATCTATCCATAAGCTGACCTTGCATTAGCTGCAGACTTGAGCAAACTGTTACCTTTCATCCTGCAAATAGAATCACGCAAGAAAACCTTGTCACTAGGCGGAATTTCTAAAATTTTGAAAAGTCGAGGACAATTTACATATCGCCATTGGGTGAAGAAAACACACAAATTCCAGTCTAACAGCTTGTTATCCAACTCAACGGTTATAGCATACATAGTTGTATGAACCTCTGAATGATGATCCTAATAACTGGCGAAGATTTATGAATTGCATGATCCTGGAACTTGCTCGAGTAAACCATTTTCGCCACCATTAGACGTTTTCACAGTCGACATGTAGAAAAATACAGTTATATATCCTCTCCTTTACGTCTCCATGCATTATGAAGTTTCCAGCATCCAAAACAGTTGCATCTTGCTGCCATTGGCCTGTTATATACACAGAATTTCCATATAAACCGCAACAAAGCATGAAAAGCCTCCAAAACATATTCCTTTTCACTAAAATTTGACAAAGAAAAAACGTATATACTATTATATTTACAACAAAGTCCATAAGCTCATATACATATTTGGATATCTACTTACTGCTCAAAGTACTTATATAGTTAGTGCTAATTCTCATAGGCGCTTCTGGTCCATATTCATCATATGCGATACATCAACCCAACCTCGATCAAATTCGTTGGGGGTATCCCGAGGGACACTGCTGCATGCCTGCAATTCTGCCTCAGAAATCCATAGATGAGATTGATAATGATCTTTTTGATAGAAGATGCAGATTCTCGAGCCTCAACATATGTATGGCCTATCATATATGCAACACCGGACTCCTTAGCCTCCATCAATTCCTCAACAGCAACCCCTCTGAAAGCAACTTTATTTTCGCTGTGCTTGTCACCTTCAAAACCTCCCAATGCATCAAACACAGGATCTGACATCTTGCCAATGAACGACGATGCGTCCGACGAGACACTCATATTGTCATCTTCCTCTTGCTGCAAAAACTTGACGACCTTCATAATCAGATTGTTCTCAAAGTCGTAGCTGTTTCTGCGTTCATCCTTGTAACCATACCGAACAATGCATCGAAAAAGGCTATGCTCTGGTGGGCCAATCCGTCCAATCCAGAATCTTTCATGGAGGGGAACTCGGGGAACCGTAAGAGACTGCACGGAGACAAAGATAAGGATGCTGTGGAATGCTGGGAAGTTCGTGATGAAATGGGTAAAAACGGGTGGCACCCCGGTTACAATGTTGGAATAAACAAGACCAATACCAGGAATTCGGATTAGACCACTTCCCTTACTAAGACTTAAGAGCCTATCTAGGCCAACCTGGTTCTCTATCTCGAACTTTTCCTTCTCCGAGGTTCCATAGTGCCACGAGCCCATAATAAGCAAAGCGCTGAAGGAAAAAAGGAGAGGAACCCAGCCACCATGAGGCACCTTAACTAGACATGCAGAGAAATAGAGAAGCTCCAACAATCCGAATACAAGCGTGAATGCAAAAGCCACAAAAACTGATCTTTTCCAGACAGTAATAATAATGAGAAACATCAAACATGTTGTGATGAACATTACAGTGATCACTGCCAAGCCTACAAAGATCGAAAAAATGTATTATCAGTTCGAGGTCATTAAAGAGAAAATATGTGAAAATCTAATGCCTGACAAACTTAAGAGGGTTTCATCTAGCAGATCATTCAAAAATGTTGAACAAAGCATCTACGTTGAAACATAAGATACCAGCTTCAGTTGCTTCCATCCATTCCACCTTCAAAAATCGAGAAATAACATCTTAAAAAGAGTCTTAACATAATGTAAGACAGAATGGATGACAAAGGAGAATGGAGTATCCTGTAAAGTAAAAGTAGAAAGACATTGAAAACTCAATCACCAGTAAAGTAAGAACATATCAGTAAGGGAATCGCAGTTGATAGATGAAAGGTAGAGATATATGTTATATGATCTTACAGTTTTAAGAGTAAATGATTAAGATGCCAAAATAACAATGACTTTTCAGAATAAACAATCATTCATCAATAAAGATACCAAGACAACAAAGGTAATTGTACTAATTAAATAAATTATATTACTTGGTCACATTGAAGCGTGAGAAAAAACAGTAGATTATATGTTAAATTTGAAGTTGTCACTGACACTTATTCAAAAGAGTTGACAATTGTATACAAAACAATTCAAAAGAAACTCTGATCCCCTAGCCATTTGCTCATGTTCTTTCGGTAGCCACTGTAGAAAAAATGTTACTTCTAAGATTTCAAAAAAAAATCTAAGAACTCACCATATGCATTTCCAATCATACTAGTATCCCTAAAGCCAATAGTAACAGCAAGACAAAGCATCATAAGAATCCAGTTGACCTCTGGTATGTATATCTGCCCATGAACTTTACTTGAAGTGTGTATTATATTCACACGGGGGAAGCACTTCAAAGCTCTACACTGACTGATGATGGAAAAAGTAGCCGATATTATCGCTTGACTTCCCGCTACCGTTGCTAATGTTGCAATGATGAATACTGGCCAGAAGATAGGCTCTACAGAGGGTGGGAAACAGTTAAACATCGTAATGAAAAAATGAGAATTTTTTAATCCATAGTCACAGAAAATCAGAAAAATATGGGGCAGGTGTAGATTCATGCGCAATTCACAGAAGTTACATATAAAAGATAAAGGTAACTCCAGTGATGAAGATATTGAATTTCACAAAGAAAAATAAGTATATGTACCAGGGATAGCTTTGTAGAAGCTACTCTGTAGATCAATCTTGTGCTTTGAGAGATATGCAGCTTCACCCATGTACGCCAGAATTAAACAGGGATAAACAACAGCCATGAATGCTAACTGTCATCAAACAAAGCAAGTATAAAGATCAAGAAAGGACAGATATAATGCAAACTGTCATCAAACAAAGCAAGTATAAACATCAAGAAAGGACAGGTATAATGCTAACTTCGAACATGAGAAGATTATCATGGATAATTACCAAAATGAATCGAAAAGCATGTCATAAATATTATAAGTTGAAACCCAATGTTAAACAGTAGTTTGTATGTTAATTTGGTCCATTAGCCCATCTGATAAAATAGTCCCATTTAAGTTGCACAGGGCTTGATTATTGTAATAGCATAATCCACTAAATAGATGGAAAGTATACTCTGATTGAGCATTTCGAGAAGTGACCAAGATCAGCAAACATGGCTTCAGCTCCTGATAAGATGGCCAACAAGTACATCCAGTGAATCAAAATATAAACAAACACCAACATGATGAATTTTCAAGTACTTCACATACCTGTGATACAGAGAACAATTCCCCCAAGTGAGGTCCACCCATCCTTTCTCGCCTTATTGAAAAAATTGTAGATATAATAAGGTGATAACGCTCGAATGACTGTTGGATTCCACTTAATTGTATTGTAAATTCCTAAACCACCAAGACATAGAAGCCAAGCTAATAGGACAGGAGCAAATAAAAAACCCACACGGTGGGTGCCATAGTGTTGAAGGGCAAAGAGTGCCACCAGGACAATGCAGGCAATGAATACAGTATAGTCTGCAACCAAAAGCAGAGAGTCGAAAATTTTAGAAAACTTTAAAGCTTTCACAATAAAATTTAAATAAACATGCTAAAACTGTCACTAAAAGCATTATTCCTGAACTCACTGTCTAGACTACAAACAAGTGCTTACTCTCATGTAGATCTGGAACTTTGACTTTAACGCCCGTAACTGCAGACAGGACTGAATCGTGCACAAGAAACAATATATTAGCGGAGATACAAAATCAAACCTCTATGGATACACCAATTAAACTATGATTTAGTAGTACCCGACATAGATGGGGTCAGAGCACCATCACCAACAACCATACCAGTTCCAAGAAGCACTGTGAGGAGCAATATAACACGGGAATTCTTGTGCTTCTCAAAGAAATCTTTGATTAACAAACTGGCTTTTGTTTCTCTGATAGGGAGAGCTTCAGAATCAAATGCTGACACATACTCATGGCCAGCATGCAAAAATTTCAAGATGCCCATTTTCGAGTGACGACACATCAAAGAATATAACGCAAAGGTACCACCTAAAACAATCAAGGCATGTCAACCACGTAAGAAAGGCAACTCAAATTAGATTTAAAGAACTAATGACTTATTAAACATAAAATTTTGTAGGTAAAATCCTTGCTACCTTCACCGTGGTCGTCAGCTCCTAATACAAAAATTGTGTACTTCAACAAAGCTATAAGTGTCAGTGTCCAAAACACAAGGGATAGAACTCCAAATATTTCGTCATCCTCCTCATGGAGTCGTAATTTTCCCGAGAAAGTGCTTGTGTATACATAGATCGGGGAAATGCTGAGATCGCCATATACAACTCCAAAACTTTGATATGCTAGCAACAAAGTGGAAGCATATGCCTTCTGCAAACATAACCATTAAACAAACACTTAGAAAACAACAAATAAAAAAGAGGTATGGAAGAAGCTGTATAAAATAGACTCAAAATAGAACATGTGAAACTATAATAAAAATGGGTTACTTAGAAAACTAGGCACTCTATTAATGACTTTCCTTGGGAGGTATCGGGAAGAAATTGGAATGTAATAATATCGATTCATACAGAGGAAAAGGTTCTCTATTGATTCAAACGCTATACCTATGAGTACGGGATAGAGGAAGAAGAAAAAAGGACTCCATTGCTGTCATTTCATATGTATATGGTTACAATTATTTAAAAGGCTTGAAGCCAAACTTCAAGAGAAAATTAAGAAGTCTACCCAAAGTCATATGGATAGAAAATCAGGCAATGCTTTGCAAAGCCAAAAGCATAACCAATCTCCAAATTGAACTAATGAAATGGTAGAATGAAAAGTTGAAGTCTCCAAAGAATTCAATTTCAAAATTTACAGAATTCCTTTTACCCGACAAAGATGAGCACAGGAAGAACCCACCATCAACTGTCAGAACAACAGGGGAAAAGGGGAAAAATATTCTGAAGCATATACCAAGTTAGCAAAAAGCAAGTCCCTTTTTTCCTTAAGAGGACCAAATTTCCCAAGCTTATATTGTCTAGTAGTACTGTACCAAAGAAATGGCCTTTTTCCACAGCAAGAAAACCTGACACCAACCACCGATCAAATTTTATCGAAA
The DNA here is from genome assembly GCA_037367405.1 of Ottelia alismoides. Taxonomy (NCBI): domain Eukaryota; kingdom Viridiplantae; phylum Streptophyta; class Magnoliopsida; order Alismatales; family Hydrocharitaceae; genus Ottelia; species Ottelia alismoides. The sequence continues at coordinate 86,423 of JAZKJV010001783.1, forward strand.
TTTTTTATCTTTTAAAATATGCATCAAAAAAACAAAAAAAACAGAGAATGAATATCCCGATTGCAAAAGAAAATCCAAAAGAACAGACTGAATGGCAAAAAGTATGTTCAGTGACCCACTATCATTAAAAAAAGGGAACCTTTCTCACCTCCATGGGGCAAGAGCCAAATACCTAGCAATCAAAACAAAATTTCAGATACTTTTTCCAAGCCATAAAAGCCCAAATAAGACATATATCCCATACTAGTGAACCACCAATCAACATCCCAGTCAGTAGCATGGCTCCGTAAAAAGAAAAATAAGGAACATAAAACACCATTGACTACACCTTCGCATTGAGTTTCAACTAGAAAAAAAACAGATTCTTACATCCGCATAACATAAAATGAACCGAAATTTTAACATCTCAGAATTGGCACCTAAGAACTGCACAAAAAACAAAGCAAGACGAAACCAAAACTTCAACTTGAACGAACCACCAATGAAAACCAATAATATCAGAAAGTGCACACTATCTGCACTGTCACAGCAACCTCAACAATAAAGTAAAAAAACAGAGGAAAAAAAAGACCAAAACTTTGTACCAAATGGAGCCTAAACATAGCGAACCAGCAATTATCTTCAGCAAATCCAAAATCTAATAACGACCCACAGGAAAAAAAACTACAAACTTCCATTCGGACAGCAACAGAAACGAGTCAAATAACGGGACTTACAGACGATCTCTGTCGTGTAGACCCACATGGGGTCTCAAGATCCATTCTTTTCGACAACCCAAGAGAACCCTAATCGCAAACAGCGCCCCAAGAACGCAGTCACCCTCGGGAGTTGCAGAAACGTGAGAGAGATAGAGAGAAGGAGGCGCCAAATGAAACGGTTGTGGATTATGGAAAGAGTTGCAGCCAAACTCGTGTGTGGGTATTTGCATCTTTGGTCGCCTTTTAAAGAGGTGGTGTTTCTCTATTGGGAGGTAGGATGGTATTGCATTCGCACTGCCTTGAAATGGACGGCCATCAATCAATAGAACTTGAGATCGTTTGGTAAGGGGTCAAGAATTTGGTGTGCATCCTTGGGATAAACGAGAGTAAATTGCAAAAAAAAATCCATGAACTATACACCTGATTTCAATGTCATACATGAACTTTGAATGGTTATATATGTTACATGAACTTTAAGATTTGTCTCAACCATTATTGTAAAAATCGGACGACTAGGCCGATTGATTGGCCCGACTAGTCGAGTCGGGGGTTAGGGACAGGAGGATAACCGACTCGACTAGACATAGTCAGCCATTAGTCAGTCAACCCAACTAGACAGTCGACTACTTGATCGACTTTTACATGGAGGTTTTTTTAGTTTTTTAAAAGCAAACTTATTCTAATATGTTTAATATTATATTTAAAGACGGTTACTTCTTTTATTTCAATACGATAGTATAGAAATGCATAAATCAATGTAAATATATAAGAATATGTGTATAGAAATTGATTTATATATTTCAAAAACTTAAAATTTTCAAAACCGACTAATGGTCGATTAAATCAGATTAGTCGCCCGACAACCGATAATCCTTAGTCAGTGACCCACCGACTGAGTACTGACTACCGCATTCTGCAACCTTGGTCTCAACGTGGTCCGACTATTGAAATTTAGTTATTATTAGCTTTCAAAGTTCAGGTATGACATTGAAATCGGGTGTATAGTTCAAGGACTTTTTTGTAATTTACTCTAATAATATAAGAGTGAGTTATACATAAGGTGCAAAAATTTGGGGATGTATCACAAGATATCCTAAAGAGACAATGAAAATTTTGTGTTATCCAAAATTTTAATGGTGTAATATTTTGTTGCAAAATAAGCCTTATGGATATGATCTACTTCGTCGAAAAATCGTGAAGGTATGACATGTTTGTAAAGTCAAAAATGATAACGATAGTGCCATATAGCTATTTATCAAATCCTTTGATTACACAGACTTTATCATAAGGTTACTTTTGTTATTTTCAACAAAGTATATTGATGTTAACAAAGTGGTGCAACATTTAAATGTTAGACGTCTTATTTGTCTTTTTTTATAAAAAAAGGTATATGGGTGTTAACAAAGGGTCACAACATTCAAACATAGACACCAGACACCAAAGTACTATTGTTTCTTATAAGGATCATATTTTAGAGTAAATTACACAAAAGTCCCTGAATTATACACATGATTTCAACAGTATGTCCTAACTTTAAAAGGTAACAATGAGGTATCTAATCTTTAATATTTGTTTCAATGTGATTTTCAAATGATGTGATTTGATGTCAAAAAAATCAAACGATCAACTAAATTTCAACAGTCAATGATCACACTTAGACAAATCTTAAAGATCTTTAAAGGTCATGTACGATATTGAGATCGGGCGGTTTAAGTTAGGAACTTCCATGTAATTTACTCTTTTTTTATATAAACCAAAAGATTCTTCGGAGAATTTAGTCAAGAAAAAATTATGGCAATAATTCTTCAATATAATCACTTGCAAAATGGTCAACCAAATCCTTGATTATTTGTAGTAGTACATGATTAAAAGGAGGCAACAGCTCACAAGGAAATGATAGAAGAAATAAACATGTTATTGGTACCTTTGCTTTTGGTTAGCTTCTTTGAAATCCACAGTAGATTTACAATCGACCCTTTCACGGTCGAAAGCATGATAATGATGTCGATAAGCAAGTATACTCGTGCATGATTAAACGCATTAAGTAATCGATTTCAAAGTTTGTTGATGATTGCTAACATGCTAGGGTTATTTCATGTAAAGAATGATATAACCATGTGGCAGAGATTAAACTAAACTTCAAATGAAACTATATAAGATAACTAACAAACTTTCAATCTCTTGGTAAGGTTATGTTGGCAAAGAAAGCATGTATTTGTAATTATTCTTGCAAAAAAATACATTTCTTACTACTTTAGTAACACCATGCCCTCACAGGAGCACATCTTATTTATCAATTCAATGTTGCCCAATAATCTTAAATGTATAGTATTTCACTATATATACTATATTACCTTTAAGTCCCAAAAATATGGAACATGTGTGTATGTGTGTAGTAGTGATGTGCTCACAAGTAGTTGCTCATTAAGCCCTCCCCGATAGGTTTTGAAAAAGGATTTTCATGTCATTCGCATCTAGGTTTGTTTTGAATCCCTCCGTTGTTTCCCTTTACACTCAAATTTTATTACTTAAGTGATTATTCTTGCCTAAGATCCTACTTCTACAATTGGTGGGTCACCGAGTTATTCAAATAAATTGTGTTTTCCTTGGTTTTCTCATGTTAAAACTTATATACCAATTCGATCGTCACCATCAATATCTGGATCGGTTAAACATTCCATTATTTGCCAAAAATATAGAAAACCAGCCAATTTCCACGAATAAAATCGTTTCTCTCCGAGTGAAAAAAACTAACAAGAGGAAGGTCTCAGAAGGCGTCACTTGGTCGATGAATGACTAAGTGTGAGTGTCACATATTAGGCATGCATCGAATGTTGGGTGGAACATTAAGTGAGTTATTGTAACAAGAGTATTAGATCATGTGGAATTATTCATGTGGTTGAGTGGGGATGACAAAGTGCCACCACATGGGAGACAAAGAGACACAAGGAAACTTTGGCAAGGAAGGCGCGCGAATGATGGGATATGATGCCTTGAGTAGTGTCCATGCCTTATGTAGCTCTATATCTTGCCTTGTGACCTTGTAAAGATGTATATGTAACAAACTATTTGGATTTGTGCGATGTTTACTCATTCTTTGTCTTAAACCCTAACTTCTCTTTTTAATTTTCATTCCCATACCATACTGGCCATATACATCCCTCTCCCCACGCATGACACTACGACGCCTCCTCTCCCATCACCTCCAATTGAGCTTCTCCTTCATGCACAAGCAGCACAATCACTCCTTACGGTTTCTCTTTCATGCACAAGCATATCCATCATTACTACAAAACCCCCAAACATTATTATTAGTGGGATTAGTAATGAGAAGTTCACGTACAAGGAATAAACCTGCTACTAAAGGGCTTGTTAAGAGTCTCGTGAGACAACTCAAACTCAGCAATTTCGAGTTTGAGTTAGCATTCCTAGACTCGAAGCTTATCGAGTCTGGGTTTTGCTATTGAATTTGAGTTCGAGTCATGCCCACTCAACTCATTCAAGTCGATAAACACCCACCTGATCGCATATGATTGATCAGTAGTCTTTCTAGCAAAATCTTATCCCTACCAAAGATTGATTGCTATATTCGAGTGATCGATTGTTAGTTCCAATCGACCATTAGATGCATCAATGCTGATCAATCAATTGCAACCTTTTTGAGGAATATTTTGCATTTTCATTTGTTCTCCTTTAATTTTGAAACTTTAATGGAAAACCATGAAAATCAAACCTTTAAGATATCAATCTATGTTATGATACCACATATAAGCGAGTATTGATTTCATCATGGCATAATGTGAAATCCTACACATGAACATGATGATCACATTAACATGGTCAAAATCAAAAATGCATATCTTTCCACTACACATTGGGTTAGTTTGGTTACCTGATTGGAGTGGGTTGGGGTAACCTCCTATGAATAGTAGCGGTTCAGATGGTTATGAGGGTTGGTAGAGGGTTAAAATAAGAAATGTGATGTGATGTCACATTGATTTGTGATGGAATTTCAACCCAAGTTTGTGAGGCGGTTTACCATGTTATCTTGAGGTAGCCCAGAGAACACTAGATAGTTCCTTGGTTTGTTATGCACTTCTAATTGTAGATGGAGGGGCAGGTTGTTTAGCATTCTTACCATAACAAAAGATTCAATTCACCATTCAGCAAAGTGGATTACTATAAAGAGTTTGACAAACACTAGATAGATTAAGATTTCAACATTTGCCGATACTATTTCTCTTCTTTTTTAGCAATCATATTTTTTCTCAATTAATTATGATCGCTATCACCGAATTAAGAATTGGATAAACCCACAAGAAATCCCACTTGAAATTGATTGTATTTTAATAAATAAAAATGTAACGGCCATTGTCTCTTTTTAATTTAAGGATATGGATAATGTAATTACAAAGTTTGGCAGATATGGATATTCATTTGAAATTTTTGATGGATATGGATACAAATTTATAATTTTTGGTGGATAAATTAGTGGATGCGGTACCCACTTAAATGATCAGGTGGTAGTGAGTGTGTCTACCATCCAAAAGATCATAGTTCAAATCCATCTTTGTGGAGGATGTGTTAGAGGGTCGACAACCAGCGTAAAAAATAGTCGAATCTTTCAACAGGGATTTGAGCAAGAATTCACGTAGCAGACCCTATTTATAGTGGGAGAAGGCTTCGTCATTTTTAAAGTTTGTGGATGCAGATATTTAAAAATAGATATCTATCTTATAATATGTATTTATGCACATGTACACGGTGTCTACAAGTGTATAGTATTATATTTATTTATTTATTTATTTTATGCATTCATAAAATATTAATAAAAAATGTTCGTATTAACTATGATATTTAAAAAAACTATGACATACATCTTCTTGGCTATTTTGATTGATTTTATATATGTTATTAAAATTAATCATTTCTACAATAATAGTAAAAATAATTTAATAATTAGCAATCACTTGTATATTGTTTAGGGCTATGTATAACCTAAATATTCGATTATGGTATGACATGTCCACTATATTTTTGCATTCGTATTTGTATTCGTTTCATATGTATTTATTGAGATTAACAATGTACACCCCATGGGGGGGTATTCTTATTTTTGCCATAACCCTAGCTTTTCCCTGTATAAGAAGAGCTAGGGCACCTATCTATAATATATAAAGAAATGCTTCTCTCCTTTCAATAGTATCGAAGTTAAAAACATGTTTCGATCTGGTCTAGAAGTAAATTAATATCCAAAATAAATCACATAAAATCCCTTGAATTATACACCTGATTTCAATATCATACTTAAATACATCCAGTTTTAATGGCATACCCAAGCTTTAAAAAGTAAAAATGTAGTGCTCGTTTTTTAATATCTGCCTTAGTCTGGTCCTTGACATTTGAAATTTAATTGATCGCTTTATCTTTTTAACAGCTCAAAACCACATTGAGATAAATACTAAAGCTTGATGCAGCATTGTTACTGTTTAAATTTCGAGTATAATATTGAAATCAGGTGTATAATTTAAGAACTTTTGTGTAATTTATTCTAATAACTACTAACACCCATTTTTATTGCATATAAACATTGAAAAATGTGCGATGTTCTGTGATTAAAAAGTCTTCTCAAATTAGCGGTAGTTGACTCCAACTTGACAATTGTAACGTTACATAGCAATACACTTGGAGCTATCTATATCCTCATGTTGGAGATCAGTAGATGACAAGAGGGCAAAGTTTTCTTTTGATCTGCCCATAACAAAACTTTTTAGTTGGACAATAGGTTCGTAATATATTTAGACATTGCTCACGTGACTTTGCACTACAAGAATAATTAGTAATTACGGCGGTATGAATCCGTCGCAACTAATGTAAAAGCCGCCGCAAATCACCGACGTAAATAGACCCGCGCCGCAATGAAGATACATTATTGCGGCGGTTTCTATTAGTCACAAATGATAAATCGTTGTTATCGACGGTTGTTAAACCGCCACAAAAAAGATACTCAAAAATTTCAAAAACTCTTTTGAGGCGGGTTTTAAGAACGACCGCAAATGTCACTACATTAAAAAAATAAATGATTCTCTACTAATCCACTGCTCACAGATCTTCGCTGTATAATAAATTGTAAAATTAAACATTGTGGTCTATTACTGGATCCATGACTAAAAATCTTCGAGGCATCCAAACAATTAAACAAAAATCAAGGAAGGAGATACTCCAAGATCTGAATCAAAGACCCCCTCTTCGCAATAAGTGTTTTTAACTTCAACATTGTAGCTTTATAAAGATCTAAATCAGGACCCCGTCTGCTCCCATAATATTACCATTCGTCCAGTTGATCTTCTTGACTTCAACATTGTAGGTTTATAAAGATTGAGATAAACCAAAAATCTAATTGTGGACACATTGTAAGTGATTGTCACCCTACAATTAGAATCATCGTCATGGGATAAGAAAACCTATATATGAAAAGCTGGCGCTAAGGGAACCGACCTTTGCATTTGTTGCTTCTTTCGCAACAATTATTTCCTCCTCGTCAAAGAATGGAATAAGTATCGAAATTTGTTAGAAATATTAATACAAGTGAATACAATATGTACCTTTTTCCTTCTTCTATCTCAATAGATTTTATATGTACATATATATATATATATATATGAAAAGAGTGACCTATAGACCTGAGAAATTAATATATAGCTGCAAGTAACGTGAACAATTAAAAATATGACATCATAATGTAGACTTGTGATTACGCATACACTGCCAAAATAATTACACATTTCAAAAGTTTGGATATCCGTAACAGTGCAAACCTATCCGAAATAAACAAGAAAAAGAAGAAGCAAGTCACACATAAACTGCAACATTCTTACAAAGATTTTTTTTCTCAACACTTAGACATTTCCAGAATTCTAGATATATAAGATACTAAAGCTAGCTAAATATCAGGTGCATCGCGATCGCCATTGGGAGAGTTGTCATTACGGTCATGATGCGAAATAACAGGGTTCCTTCCAGTCAACTCTTCAATCAGCCTATGCATTTGTTACATCGTATGGGTATTTTGTTGCACTGTATCTCACAGCTGATCTTCCCTCTCATGTGCCCTATCTAGATCTTGTCTCAAGTCCACTACCGTCTTCTTAAGTTTGTTGAACTCCTGCTGCGATGGACCACCACTCATTCATCCATACCAACTTGTCTTGGTGGAAGATGCGCCACCAAGTAGAACACGTCCTGAATGTTGTGTACCAAGAGGAAAGACGTGTCGAAATGCCTCCTCACCCAATTGGTCTGGAGTCACATGGTATGATGGAGGTTGGCTCTGTATGAACTGGACCATATGACCCTGCAAATTGAATGTCATTCATCCAATTATAGATACTCTTCTATTTTTTAAGTTAGAATAGAATCAATGTGTGACTTACATGAGCCTCTGCATAATTCTCATGGATAAAAATCTTATTTCCTTCTTTGTTTGTCGATTGTCGTGTTATCTCAAAAAATCTCACTCGATCCATCATCTCCCTCGACGCAGCCTATAATTATAGAATACATCAGCAAATATTACAATTACAACCCAACAAACCTAAATAGATATTACATGTGATTTTTAACTGATATAAACTTATCCTTTCCAAGGTTTGGGTGGGACTTGCAGCTTTGCTTCTATTGGCCCTGTTTGTTTGAGATATATTCTATATTTAGGAAAATAATAAAAAGTTGTAAGAAAGCTTCAATATGCTAATTCTTTTTACAATATGATCATTATACCTTGAACTCCTCATTGACTCAAAAATCAATGGCAGCCTCCCACTGTGCACATTGCCAACCCGGAGGTGGATTGTCTCTCGCTTCAGCCTCGGATGTGAATGGCTCGAAAATCTTCAATTTTTGTATAGTTAGCATGCAATCAAGAGATACACAAACATATTTAACAAATGGTTATTACCTGCCTTTCTTCGCCGTAGTACGTACGTCCCGATGTATTTTTGCTGCTCTTTGCAAAATACCCTCCTCGATGACAGGATCATCGCCCCAATCAAATACATTCTGCATACCCAAAAAATATACAAGTCATGTAAAACATTTGCTATTTTAATTAACTTTTACTTCATATACATTCATGTCCAATATTATATCAGCTCTCACTGAGGATGTGACCTTTCTAAAATATGTTGTACTCATTGGGATATGCATCCTCGTAGTGAGTCCCAATCGACTAGAAAAAGGACCATTGTAATCTCCAATAGCTTGTCCTCCCTTAGTCACCTGAACCTTTATTCTTTCACTTGGCTTCAGTTTATTTAATTGATTGCATTTGGCACGACCCCTTCCTTTACGTTGATGAGCTGGTTATGAAAACAAATTTACTTTCATTGGCAATTTAAGGAATAAACACCTATTGGCACATTTATACCTGACGATGATGGGCCTGCGGTATCAGGAGGAGCTTGAGTGCCCTCATTCTCATCTGTGTCTTCCTTCCTCTCTGAAACTCTCTCTTCATGCTCATCTGGCTCATTTCATCTAGAAAAACGTGTATGTACCATCTACATTTATAAATGAGGTGTATCATTAAACTTCATCAAAAGAAAGTTAAGTTCAAGTAGGAATTGTTATTCAAATGAAATAAAAAAGGAGATTGTTGTACTTTATATCTCTATGTGTTCTTGATAAGCCTCTTCCTCATTTTCATAATTCTCATTTTCAATAGGCACTCGACATCCTCGAGGAGTTATCTTTATTGGAATAATCCATCCAGAATTCGCATTATCTGGAATATAGAAAACCTGGTCTGCTTGGCATGCCAGCACAAATGGTTCTACTTTATTGAGAATGGTTCTACTCTTGTTAAGGCTTATATATCCATAATTTGGATCTAACTTAAATGCAGTATCTTTGAATACATCATATCAATCACACTTAAATAATACTACTCTTCGGTCATGTTGGAAGCTCATCTCAATTATCTCATTAATCTGCTCATAATAACCATCACAACATGATGATATATTACTTTTTAAATCACCCCAGAGTACCTTCTTATTATTGGCATCTGAGTAGCTCTTAAATCTATAACCATTTATTATATATCCACTGTGCCTGTGAGCATAGCTGAAAGGTCTCTTTGCTAACATATCAAAATCTGATATCCAACGAGGATCGTCTTCTCCTTTCATTTGCTCGACTCTTTTTGCAAACCATTCAACAAAAGTAGTTTCGCTCTTTTTAATTCCATTATGGGAGTGTTTCCACTCATTGTAGAATGGATAGATTTTAGGTACTTGTTTCAACACATATAACTGGGCTAACCGTCGATCAATATCATATATTGGTAGGACGACTGTCTTGTTAAATGCTTGACCTTGAATCTCAAAAATAGAAAGCAGGTCATCATCAAACTCATTGTAAGGAGCATCATTTCTTTCAAGACATTTGAAATGACGATCCTCACTTTCGTTGTACATTAGACAAAATGTTATGCATTCTTCGGTAAGGTATCCCTCTACAATTAATCCTTCTGGCTTAGATTGATTTAGAACATAATCCTTCAATTTCTTAAGAAACCTCTTAATAGGATACATCCATCAGAATTGTGTAGGTCCGCCTAGTCTTGCTTCATCTGCCAACTGAACGGCCAAGTGCACCATCACATCAAAAAAAGATGGCGGAAAGAGTCATTCCAACTTACAAAGCGTCTCCACAACTTTTGCATCCCACTTCTCCAAAAGGTTTGAATCAAGTGTCTTACCACAGATTACCTTAAAATACATACCTAACTCGGTATAGGTTCAACAACAGATTGCGGTAACAAACAACGAGTTGCAAGAGGAAAGAAGACATGCATGTACACGTGGCTATCATGACTTTTAAGCCCACTAATTTTCTTTTGCATGTCGTTTATACATCTTGATATATTTGAGGAGAAGCAATATGGAACCATGATGTCCTTTAGAAAAGATAAGGGACGTCCTCGCTTGTTTGAGTCAAGATGGTAAAGTGATTCTTTTCCATAGGTTTCACATGCAAATGCTCACGAATTCCAAGTTGTTGTATATCTTTTCATGTTTTAATGGTATCCTTTGGAGAGTCAGTGAGGTTGAACGTATCCAAGATGTTATCCATGACATTCTTCTTAATTTGCATTACATCAAGATTATGGTGTATGTTCAATTCTTTCCAATACGGCAATTCCATGTAAAATATGCTCCTTTTTTTAACCCTACACTTTGTAAATCTTTTAAATCTTTTTTAAAAGTCTTCCCAAGTCTAATGTCTTTCAATTGTAATAACTTTTCTATCACCACATGCCCTGATTGTCGTACATAATCTATTCTTAGAACTCTATCTGGAAATCTAGGTGATGTGCGACAAAACTTTCCATCAAAGCCATCCTTATGTACACTATTCCTCCATCGATGTGATATTGGAAGAAATCTACGATGACCCGAGTAACATATTTTCTTACTCTCATTTAAGCGAAGATGGTGCGTACGTTCCATGCAAACAAGACAAGCAAACTTCCCTTTTGTACTCCAACCAGAGAGATTGACATATGTTGGAAAATCATTAATCGTCCATAATAATGCCCCATGCAAAATAAATGATTGCTTCGATCATGCATCAAATGTCTCCCCGCCTTGATCCAACAATAACTTCAACTCATCAATGAGCGGCTGTAAATAAACAACTATTGTATTTCATGGTGCTTTTGGTCCCGGAATCAATAATGTTAACATCATGAAATTTGACTTCATACACATCCATGGAGGCAAGTTGTACGTAACAATAACCAATGGCCATATAGAATATGATGGAAACATCATCTTGAAAGGATTGAAACCATCACTTGTAAGCCCTAACCTGACATTTCTTCGTCCTCAACAAAACCTGGAAAGCGATCATTAAATGATTTCCACTCAATTGAATCTACTGGATGATGCATAAGTCCATCCTTTGAATGATTCTTCTGATGCCAAGTCATCCATTTAGTTGTTCTATTTGACATGAATAATCTTTACAATCTTGGGATCAACAGAAAGTAACGTAATACCTTACTCGGTATTAGCTTTGAGCGGGAGTCACTAACTCTATCACATTTATATCTGGATACACCACAATGTGGAAAACTATCCAAATTCTTATAAGCATCTCGAAAAAGAATGCAATCATTCAGACATGCATCAATCTTCTCGGATTGAAGTCCTAACTTTCAAAATTCCTTTTTTGCATCTCGCCAACTATTAGGGAATCCATCCTTCGCCTCCAATAATTGTCTTATCAAATCAAGAATATCATTCATACAAATTGAGATCACTCTATGTATGGCCTTAATTCGGAATAATTCTAGTAAGAACTTCAATTTAGACATCTTATTCTCTGGAACTATCGGTTCTTCTAAATCTTTCAAAAATGTGAAGAATTGACCACTATCCGCAATCAATTCAGCAAGATCCTGGTCACGATCAAGAACATATCCCCTGAATTCAGATTCATTTGGTTGTCCACTACTTTTAAACTAAAAACCTTCATTTATTGATGAGGGTGTCTCGACAAATTCCTCACCATGAACTGTACAGTTGATATAAAAGTCCCACCACCCATTGATAATGACATGCTCGAACACTGTATTCCTTTCGTGTAAGTACCCATGAATCGTCCAATTGATATAAAGGTCGACCTGATGCATGCTTTACTATTGCTTCACGGGACTCGGAGATAAACCTATTCATGCAGTAGCAGGCAACTTAACTATATTTGTAAGCAAATATTTAGTTGATTTCAAGTTGGCATCTATATCTAGGTACTTAGTCGGCATGATCTTTTATACACTTTGTATGGTTAAACCTTTGCTTATCTATTCATAAAATGAACACTATACCCTTGTAAATAAGCCATTAGTAATTTTGATGAACATTTTTTCTAGCTTTGTTTGATTCACCCTTTGTATCTCTGAACTTAAGGAACTTACGAGTTAAGTTGGCATGACCCTGTGTAAGATACAACACAATTTCATGACATAATCCATTAACAACAAATTCATGACCAAAATAAAAAAATGATGAGCAACACATCAAACAAACTCTGTCACCTTAATAAATCAATAATAAAGAGAGAACACAAAGATCTATGATGGCACGATTGTGCACTACGGGGATGGTGATGTCCTTTGAGTTGAGGGCAATATCTCTATAATCGTAAGCGCTAAGGGAAAAAAGAGATCGGCGGGGAGGAAGAGGAACAAACTGAGGGTGTGACGATTGGAGATCGTAGCTGAAAACAGAGATGGTGATGTCCTCTCCCTTCCTCCACGAGCACCGGATACAATAAGGAAGAGCAAGGAAGGAACCGAGTGTGTGACGGCGAGGGTTTCTGCGGGGAAGGGGAAACAGATGGTGTGGCGAGGGTTTCTGCAGGAAGGGGAATAAAAGGTGTGAAAGAGGCGGGGGTTTTGGAGGGGGAGGGGTGGAAGGCCCCGTTGGTATTTTCGTATAGCCACATTTACTGGAATTATAAATCCGACGCATATATTTAACCACTTTATTAAAAACATAAAAAACTTTTTTACGATGGATAAATAGCAACCGCAGCAAATTACATGTATTAAAGGCGGATTCTATAACCGCCGCAAATAATGCGTCAAAAATATACCAGATTTTAGTAGTGTTGACAAGAAAGATCTCATCTACCTCTCTCTCTAGAATAATCTATAGATAATATAGTGAGTTTAGTATAGCTAACATAGACGAAAATGAATAAGGATGTATTCCCTATTCGTTCGTATTCGTATTCATTTAAAAATGATGTGAGTACCCCAAATAGATCGAACGAATATGGACATAAAGATGGATATTTATGATATGCATCCGATGGATACGTCTACATATGGATGTCATGTTCTGGGGGTTGACGAATAGAGAAGGTTGCGCAAGCAGCTGTTGAGTCAGACTAAGATCCCAAGAGTGCAAATATGACTGTCGTTTGTGATCAGTTAACAACGATGGACATGATCACCAAACAAAGCCTACAAGACCTACAACAGCTTACTGAATTGGCTAACCTCATGACTCTGCCCAAATAGATCGAGGGCACGATCACCAAGGTGGATAAACTTCAAGTAGATGCATAGAAGCCTCCATGTTGTGCTCAGAAACTTTTGTCGCCGTGCCCAGTCGCCCTGCCCAGTCGCTCGAGCAATTCACTACATCCATCAAGATCCATCTAGTTGTTTTGGGACCTGCGTCGAGCAACCGGTGTTTGACCCTAAGGACCATGCCATTGTTGTCTACACACTGAGTTCTCATAATGAAAAGAGATGTAGCTCCGATCCATTGGAAATGGTAAGATTTTTGGCGGAAGAAGAAACGGTGATTCATATTAACTTGGTTCTGCGTTCTCTCCTTTTTTAACAATATCGGGTCAAGTTCTTCTCCTATCAACATCGAGTAGAACAAGTTGAATAAAATCTTCTTCATTTAAAATCTGCTCGATTGAGATCGAAAATATTGTAAGAAGTGTGTGAATGTGTTATATCTTGAATTCATAGTTAATCATGTTTCCAATGGAAGCAGTTGACCATTAAAAAACTGATTTCCTATATAATCCATATTAATGTTTTGAAAATTGGACCAAAGTGGTCGGTTTGACCAGTCCGACCGGTGAACTGAATGTGGACCGATCCGGTTAACCGATTCTTGCCAGTTTGGTTCTAATGTTCAAATTTTAATCAACTCGTTGGTTCAACCTATTATTTTTTAACTCGATTTAACGAGGTTCAACAGAAGTTGAACCGCATTTAATTTTAAATTTATTTAAAAATAATGCCAGCAATGGGAGTTGAATTCATGACTTTGGTTATCTATTTCAAACTCCTAACCAACTACTTTAACATTTTTTTGCACACAGAGTTTTAAATATAATTAAACTACTATTATGTTATAGAGCATCTAATCCACATAATATATAGATGATATATATGACATTTGATGATGCATACGAAAAAATATTTTATTTATAGTGTCAAATATATACATTGTCTATGCATTTTATTTCTATTTTAAGTATATTAAAGTGTATATTTTATATATATTTTATTTCATTTCTTTTTTATTAACCGGTTTAATCATTTTTTTCTCACATGTCCGATTTAATCCGACTTTAAATAATGATGACAATTCAATTGAATTGGTTTGATTACATGATTCAATATAATCCGACCATTTCGATAAAGTTTCCGGTTCGGTATCCGAATCGATTTAAAAACATTGATCCACATTTTTTGTCAGATATATGCTTTGTTACTTTATGTATTCATATGAAACACATATTCATATCAACATTCATGTTGATAAGGAGATAATGATTATAGTTGTGCCTATATTGATATCTACACTCGATTAATCATTTCCATCCCTAATAGCTAATGTTCAGGATATTTTAGTACAGGTGTTGATGTAATTTTTTTTATTTTACTATGGAATGTTTGAATCTGGAGATCTCGTGTGTTTACAGACACACAATGTGTTGTTTCTGTTTAAATCCTCACTTGTTGATGAATGCACATCTAATCACATTCCATCATTGGACAATATAAGGACCGTGATTTTAACATGTGATACGAAATTAGGCGAGATCAGGAATGGGTGGTGAAATAAATAGTTTTAAGATAAAGGTTGCGGAATAATTTACGAGGGACTTTTTTTAGAGAATTTTGTTGGGAAAAATAACTCCTCTACTGTTGCGGACGCACATAATGTGACATTGTCGTACATAAGAGGTACTAAAATTAGGATTGCTCGATTACAAATAGAAATATGACTTTTATTCTTAAATCCCGTTAAAGTGTTATAACTATAGAAGTGTTACATTGAAGTTCTTTATATCCGTACTTAGATATTGTTATGTTATCCATCTTGACGAGATGATTCCAAGAGATCTTGGTTCATATCAATCGGATATTGTTATGAATTTGAATTTAGGATAGTTGATGTGAGTTAAGCTTAAAATCAATCACTAATCATTGTCATTAAGAAGAGTTAATCATGATTAAGGATAATAATGATGATTAATGCTAAACATAATTAAATATTATTAATCTCGATTAGTATTAATTAATCGTAATTAGTACAAATTGGGTATTATCAGAAAAATCATTGTTTAAATGAGCGAAAACTGTGAGTAAAATCGTGGACATAGAAACCATGGTATTAGAAAAAAAATCATGGTATTCACAAAACCAAGGGTTGAAACCCATGAGTGTTGAACCATGATTTTCCTCATTTTCTTAGGCATATAAATACCTCCTACCTCATCATTCTTAGCACATCTGTTTCATAACCAAGTTCCTCCAAAATTTGATTGAGAGGTTGAGAGGTCAGAGTGCTTGGAAAGAACGTGGGGAAGCCCTGCCGGTAAGTAAAGGAGGGATCATAGTGCAAGCGGGGCATAGCAAATTTTGGGAGAATAGTAGATCAAGTCATTTTTCACATTTTCTTAGCATATAAGGGGAATCTATGTCGAAATTTTCTTGAGAAATGTGATCTTTTAGGGGGAACCTCTGCTGAAATTTTCTTTAAAAACATCACTTTGTAAGGGGAAACTCTGTCGAAATTCTCTTAAGAAATATCACTTTTATAAGAGAAAATTGTGTCGAAATATTCTTAAAAAATATTATCATTTAAGGAGAGAAGAAAACATATCTTTAGATAAGACAACACATGCATGTATAAATATGGGTTAGCATATTACGTACATTAATTTTCGTTCTACTCCATAGGAGGCGAATCCATTTTGGTTGGTGGATCGAGATACACTTGTTAAGAAGGCATAAACATAATATTGAAGGCGAGTTATCTCTCAATTACTACTTTTAGTATTCACACATATTTTGACTAGTAAATTTAATGTTAAAGGTTCTAGATATCTTTATATTATGTGTTATACATGTTTTAATTAAGTGGAAATAGATAAGTTTTAGTCATGATACATGAAACGTAGTATTCAGATCTTGTTTTTGCAATAATATGATGTTTCAAGTTGTATGTATACTAGAAAACCTTAGTTTTTATCTTTTAATAAAGTGAAGGTCATAGTACAACTTGAGAATTTGTAGTATTCAGCTATTTTGTAATAGTGCAACAAAATCTCTATAAGCAAGAAGAAAAACTTTTATGTGGTGATATGATCCAGATATCATACACTTTTCAACTTATAGTTATGTTTCAGAAAGAAAGATTATATAAATGTTGAACACCACAGTTGTTCTCAAACAAGTTTTGAACTAGCCATTAGATATGACTCTGAAATACTTCATTAGATATTATGAAACCATTAGAGGACTTTGGGTCCGCATTCTGTATACATAATGGCTTTGGATCGTATGTAGGATGTTTTTTGGCCTTTGAGGTTGTCTATATGTATAACTCAGTTTGTTTCAGTGTTCATGGACTTAGAACAGTTAGGTACAATGGTCTTGATAAGTGTTAATGCAATTGTTATGACTAGTAACTATAGAATTACAATAATTTTAACAACTAGAATTAGATTATGTGCAATTTTTATTCTTTTTTGATAGTTTGAACGTTTTAAATCACCATTATTTTGAAAGCTACAAGTTTTGTTTATTAAAGATCAAATGTTTCTATGTTTTACGCAAAGTTACTTTAGAAATAACCCTATTTTTCTACCAAAATGATGAGTCTCGTTCAATGGGTCTAAGCTCGTTTTGAGCTTAGGCTCAACCCTGTATTATTTAGTATTATTTAGAGATATGCCAGTGCAAGAATCCTAGAAGGCCCGAAGACCCTACACTGTAGCTGAAGGTTGTGTCACTTATAACGTATTTTGGAGCTTTTGATAACTTTATGTACTTCAAGATAGAGTTGTATAACTTAGAAGAAACATGACTATGTAATGGGAAGATAGTTTGCTTTTGTAAGTGGTACTTTAGAACAGTTTGTGATATATATTGAAGGTGTTTTTTTATAAGGATAGTCATTTTGGATTTCTTTGTTATTGAAGAATATATTTTGATGATGATTTCAAAAATGGTTTGAAGAAGGAATTATGTTTACATTTTATGCTCAATCTGTTATGAGTTGGAAGGAAAGATTGGATTTTTTTCTTGTGTTCGTCTCAACTAGCGGGACGGGCATGATATATCAAATCTACAAACTTGATGAATTAACAAGACCTAGTCACACAAGAACGACAGGAAATACAAACAAAAAATTCAACCACAACCACAATCACAATTAACACATGAGATTTTAAAGTGGAAACTCCCAAAATGTAAGGGGATAAAAACCAAGGGCCCACTCGAACTGATCTCCGGAGGCAACTCGTGGCTCGATCCAAGCAAATGGAAGGTGCAAAAGAGGGAATATGATACAGCCTAATGATGAATATGTGATTCACCACTCTAAAAGGTGAAAATAAAGCTGTGTTCTCAAGTAATTAATAGCATTTATTCATGTAAATTGCACGTGTATCATTCATTCATATGTAAATAACATTCATGTTTTAGCATTCATGATTGCATTAAAAGAAGACAAAAATCATGTATAAAATATCCACCATAACTTTACCTATTTTAAATTATTTTTAACTAACTCCAAATCAAATTAAATCAGTTTTGTTGTGTATATATTACTAACATTAATAAAGAAAAAATATCAAAAAAATACTAACATATATGCTCAATAAACTTAAACCCTAGTTTAGAGATAAAAGGTGTAAATGTAAATATCTCTCTTATACAGTCTTCTGCGAATCTCTACTCACTTTTAAATTAATGTACATTAAATTATCTACGAAACAAGATCAAATTCAAAATAATCGGTGTTCATATGTGAAACTTGGGTACTAGGACCTCACTTAATATTGTATATATGGACCAATTTGACCTGTTATTTTATGTACAAAAATAACTTTATTTATTTATTTATTTTCTATTTATTTTTTATTTATATTTTAATAAAATATGCAAAAATCTATATCAAAATTGAATTTAAAACCAAAAAAATAAATCACTCTGAGTCTATTGTATATATATCTTTTCTTTTATTTCTTTATTTTCTTAATTATTTAAAATGCTAAAAAATATATTGATGTGTAAATATTTATTTTATAATTTTTTTGATTATTATTTTTGAATTTTATCTCATTTAAAAAATCATATAAAAATTACAAAACCAAAAATATGATTTTCTATGTACATAGAAGACCCCTAAAAATACGCTTTGTACAGATGATTTCTTTTAATTTTGGTTCCTTCATGAAAGTTGTATCTCATCGAGATAAACAACTTTCATGAATATGACTTTTTGACTTGATAACATTTACTATTTTATTTTGATTTTTCTTTTTTTTTATTTTTTGAATTTTGTGGAGGCAACATGTGGTAGCTCCTGGAGCTACTACTTGCCCCTCCACTTAAGTCACTTAAGATCTTTCTTTTGTGGTCATTGGATGAAGGATGCTTCATCCAATGGTGCCCTTTTAATTTGTATTATTTATTTTCTTATTTTCTATTCTTTTTCCATTTTTGATTATTATATTGTGCATCCACTATTACTAGATCTTGACCGATCGAACGACTGTGGACCCAGCCCACTCCTTCGTTGCTCCACCTTTTGTGCCCCATCTCCATCCTCTTCTCTATCACTTCACCTTCCATGCCCCCATCTCCTCCATCTTCTCTGCCAACCACTGACGCATGCATGACCCAGCATCGACCCTCAAAGATCGAGCTACCCCTCTCACCTCCACGAGCTATGTCCCTCTTGCTCACTCCCTGCTTCCCTCGTGCATCTCTAACGACCCATAAAACCCCTCTAATTTCCTTCCCTAGATGTGATCTGCGGTTAAGCCACCAGCTCGATTGACGACACTCTTCCCGTTGACAGCTCGAAGAGCTAGACCTCAAGCGACGACGATGAAAACCCCATTCAAGGCAAGATCCGGTGAGAGAACTCCCTCCGTTGTGCGAGCTTCTCCAAGCTTGCTCAACTTCGATACGGTCGAACCATCAAGAAACAATCGAGGACTCTTTCTGAGATTCTCAACAACATGCACGACCATCTGGTAACTTTTCTTCTCCTTCTTCTTCTAATTCCTCTTCTTCTCCTTCTTCGTCGTTGTCTTCTTCTTTGATTTTTTTCTTATCCCCCTTTTCATCTACTTATTTTTCCTTCACCCTTATAGTCGCACTCACCGATGACTTCCTTCTCCCCGACCATCACTGCCTCTCAATGGCTCACCACCAGTCACGTCTGCTCGCCACCAGTTGTGTCATCTTGCCATAGCCTTTGTTGGAGCCCCACGCCAGCTCCTCCACCTTATGTGCTCCTTGACCACATTCGTCAGAGCCCTACGCCATTATCGCACCTCCAGCCACCTCACCCTTCGTACCACTGGTCCGCACCAGCCACCGCCTCTCCGCCAGACCCTCGGCATACAATTGTCGTAACAACAAGGCCCATGCTGTGATCCATCGACCCGCAGACACCCACGTCTCCTTTCCTAAGCCGACTGCCAAACCTCGAGCTTTGGGCAACCCTAATCTGCAAATGCGTGACATGTGGAGGCTCAGGAGTTCGCGCCTCAGCCCGAACCATGTGCGGACACATGCTACTCACACATGATGTTGGAAAATTTACAGCGAGGCCCCTACTCTTCTATTATTACAAACAGGTCCCCGCCAACCATCTCACGTACAGTGCATGCCCCGTGCCTGGAAAATTTGCAAAGAACCCCTCACCGGTTTTGGTAATCTAATTAAGGTCCCTTTGCATGTTTATTCAGTAATTTAATTTTTTTGTAATTTGCATATTAGACTATATCTTTACATTATTATTTAAACCTTCATTTGATGTCATTTTTAACTCTAAAAATTACATTATTTTGTTCAATTAGTCCTCTATGATGTGGTGATTATTTATATTTTGTGAGCTTGAGATTATATATTGTTATAATCGTTGTGATAACTTGGATACTTTGCACAATTAAGCTTCTGAAATTCAAAGTAAAGCATTCCTTGCTTCAAAAAGTATAGAAAATCACATTTTATAGAATTGATTGTGCTATGGAATGCTTTCAAAAATCGCATCAATTGCATGTGTATTGAGGTTAAAATAAGTTGTGATTCAAGTAATTAATTTTTTATGGTATGTAAACTTAATATTTTTAGAATTTATAATTTTTCTTAGAAATGTTTTAAATAGATACATCTAGGATAATTTTAATTCTGAAAAATAATTAAGTTTGATAATTATTAAATTAATTTATTGAAATCACACATTTAATTCATGAAAAAATCATTTTGCATCTAAAAGTTCCAAAATATTGTAGTAGGTTAATTTCCTCATTCTTATCCTCTTATTAAATTTTCATAATTTTTGCATTTCATTTGCATGAATTTCATAAAAATCCATAAAATGTATTGGTTTTCTATGCATGTATTTTACACCTTAAAAATATAAAAAGAAGTGTGCTTAGATTTCTCATTGCATAAATAATTAAGAAAAAATAACCTTCTGGATTTTTGAGCCTAATTGCACATTAATTTGGATTTTCCATCTTAGGATAATTTAACTTTC
Source organism: Ottelia alismoides (assembly GCA_037367405.1). Lineage (NCBI taxonomy): Eukaryota > Viridiplantae > Streptophyta > Magnoliopsida > Alismatales > Hydrocharitaceae > Ottelia > Ottelia alismoides. Next base: position 107,727 of record JAZKJV010001783.1, read on the forward strand.
ATAATTGGCATTCTGCATTTGTATTTCATCCTTATTTGCATAAAAAATCTAAAAACAATACTCCTCGAAAACCTAACATTTGAATAATATGAAAATCATCCTAAGGAGATAGTGGACTCCCTGAGTTCGACCTTTGGCTTGCTCAAGTAAATAAATTTGATCACTTTTGCATTAATTGAATATTAATTAATTGGTCTTTTTTTATTAGCCCCATGCAACAAACATCAATTAATTCTCACAAAATAAGAAAGGCGAATTTGGGTTTGCCACCTAGTTTCTTCCCCCAAAACACAGCAATAGTGATAGAACTGGGAACGAAATGGTAGTCTTGAATATGCACAGCTTCTATATGTCAGAATCTAAGAGATGGTTGGGCAAACTTATGCTGAAAGGGGTATTTTGCAATCATATCAGCATATATTGGAATTTCTTAGCCACTATTCAACAAATCTCCCCCTCCAACTCATGAGAAGGAGATCAATAAACAACAGGTTCCATGTAGAGAAGATGGACTATTGAGGTCCAACAAGATGGTTGAGTGCCCACGTGGACAGGAACCCACCATCCAAACAACGAGGAGGAATCCACTCCAATCTAGCAAGAGAGCGGCAATCTTCAAACTTGCCCAATGGTAGTGGCTTGGTCAGCATATCTGCACCATTCTCATTTGTCTGAATCTTGTTGAGAATAAATAGCTTCTCTTCTAAGGCATCCCATATCCAATGATACCTCACATCAATGTGTTTCAACTTAGCATGAAATGTGGAGTTCGTGTCAAGGTGAATGGCACTCTGTTTGTCGTAGTAAAGCACATACTTATTTTGAATAAAACCACGTTCATGTATGAATAGAGGTGGAATTAGTATATATATATATTGGGAGGGGGCATGGTCCCTCCTTAATTATTACATTTCACTTATATAATATTCTTAATTTTTGATATGGCCCTTGCTCAAAGTTTAAATATAGAATAGTTTAATTTCAAATATTAACACTAAAAACTTAATGATTTATTGGTAAAGTGGTGGGTTCTCTAATTTATGAACCAAGGTTCAAAACCTCTCTCCACCCCCCTTTATTAAAAAAATTAATTCTACTTACTTTACATCTCTCCATCCTTTCTTTTATTAAAAAAATGATTCCATCCTTTTTTGTTAAAAAAATGTATTTTTACTCACTTTTAATATACTAACATTATAGGTATAATTTGATATAAAATGAGATTGTGGCTCATTTGTCTCTCTCATTATTTTTTATTATTTTTTTAAATGAAATAAATTTTGTTGTTTCCTTTTAAATGTGTTTTTTTATAAAAATATTAAAAAATCACCCTTAAAAATAATAATACATTATTGATAAATTCAAATAATGTTGAAATGGTAAGTTTATCGAATTTTAAAATTTCCACATTTGAAATGTTAACTCTACGTAAAAAAATATCATTTGAAAATACATTTTTACTGGTTCCGCCCATGTACATGAACTTCTTCTTCCAAAATAATTTCTTGCAAGCCATTGTAACTGCAATGAACTCAGCCTTTGTATTGGATAAAAGCATATACTTCCGGAGATGAGATTACCAAGAAACTACACCACCTGCCAATGACATCAAGTAATATGATACAGACCTTCCCCCATCAATGTATATTTATCATATTTGAGTCACTGTAGCCAAAAAGAATAGGTTGTTGTTGTCCAAAAGAAAGAAAGTTGCCATTAATACCTCGATTGTATCTCAAAATCTACTTAACTAATTCCTAGTGATTTTTCCTTAAATTTGAGACAAATCTACTAACAATTCCAACTGCATGAGCAATGTCTGACCTTGTACAAACCTTGACATACATAAGAATACATGTAGTTGATGCATAGGTAATTATATCCATATCTTTTTTCTCTTCGTTGGTCTTAGGCTATGATTAGAGCTCCATTTGAAATGCGCTCCAAGAGGGGTGATATCTAGCTTTGTTGTCACCATGTGAAATCTTGAAGTATCTTCTCAATGTACTTCTCTTGTGAAAGCTACATTCTCCTTACCTTTCGATCATGTATGATCTTTGTGCCAAAAATTTAGCTCACCTGTCACAAGTCCTTCGTAGAAAAGAACTTCCTCAACTCCTTTTTCAAGCAAGAAATTACCACATCGTTGTTTCCAACAATCAACATGTGATCAACATAAAGAAACAAAATGATGAAGCCATCACCTGAGAATTTCTTCACTAAAGCACAATGGTATGAAATAGTCTTGGAGTAGCCATGCTCTCCCATATATGACTCGAACTTTTTGTACCATTGCTTGGATGCCTGCTTCAAGCCATATATGCTTTCTTTAGCTTATAAATGTGATCTTCTTTACCTTTGATTGCAAAACCTTTAGGTTGCAACAAGTAAATTTCCTCATCAAGGTCATCATGGAGAAAAGTCATCATCATGTTCGTATGTTCAACCTTTAAGTCAAAGCTAGCCGCCAATCTAAGAACCACTAGAATAGAAGAAATCGTAAATACAAGACAAAAAATCTCCTCAAAATCCACTCCCTTTTTTGGTTGAAATCTTTTACAACCAATCAAGCTTGTATCTTGGGCTTGTAGAGTATTCATCATCTAAAAACCCATTATTTCTCAATGTCCTTTTGCCCTTGGGAAACATGATAATATCAAAGATATGGTTGTCGTGAAGGGATTCAGTGTCATCTTTCATGGATTCTACCCATTTTTCTTTGTTCACATCTTGCAAGACTTCTTCATATCATTCAAGCTCACCATAATCTTCCACAAAGCACACTCACATACAGAATATATGGTGCCAGGTCACCTCTTCTTCATGGGTCTCTACTATGGGAGAGCATCAGAAGAAGAAGAAGAAGAAGAGCTCTCATCTTTATGCCCACCATTACCATCATATGCATCTGCATCATCAGGATTGGAGATCTCTGACATATCCTTCTCTTCTCCTGCATCTAGAACCTTCTCGCTAGCATCATCTCACATTGTATATGGAGCATTCTGCAATGGAATCGACTCTCTATCAACTGGTTGATAGCTGCTCGAGGGAAGGTCCTTAGCAGCCTTCTGCATGTCCTTAGTGGTTTGATCTTCCGAGAAGACCACATCCATATTTCTCAACAACTTCTTCTTGGCAGGGTCATACAACATATATCCAAGTTCATCTTGTTCTAATCCTAAGAATACATATTCTTTCTCTTTGCGTCCAACTTGGACCTTGCGTCCTTGGAAACATGCACAAAAGCTCGGCATCCAAAGATGCGCAGATGATTGTATGAGACATCCTTTCTATGCCAAATCATATCAAGAACATCACCATCCAAAGGTACGAGTGGAGAAAGATTAATAACATGAACTGCAATATAGAGTGCTTCACAATAAAATGAGCTAGGAAACTTAACCTCAGAAAGGAGACATCTAAGTCGTTCCATCAAGGGCATGTTCATTCTCTATGTAATGTACACCATTCAGTTGAGGCATCTTGGGTGGATTCTTCTGGTACCAGATACCAGGAGATTTGCAATAGTCATCAAATGGCCCAATGTACTCACTGCCATTGTCACTACGAATACGCTTCAACTTTTTTCCAGTTTGTCGCTAGCACATGAAAGTCCTCAAAAACTCCAAGGACTTTGTCCTCCCTCTTTAAGGCATAAAATCAAACTTTCCTGGAAAAATCATCAATGAATGTGAAAAAATAAATAGCACGACCGAGAGAACTTACTTTTAAAGGGTTGCAAACATCAGTATGAACAAGCTCCAATACATGCATCTTCCTTGAAGGTGGATGACTCATGAAGGAGAGTCTTATCTGATTTCCTTCCAAACAATGTGTGCATCTCTCCAACTTACTTTTTCACATCTGGCAGAAGATTCACCGTGCACTATAACCCATTTTTACTCATGTAGCCTAATATTCGATGCCACAACTCATTGGAATCTACATCTCTAATCACATGTGTCACATCATGGGAAAGTGATGCATTCATGACGTAGAGGTTGTTGCTGCACTTCTTGCCATGAACAATGGCCATGGATCCATGGTTATGCTTCCATTGCCCACCATCAAAAGTATTGTGGTATCCTTCATCATCAAGTTTCCGCGTAGAAATAAGGTTAACGTGTATGCCCGGTGCATGTCTCATATCCTTGAGCGTCCACATAGCTCCATTGGCATTTTTTAATACAAGATTGCCAATGCATACTACATGAGACGTAGAACCATTTCCCAAACTCAAAGTACCAAAATCACCAGATGTGTATGAGAAAAAGGAATCCATGTGCGAGGTGACATGGAGAGAAGAGCCATTGTCAATAAGCTAATAAGTACCATCATGGGCGACATTCGCCACCCCTTCATCACAGACAATGAGGAACACATGTTCTACAGCTATAGCAACTTGTTCATTCTTCTTCTCTTACTTGTTGCCTCCCTTCTATTATCTATCTTGAGCTGAAAGCAGTAGTTCTTAATATACCCTTTCTTCTTACAATAGTTGAACTCCATAGTCTGATATCTAGACTTGGACTTGCTTTTGTTGCTATATCGGCCTTTCTCATTCTTGAATCTGCTCCCTCATGTTCTCTGTAATAAGAACCATTGAATATGAGGAGGTTCCATGGGATTTTCTTTTTATCTCCTCATTGAGACTGCCAGACTTAACAATCTCCAAAGAAACAATCCAATTCACGGATGAGTTGGTAAGTAATTGATGAATATGTGATTCATCACTCTAGTTATCTGAAAATAGAGCGTTGTATCGGGAAATTAAATGTATTCATTTGTTAATATCATAAAATTAACATTCATGCATTTGTAAATAACTTGCATAAATTATCATTCATTTTTGCATCCATATTTATCTGCATATTTTCACTTAACTTGAAGCATTTTTAATTAATTCATGCTAACTCCAATTGACTTGAAATCAACTTCATTGTGTACATATCACTAACCTTAATCAATAAAAAATCCTAAAAAATACTAACTTGTACATACTTGAAATAAATCCAACCCCAATTTCAAGATAAAAAGTTGTAAATGTTGACATCTCTATCATACAGTGTCCAGATATACTCTACTTACTTTAGAATTAATGTACATTTAATTATCTACAAATCAAGATCAAATTCAAAAGAGTCGGAGTTCATTTATGAAAACTAGATTTTAGGACCTATTTATGCATTGTACAAATTTACTCATTTTAACATGTCGTTTCATGTGCATATTTCATCCATTTTGATTTATTTCTTTTTCATTTATTCACTTCACAAAAAGGGGGAAAAGGAAAAAAATGATTTTTGGGTCGCCGCTTGGAGCGACCTCCGCACGTCGTCGCCTCCTCCGCAAACCTCCTACCACCGCATGCAGTCGTCGCTGCCGCCCAGCTCACAGCCGACCGTGCCAGCGGATCTGCCATCGATCCTCGTGCCAGCGGATTTGCCATCGACCTGCTCCTGTACCGTTGCCTTCCAGACTCATCGCATGCATCGACCACTACCATCTGAATGAGGCCCCTCCACCATCTTCCGTCGATGGTAGGAGCTTGAAGCTCCGTATATCACCGACCTATGGCGGGTCTCTCAGAACCTCCACTGACAAGCCACCGCGTCGCCCCTTGCTCGCTGACCTCAGTCATGAGTTGCCACCTACTCCCCCGTGATGAGCGTAAAATTCGCCTCTTTAATAGTCGTAAATTGTAGAAGTATAGGAGATGAATTTTGGTCAGCAAAAACCACAATCTTTGAATGTTATGGAAAATTTATACTTGGCAAGTCTACCAAGGTCGAACGCAAGGACACAAGCTATTTTATCTATCTATCATATTTGGTCAAATAGAAGTATGTGTGAATAAATTCTCATTTACAGGTCTCCATGAAGAATACAATGCAATTAGATGATGCATGGGTCTTTAGTTGCTTTTTCGATGCAATTTTAGAGTGATGCATGAAAGTAATGCAAAGTTGAATGCAAGTAATAAACATGCAAATATTTAATTACAAATATGCCCTAAAAAGATCACTTAAATTTGAACAACATATTATGGTTCGAAATCAGAGTTAAATTGAAAATAAAAATATGACTGTCATCTATTAATGGCAAAGAGATATAGAGCAACCGTCATCTATTAATGGCAAAGACATATAGAGCAAAGAACCTCATCTAACATAAAAAATAATTTCATTTAAAATGGTTTCAGATGAGAAAATAAAACATGCCATAAGATAGATGGAGAAAGAAGGATCAAAACGACACTAAAATCATGCAATTTGGACCTATGATGCTCAAGTTATGAAGAAAATAATGCAGGAGCATAAATGCAATAAAAAATGCAAGAAATAAGGATAAATATCACAAATAGGTCCCT
>JAZKJV010001784.1:600000-850855 GCA_037367405.1 Ottelia alismoides
ATAACCCACAAAGTCACGTGTCGAAGCACGTGTACCACTACATACAGGGGTATAAAAGCAAATAAACTATAGTACGAGGTCCTCTATGCAATTTACCAAACAGAAATAAAACTTATAAAATATTTACAGGGCTAAATATGAACAACTAAAAAGATGAGGGCCTAAGGGTAATTTACCCTTTATTATATGCCGATGGTCAGATGAGCGCCACGTGTAGATCCAACGGTCAGGGGGGTGGCTCCTCAGCAAAGGACCCCTCGGTGAGATCGAACGGCTGGGATCTCCCCACGTGGAAGATTGGGCAGTCGAGAAGTGACGTGAGTAGACCTAGCTGATCGGACGGTCGAGATCCTCCCTCTGATGATTAAGCGGCTGCTGCTACTCCTTAGATGAACGACGCGATGAAGATCTGAAGCTGGAGGGTTGGATCGGACGTCTTTGGAGGGTGCACGAAGAACAAGCGGCCGGCGAACTTCACCGGCCCAGTGCACGCACGGTGCCCCTCCTCGGAGGCTTCTGGAGATCGGAGAAGATGCGTCTAGGCCTCCCGCGTCTAATGGCTCCTCCGATGGCGCAACGGAGCTCCAGAGAGCTCAGGCGACACCGGCGGAGGAGGAGCTGCTGCTCCAGATGGTCGAGCCCTCAACTGGACTCGCTTTGACCTGCAAAGTATGGGAACAAGCTCCTGGGTCGAGGACAAAGTGCCTCGACCCGGTTAGCGGTGGTGGAAGTGAACGGTGCGGCGGGGCGAACGAGCTTCGGCGGAGCGACGACGATGAAGCTCGATACCCAGTTCCTGTGCGAACTGGGGTGAATGGTTTGGCGGAGAAGGTGCGCGGGGGAAAGGCGAAGATGATGGGTGACTCCGATGATCGAGAAGTAGGCGAGGGTGGTCGGAATCGGGGCTCGTCGGCGACGGGGTCAATTGGGCGAAAAGCTAAATTAGAGAAACTAAGATAGAACTGGGACTACCTGATGGATGATATCGACTGGGGAAGAGCTGGGGATGCTCCAGGTCCTAGCCTCGAGGGCCGTCGATGCCCGAGGCTCGAGCACCACCTCTGGGCGGCGCACGGCGGCGCAAAGATGCCGGATCAGAGGTCCGGTCGCTCCCTCCTCGTTGCGACACGACCAACTGCAAGCTGTCACTCTCGCGGTGGCTGTGGAGGTCCTAGGGTGGAGTGAAACAATCCAAAGATGCGAGAAAATGGAGGCGGAGCTCGGACTATATACGAGTGAGGGTCCGGCAAGAACAGGTCAGGCAGGGCACGGCGAGGCGCGGATCCCAATGCACTCAACCGGGCGAGGATCTCGGATGCACAAGGGAGGAGTAGCGCCCGGGATTTACAGATTTGGTTGTCGGATCGAGCGGGGGTAATGTCGAGAAATCGGGTCGCGGGCTCGGATCCGGAGCTCTGTGGTCCAAGTGGGGGAGTTGACCGGGGGGTCAACGTCCCCCGTGGACCAATCAGAGTGGGCCATGTCAGAAAGATTTAGAAATTCGATTTAAAATAAAAATGGCCGAATTATTAAAAACTCAAAACATGAAAAATGTTTATTTTATTTTTTTTCTATTTTTTTGTGATTTTTAGTTATTTTTTTGAAATAAAAATAAAGTATTTACATTCTAGTGCTATATATAGGTATATATACAATATTGATTTTTAGTTTTTTATTTTTAATTAATTCTTTTTGTACATTTTTATTCCCATTTTATATTTTATTTATTTATAGCATAAAATTAGGAATAAAAAGATATTTTTATTTTATTTTTATTATTTATTTACAAGGGTAAAATAAATAGATATATACATTTATATACATGGTATATATACAAAGTTCTTTTTTGTTTTTATTTTTGTTCTTTTTATTTTATTTTTGTTTTTATGGTTTTTGTTTTATTTATTTACAACATGAAACATAGAGTATATACAAATTTTTAGGGATTTTAATTTATTTATTTACAAGGTGAAATAAATACATAAGTGATTTTATGTACATGGCTTATGTACAATAATGAGAGGTATTTTCACTTGTTTTTAATTTTGTTTGTTTTTCTCATTTTTATTTTAATTTAATATTTAAAAATATATACCAATATATTTACAAAATAAATATGACCCATTTTTATTTTTATTTTTAGAGGAAAATATTTATTTTTATTTAATTACAGGTATATGTACACATGAGCTTCCTTATCTCTCTCTACTTGGGCATTTATGCGGTCAGGCCCATGATGAGCCCTCCCTTGGGATTAGGTCGCTCAATATTTATTCTAAATATCTCTCTCTTTTTCTTTTGTCTCTTTATTCTTTTATTTTTGCACAAAAACATGCTAATTATTAAACTTTATACAATGCATGCAATTTGATAATTATTTGTATTTACATGAAGATACAGGTATTTGCAAAGATTTTTGTAGCTAAAATATAAGAATAAAGAGTAATGAATGGGTATTCATCAGGAGCATATAACGATAGACTTTGTTACATGCCTATCCAAGATCAAGAAACATCATTATGACACCATATGGGTTATTATTGATCGATTGACCAAGTTTGCTCACTTCTTACCTATCTGCTTGGATCAATCAACAGACAGTCTAGCTGAATTGTACGTGAATGAAATCGTCAGATTACATGACGTCCCTACATCAATCATATCAGATCGAGACACTTGATTCATGTCTCGTTTGTGGAAAAGTTTCCAAGATGCTATGGAAACTCAATTGAAGTTCAGCACTTCATTCTACCCGCAGACTGATGGTCAATCAGAAAGGACCATCCAGACGCTGGAAGATATATTGAGAGCTTGTGCTCTAGATTTTGCAGGTAGCTGGGATAGACATCTTCCATTAATAGAGTTTGCTTATAATAACAGTTATCATTTGAGCATCAAGATGGCTCCCTACGAAGCATTGTATGGGAGACCATGCAGATCACCCTCGTGTTGGAGTGACGTTGGTGAGAAGCATGTTTTGGGACCAGAGCTAATCCAAATCAGCAAGCAAGGTGTTGAGCTAATCAGGAAGAGATTGTTGGCAGCTCAAAGTAGGCAGAAGTCTTATGCAGATCGTCATAGAAAGGAGTTGAGTTTCGCAATTGGAGACCACGTGTTTCTAAAGATTTCTCCAACCAAGGGTATATTGCGATTCGACAAGAAAGGGAAGCTTACTCCTAGATACGTAGGACCTTTCGAGATTTTACAACGAATCGAAGAGATGGCGTATCGTATTGCATTACCACCTCAATATTCGAAGCTACATGATGTATTCCACGTGTCTATGCTAAGGAGATACACTCCTGATCCTTCACACGTGATCGAGCATGAGGTTCTCAATATTAAGCCCAATCTTAATTTCGAGGAGAAACCTGTCCGCATAGTAGATCGTAGAGACCTTCAGCTTCGTCGACGTATAGTTCCGATGGCCAAGGTCCTCTGACAGCATCACCAGAAGGAGGAAGCCACCTGGGAGCTGGAAAGCGAAATGCGAGAGAAGCATCCACAGCTTTTCGGTATGTCCCTTTATTAAGAAATTTCGAGAATGAATTTTTTTAAGGGTGGTAGATTGTAACGGTGAGATTTTTTCCCATTTATTTCCAACCCATATTTCCTTTCTCCCCCAATTAATAGCATGGATTTTATTCCCAAAGTAATACCATTATTTAGCCTATAGATTTCCCTTTTTGATATATAAAAAAATCCAAATGACTCCCCTCCTCTCAGGTCAATGGCTATTGGCAAATTTTGAGAGAGAGAGAGCAAGAGAGGAGAAAGGAAGAGTTGAGGGAGAATCCCATCAAGAGAATTATCCTCATCGCAGGGGACATCGACGACGATCCAGTAGGGGAACAATTCATCTTAGGAGCAAGGAGAAGCTCGTAGAGATCTCGTAGATACTTTTGTCGATTTTGAGGTATGTGTCGAACCCTTAAGGATGATTGACGATCACTTTCAAATCTTTATGTTGCCAAAACATTCGATTTCATAAGGTCGCATGGATGATTCTTTGTGATGGTTAATGATAAACATGAATGCCTTTACCATGCAGTAATATCTATAGACTTTTTATAGACTTTCTATCGGTTATGAAGATTATTCGTAATATTTATGTTTTCCATGTGCATACCATGGAATAGGTATTTGATGTTATACCAAAATCTTATTGACGAGTCTTCTTCATGATGAATAGTGGTGCTAATATATTGATGAAAATGGTGCTAATATCTCTTGACTAGTTTCCATATGAGCATAGAATTTGTATGACAAATTTCCCTTCTCAATATGTTCAGTTTATAGAGGTTGATAGTGATTCTCTCCTTCGAAATCCAACTCGAATCAAAATATTTAACAATAGTAGAGACCTTCCACTTATGCTATTTTAGATTTTGGATATTCACAAGTAAGGATAATCACTATAATGTGGCACTGTCATTACATAATTATAGTTGTTTCTCTTGTGATGGCCCTTAAGAATGAAAATATCCACTTTTTTGGTTGTTACTGTAATCATTATGATGTTAAAATCCTAAAGTCCATGTAACGTCTCCTAATAATAAGCATGAACTACTCCAGTGATCATGTTCCATATTATTGATTCCATATGATACGTAAACTACAAAAAAATAAACATCATGTTGGGTATATATTATACATATTAAGTGTCATGGTTTTGCCTTATATATGATAAATATGATGACAAAGGGTATCTTATATTTATATCTAGGTAGCTTCATTCACATGCTGCTTAATCATAATAATAAATCTTCATAGTTATAATAGCATAATGAAAGAAGCGTGTTAGATCTACTCAAAATGAAGGAGTTGGATACAGTTTGTAGGTAACAATTAAGTGATCTATTGTTACGGCTAATAAGGGGACTTCGGATGTGCATTGAATAAAAAAATGATTATTGAATTTATCTAAGTCCTACAATTTTTGAATAAAATATTGGAGTCGAACTATCTACATCAACTATTACTGTATAGAAAAGGAAATAAAGTTAAAAGAATGATAACTTTATAATATGAGTAATGACACAATACGATAAGCGGAGCTAAGTGCTACACCTAATGGTGGGAGCCACCTCTAGAGTCCAATTATCGTAGGCCTAGAAAGGGGCCAACGCCTTGCGGGGGCGTACGGCTCAAGGAACTGATTGAAGCGAAAGATAAGTCCTCTATATTTGTAGCTACACTGTCATGTATGTCATGGACCGCTTGTGCCAGCGGAAAAGCCACCAAAGCCAGCAAAGCCACCAAAGCCGTTTAAGGATTTAACAAACCACTAAACAAATCAAGAGTTTGTATACAGTTTCTGAAATTGCTAAGACATATATGTGCAACCATGGTAAAGTAACGGCTTTATGCAAGTGTTATGATTGTGATGGGCATATGCGCAACTACAGAAAATTTCTGAGGGTAATTGTGAAAATATGAAAATATTAAGGCGTATATACAAATATGGCAAACTTTAAGAGTATATATGAAATTATGGCTTTAAAGGATGGATCCGAAAGGAATTCTCATTGTATGTATGTTTACGTGAATTACGAGTCTCATGGTGATATTATATGAGAACAAGTACATATTATCTGCGGTAAGATAATAGTGTAATTTTATCATTGTTTTGTTTTGATATTACAGGTAAGAGATTATGGTTGTAATGGTTTAAAGTAGCATAGGGAGACATGTTTTCCGCGCTAGCCGGCTTGACCCCAACTCGGCACATACTTAGCGTTAGGCTCATAACAAGTGTTGTTGTTTTCTTTAGGGGAATATGAGCATTAAATTATTTACAGTTCAAGAAGAACTACTATCACGTGAAGTTGAACAGGTACGGATCACTGATGCATTAATTGAAGGGATGTTGTTAAGCCCACTGGAACATTTGTTACGCTACTTTATTTTGTAGCTCATGTTGCTATTTATGTTGGAGCTGTAATAAGAGAACTTTTATGTTGACTAAACTTTAGTTAAAATATTTTATTTCTCTGCTCATTGATTACCATGCAAGTTTTCGGTAACGGTTCGGTCGTGCAACCTAATGTTGCATGCTTCCGCCGGTCGTCACATCCCGTTCCGTTACAATATTTTTGCGACACTTCTTGTGCTCGAACTATCGAATTAGAATATTGTAAAATAACTTCTAATTAGACTGTTTAAAATCCACATTGTTCATAGTTAATGCCCACTTATCAAGGCTCGATGGGTAGGATGATCGCTGCGATCGATCATTCAGGAAGGCTGTGGAGATGGAGGAGGAGCCACCACCAGTGGCTTTTGTAGTTCAAGTGGTAGTGGCAAAATCAATGGAAATCATCAATGTGGATTAGGTGCAACGATGTGATGGTAATGATGCCAAGGCCTTGACCATTGCCCCTCTATCGTGCAAGTGACCGTTTACATTTTACAACAGTTTTGCAATTGTCTTTTCTTCCTTAACTTGCATCTATAATATTTTTGTTCCGGTAGATTTCTCCACTACAACAAAATTAACTTTTGACGAAGGAGTTTAAGCGACGGATTCCACTGCGACGGAAATCTGCCACCTAAATCCGTCACGTAAAGTCCATGTGAACATGACTATAAGAGATAGCTCCTTTATAAAAAAATCATATTCCCCCTTCATTCCAAAAACCCTAATCTCCGCAGCCGCCATCATCTTCTCCCTTTTATCGCTCCCTTCCTCGTAGGGGTGCACATGGATCGGATAAAATCCATAATCCGATCCAATCCGATGTTATGGAATTGGATTGGTTTGGTTTTGTCATTCTAATGGATTGGATCGGATTGAGATTTTGAAAATCCGTTAAATTATGGATCGGATTGGATCGTTACCAAAATCTGATCCGATCTAATCCGTTAATCCGTTAACAAATAAATAAATACTATATATAATATTTCCTTCTTATCATTAGTGCAGATTATATAGTTAAACATAACTGAAACCCCATTTTTATTTCTAAATATCCAAAACTATCTCTTTTTAAATATTCAAATTACTCCATACATTTCACCATCCCGCCTAAGATTAACCCCTACCCACTTTCCAAAAATCCAAATCTCTCGTAGTTTCCTAATTCCCACCCGTGAGTCCCTCCCAAATTCCCAATCCCTCCCCCAGCCTCCCCTAAGTGACCTAAATTTCTCCCATGGCAGCAGCTCATAGCCGCATGTCCCCCGCCCTCCCATCCGTGACCTAAAGCTCTCCTCTAGCAACAACCTGCAACCGCAAGGTACGAACCCACTCTCGACCGGATGCTATTTCACCGACTCCCTTAGCTACGCGTGCGACAAAGTACTATCTCACTCGGGCGTGCGACGAAGCACCATCTCCCTTGCGCGTGCGGCGCTCTCATGGCACAACACAACCTCGACACCTCCCTCCTCGTGCATCACCGTGGTGCCGCCTCCCTCGTGGATTGCTATGGAGCTGTGGTACGTTCTCCCTCCTACGAGTTATCTCTCTACCTTTTAGTTTTACAACTAATTCTTGACCTTGTTGCATATCCGTTCTATCCCAGACTATATGGTTACAAGTGAACCATCCAACTTGGGGATTGTTAATTTGTTATTATCACAAATAACGTCTGAAAATTCTGACTGTTTCAACCACCTTGCATTAACTCTTTGAGAGATATTTTGTTGTTCCTCTACACATTAATCGGAGAGCAATATCTAAAAGTGTCCATCAGTATATATGATATCCAAGCTTTATCTTGTCACATCTTGAACTTGTCGTAGAACCTAATTCCATTTATTTTATCTTGATGTGTGCTTGATTAGTATCTCGATTAACTTGATGTGTGCTTAATTGCTATCTCGATTAACTGAGATGGTTCACTTGTCTACACGAGTTAGACACATGAAATGCATATATTTTCTTTATTTTGTTTGATCTTTATGTGGTGACAATATGTGAGTATTAAAAATCCGATCCAATCCGATCCAATCCGTAATCCGATGAATTGGATTGGATTGGATATATATTTTCAATGGATTGGATTGGATCGGATTGGAAAAATCTAAAATCCGTTAAGTACGGATTGGACAAGGATTAAGCTAAAATCCGATCCAATTCGAACCATGTGCACCCCTACTTCCTCGGGGTCGAGTTCGATCCCATCTACGATCCCCTGTCTTTGATGCTCGACGTAGTGGTGATCTGAGGTGATTTCAACCATCGTTTGGTCGCCTCCATCGAGGAGATCCACCGCCAGTCGTCGTCAGTGCTTCTCCATCGAGGAGATCCGCCGCTAGCCACCGCAAAGGACGATTTTGCATTGGCAGCAGCATCTCCAAAGACATCCAGAAAAGGAAATTTTTGATGATTTAGCATCCACTGGGCTAAGAATCACTGTTTGTCATGTGGAAGCCACAAAGAAGGATTTCTCCTATGCAGCATCTTCTCCAAAGTTATGTCTTGAAAAAGAGAATTTTTATGATCTTTTGGAAGGTTTGCTGTCTATTTTTTGTCTTCCTTGTTATCCAGTTTTTCCGCTCCATTCCGACTTATCGCGTTTGGTTATTTAAAATCTAGGTGATGCTCTCCTTAATCACTCATGTATTGGTCCTAGTAATACAAAGTATGTACACTTGAAACGGAGAAGTTGATTACCTATTTTGGTTTTCTAGAAACTATCATGGAAATCACGGTAAATTCAACCTTGGAAAACTTAAGGATCACATTCCATTTTCAGGCTTTTAGGGTAAGTTGTTAATGAAAATCCAAATTTAGAGGCATCATATATTTTGATGACATCCTTTTGGTGATATATAGAACTATGTAATCCTGGGTAAATCCACCCTTTGTGTCTTGTCGATGCACAATATCATCTTTCACTGGACAGTACTTCAAGAAAACGAACTCCATTGATGCGATTAGCTAAGAAGATAATTAATACTTTTTAAATTTGTACCAGGAACCTAAAAGAATAAGGAAAAGGTTGATGGGAATTCTGATATACTAGTTTCTGAGGTATGTACGTATCTGAACCCACAACAGTTGGGAATTTGGATTGCCTGAATAACTTTAATCTGGTTCTTTCCCCGACATGCGTGCTAGTGTTATTTTTTTCTTCGGAGATTGATGATGAGTATACTAAAGAGCAGTGTTATTTCTATTTAGACAAGCACTGAAGTAAACTCTATATTGTCATATTTAATAAGTTTTGCCTCCTATGTTTTCTTTCTTCTTTAGGAATCACCTTAATCCAAGAATGATATTACCATCTTATTTTGTCAAAATCTATGCCATTCAAACCACCAAAAATAGTTCCAATTAATCTATTTAACCAACCTTCAGTTGTACAAAATTAGATCTGAATTTCTTTCTAGTCTCTATTAATATTCCCCGATAAAAAGTTTCGCCGCCATTCTTTACTCAAGAAAACTGTGAGTTTGTTCATACCAATTCTGAACTAATAATTCTTAAGATGGATCTAAAAGAGTGCAAACATTTTAATGCAGTCCGCAAAAAAGACACAATCAGCTGGCCAGTCAATCCATAGGATCATAATTCGCTCGCTTATTCATTGTATCAAGTGGTTGCATGAGAAAGCATCATGACGGTTGAGCAGTATTCAGTTGGTACCTCAGTTTTTGCATATGGGTAGTGGGATTGTTATATCAATTCTCTACGGAAACCGGATTGCTTCAGATGCATGGTATGCATCCTTGGTCATGTTATTTGTGTTGCAATCTAGCTGAAAGTTCTGGGCTCAAATCTGACTATATGTTTTTCCTGAACATGAGTCCTACCTTTATCTTGAAACAAAGCATTGTGATTTTTGTGCTGAGAAAGGTGGATATTCGGAAGTGATTAATCTTGTTTTGGATGCTTGCATGCTTCTTCCTGCTTACCATGTATTTATATTCATGTCGGGATAGTCGTGTTTTCACTAGGCTTTCTTAATCTCTTAATGTGAGGTGTAAAATTATCATGATCTCTTATTGCTCAGGATAGAAGACCACCATTTTTTAATATGTGTTCTGAACACTTGTGAGAGGCTTTTTTTATATATTTACAGTAGACCTCATATTATTATTGTTAGAGTATTTGGTAGTGCACCATATTGAGTTGTAGCAGGGTAAATGGATCCTGGAGAAGATCCATTTACCCCATCCTGTGTTTAGTCCCATACCGCCTGTGGGTGGGACTTGGAGGCTCTGGAGAGGCTATATAAAGAGCCCCAGACCTCCTGTACTCATTGAGAAATTCAATAGAATATCCGCCCCCGTTGAGGGCTTCTCCTGTGGTTTCATCCCGCTCCTCACGGAGTAGGGTTCCACATAAAAATCTTTGTGTTCTTCGTGATTATTCTTCTTTATTATGTTATTCCGCTTCCGCTTTCTATTTTATAACATGGTATCAGAGCGGGTCGATTCTCGGAGTCTTTCAATATGTTTTCTTTATGTTCGAGATTCGATTCTAGGGTTTATGTTCAAACCCTAATATTTCTGTCAAGATTTGATAATTGAAGATTTAGTATCGTTAATGTTTGCACAAGATGAAGAAATTGGAGGGTTCGTTCTGGAACCCGAGATTCAGTTCAGATCTCTGGAGTTTCTATGGTTCGTTCCACGGCGCATACATAGGAGGCGCGCTGCTCTCTGTCCAGGCGCCCAAGCAGCGCCTTCTTCTTCTTCTTCGCAGCATCCAACAACGTTCCAGCAGGCGTTCATGACATATAACATGGGTTCTTTCGAACCCTAGATCGGTGCTGCACGTAATCGGAAAACAGACAAGATCCTTCCAGTTCAAGTTAGGGTTTGCTTTGAAACCCTAATCCCAAAGCCGCAGATCCTTCATCTTCGCGTGAAGCCCATCATCAGGAGCACATCTCCAGTCCGCGCGGCACGGTGCCGCTCCAAGCAGGAGCCAAGAGCGCAACTGCGCACGATCCTTCCCAGCCGCGTCTTCTCGTATCAAAGTTGGGGTCGTGCCTACCCATCGCGCAACAGTAGAGCCCCTTGGCACGATGCTCCACGCGCTCATCAGCAGCAGGAGAATACTGACGGCCTCCCAGCAGGTCGCAACCCAGAGGACCCTCCAGGCGGCGCGATGCCCAGGCGATATCTCTCTGGCGGCGCCATCTTCACGCGAAGCTTCATCGACCCCCTTGCGCCGACTTCGATCGCCCGGCGGTAACCCCTCATGGCGAACCCACCACAGAGCCCCATCGCACAGAGCTCTCCTGCGCAACCCCCTTGGTCGCGCGACATCTGGCGACCTCCCGACCTCCCCACCTTCGCTGGCGGCGTGCTTCCTCCAGCCCTCTGGTCCCTTGGCGGCGCGTGCGTGTTTGGGTTCCATCGTGGGGAACCCTAAAAGGGACACACCTTATAAAAAAAAATTGGGAGGCACGACTGCTGTTCAAGCGAGTGGGGATTAAAAGAAAATGTTATGGAAGCCCAAGGGGCTGTTGGAGCCCATAGGGCTGCGGTTAAAAAAAAAGAGGAAATATGTTTGGGCCCATGTGGGCTGATTTTTTTTAAAAAAAAAGAGAAAAAAAAGAGTTGAAAAGCCGTATAAAAAAAAGAGGTTGAACGGCTTGTGTTTAAAAAAAAAATCATTATGGCGGCTATTAAAAAAAATTTGACAAAGCCGCAAGTTTCATGTTCTTGTTTACCCCCTATTTATCTTGTCTTCTCCCAACTTAGTCGATGTCCATTTTTCGACAAGTATGGGAGAAAGGGGGAGTATGTGTAGAGTCACAGGTCTGTTCTATTCTTCCAGATCCAGATTCAGATGCCAGTCTCCAGACCAGCCATATTTTTCAGACTCTACAAGTTGTTTAGATGAAGAGATTTCTTGCGCAGTTCCAGACTCGACGTTCGGATTCCGAGTCCCAGTTTGATGCGCAGTTGTTCAGACTCAACGATCATTGTTTCCGAGTCTCCAGTTTCAGACACGCACAAGTGTGCGGTCATTTGTCAGATGAGCATAAGTTGCCATCTTTTGTCAGAGGTCCCCATCATTCTTGTTGTTGTCAGGCCAGAGTTTTCATGTGAGCCATAGGGACTCCAGAGCAGAGGACCATTCCTTATGCCATATGTTGGCAAGGGTTTTCATGTGGTATCATAGGTACACCAGAGCAGTGCACCATTCTCTGAGCCAGATGGGAGAGACCCAGTTCTCAGACGAGGAGACTTCAGGCGCAAGTTTCAGACTCGATGGTCAGATTCCGAGTCTTCAGTCGACTCACACTCCAGCCCGTTCGTCCTCCTCACCTGCACGACATGAGAAGCAACGTCCTCGACTGCAGCATGTGCGCGTTGAGTTGATATTGTCCGTAGTGTCCTGTAGCGTGAGTTGAGTTTCTTTCTGTTTGTCCAAGCTGAGCATTGCATGCTCCAGCTTGAGGGGGAGTGTTAGAGTATTTGGTAGTGCGCCATATTGAGTTGTAGCAGGGTAAATGGATCCTGGAGAAGATCCATTTACCCCATCCTGTGTTTAGTCCCATACCGCCTGTGGGTGGGACTTGGAGGCTCTGGAGAGGCTATATAAAGAGCCCCAGACCTCCTGTACTCATTGAGAAATTCAATAGAATATCCGCCCCCGTTGAGGGCTTCTCCTGTGGTTTCATCCCGCTCCTCACGGAGTAGGGTTCCACATAAAAATCTTTGTGTTCTTCGTGATTATTCTTCTTTATTATGTTATTCCGCTTCCGCTTTCTATTTTATAACAATTATATTTACAGTAGACCTCATATTGTTTTCAGAAAAATATTTTTTGGCGTGAACTATATTAAATTACTATATAAAGCTGGCTGTAAGCCTTCGGGATTTTATACACTGGAGTTCAGACTGTTGGTTACTATATTTTTTAGTAGCATTTGATTACTGTCAGTTGTATTACACAAAGTCATATAATGTATTAAATAATAATGTTATCTGCTATGTACATAACAGTAATCATCATGAAATTACATAGGAATAATCATGCTTTACATCCCTCCACACCGGGTGGTGTGTGGCCCTGCACAACGGGTGGTATGTGCTATGTAAATAATAGTTATCATCATGTAATTAAATAGGAATAGTCATATGCTTTGCATCCCTCCACACCGGGTGGCGTGTGACCTTGCACAACGGGTGGTGTGCACACAACGGATGGTGTGTGTTATGTTAATAATAGTAATCATCATGAAATTGCATAGGAATAGTTGTATGTTTTGCAACCCTCCAAACCGGGTGGTGTGTGGCCCTACACAACGGGTGGTATGTGCTATGTAAATAATACTAATAATAATGAAATTTCATAATAATAATTGTTTACCTCTCATTATTCTTGTTATATATGTATAATGATCTTAATTTTTTGTCATTGAGTGAAATATTTAATGCACGTATACTGAAAAAGCTTTTTGTACTAAAATACAGGGTGATGGACTTCATAATTGATAGGCCTTTGATACGTAATCTCCTCGACCAGTGGATGCAAAAATCCATTCTTTGTCATTATCAATAGCCAATGCCTTCCTAAAGTGGCGCTTGATTAGTTTTCTTCATCTGAGCAACGTTATATTTTTCTCTGCTGTGTTTTTTTAATTCATCTGTTCCTCTTATAATTAATTCTTCTTATGCCCTTAGATACATAGAATTTTCAGAATCTTTTCTCGGGACAAGGATGCGAGACATCTAACCCATCTTTCAAAGTCATAAAGATGAAGATGTAGTCACTCGGGAAAAAGGAGGACAAGGAGATGGTCATCAGTCACATAAGCGTTGGTAGTTTTTATCAAAATGTATCGGCATTGCTAAAACTAAGGTATGCGAGGAGATGTTCCTTATGGATGTTCTTGTTGTTCTTGAGAACATGAAAGGAGGAGAATGTCATGTGGAATATGGTAAGAACTTGAAGATGCATGTGGATTAACCCCCAAAATATCAAAGATCTATGGTTACAACATAGGCAAATATTGTACTCGACAGCCTAGACATCTCACTGTCTGCATGTATAAGAAGCATTTGGTAAGGCAACCTTTTCTCTATATATGCTATGGATGTATTTTATGTCCAAACTTAGATTTAAATACCAACACAATGATTTACACATACTTCCAAAGAAACTTTATGATCTCTTATGCAAGTTCTAGCGGCTGTTGTATATTCTCGAGTCGTAATGTTTGAACTGCAAACACAAGTTCTAGGAGCTGCTACATTATTTCTTTGCTATTGAAAAAATTGAAGACATGTTTTTGATGCCGCCTTAAGACTCTGTATTATGTTCATGTTAGATTTGCTGCTAAATTAAGACATTTATGTGATGCATGTAACCTTATGTCAGGGTTCCTATCCACGATTATTTCATAGTTTTAAGTAGATTTAATTTGTTAAAAAGTTACTATTGGAAATTTATAAAAAAATAATTTGCAAGTAAAGAAAAGGAAGACTTTCCGGAGATATGTCACTACATAAAATAGTTATTATAAGAAAAGCCAAAGAGTAATCATTGTTATATGATTTGTTACGAGGAATATAACAATAAATATAATAGTTATTGCAAATTTAAAGAATCAAGCAATGAATAATATTCATTATATATTTAACTACAAGACTTCCAATGCCGAGGTAAAGCCTGTGGATTATGATGGCGGTTCATCTGTGGATGATGCTTCTAGTCCCATAAATTGGACTGGGTATCAATGATGAGAATTGTCTTCCACTCCATCGATTAAGTTCCTTGCACTATGTGGACACCTGTGAATATAATTGAACTTTTTATGGACTTCTACTTGATGAAATTTCTCATCGGTAGTGATTTATGATGAATACCCATTCATCACTCTTTATTCTTTTATTTTAGCTACAAAACCTTTGCCAAACACATGTATATATTTGTAAATATCAATAATTATCAAAAAGCATGCATTGTATAAAATTAAATAATTAGCATGTTTTTGTGCATAAATAAAAGAATGAAGAAACAAAAGAAAAAGAGGGAGATATTTAGAATAAATATTGAGCGATCTAATCCCAAGGGAGGGCTCAGCATGGGTCTCACCGCATAAAAACCAAAGTAGAGGGAGATAAGGAAGCTCATGTGTGTAAACATACCTATAAATAAATAAAAATATTTTCCTCAAAATAAAAATAAAAAGGGGTTTGTATTTATATGTATATATTTGTAAATATTAAATTAAAAAAAATAAAAATAAAACAAAAAAAATTTAAAAAATAAAACACCCTTCACCCTTGTCTATATCCACCATGTACATAAGACTATATATATATATATTTATTTATTTATCCCTATAAATAAAAATCCCATAAAATTTTTATATACTCTATATTCCATAGTGTAAATGAATAAAATAAAAATCACAAAAACAAAAAAAATAAAAAGAAATAAAAATAAAATCAATTTCCTTTATTGTATATATACCATACATGTATATAAATAAACCTATTTATTTAACCCTTGTAAATAACTAATAAAAATACCAAAATGATCCAAATTTTATTATATAAATAAACAATAAAATTGGAATAAAAATTTACAAAAAAAAATAATTAAAATTCAAAATAAAAAATATAATATTGTATATACCTATGTATATAATACTATATTGTAAATACCTAATTTTTATGTGAAAAATTAAATAAAAATAACCAAAAAATAATTTAAAATAAAATAAACATTTTTCATATTTTAACTTTTTCCTAATTCGGCCATTTGCTATTTTAAATTTAATTTCCAAATCTTTTACACGTGGTCATATCCCATTGGTCCATGGGGGATGTTGACCCCCCGGTCAACTTCCCCCTGGACCACAGACTTCCGGATCTGAGTTTTGGACCCGAATGTCGATATTTCCCACACTCGATCCGACACCCAAATCCACAAACCCCGGGCTCCATTCCTTCCTTGCAGATCCGACACCCTTGGCCGGGGTGGGTTCTCGGGGTCCGAGCACCGATAAGCTCGCCCGACCATCCATTAGCCAGACCCCTAGACATATATAGCGCCTGCTCCTCCGCATTGTTCCTTGATCTCTGGTCCTCCCCCTCGACGCCAAGGAACTCCTCCACCTCGCCTGAGTGACAGCGGTGCGGTATGGAGTGGAAGTGAGGCTCGGGATGCTTGGAAGCCATTGATCCGGTGGTTTTCGCCGTCGTGCACCGCCGCGAGCGCGCCCAGCCTCGGGACTCGATGCCCCCTTGCAGGCAATGACCCCGGAACTCCCCGAGCTCTAGCACAGTCGGATTCCTCCACCAGGTCGGTAGTTTAGCCATTAGTTTAGAGTAATTTCAGCATTTTTGATTTTCGCCCCTTTTGCTACGCCGCCACCATTCTCCATCTCCGACCGATCATCTGTCCATCTGACCCGACCTACACCTTCATCAGACTCCTCCGCACATTCTTCATTCAGTCACCCAACCCTGACTCGCCCCGGAGAAGGGACTTCGATCCTCCTCCTCCGCCGCTCGCCGGAGGAACTCCATATCGCCGCATCTTTCACCCCCCACGTGCGCTAACAGGTCGAGGCAGTTTGCCCTCGACCCCTCTTTCTTCCAGTCCAGGTAGCAGGTCAAATCGACCTCATCTGGAGGTCGGAACATCAGGGCACATGCGCTTCAGGTCTTCACCGTCGCCGGAGCTCTCCAGAGCTCCCCGTCATCATCGGAGCACCCCAATGGCTGCGGACCACCGAGGCGTGTCTTCTCCACTTCTCAGCAGCGTCGGAGGACGTTCCTACAGCGCATATCGGCCGAGCGAAGCTCGCCGACGACCAGTTCATATAGGACCCTCCCGAGCCGTCCGATCGTCCTCCTGCTCCAGACGTGATCTCAGCCACCTATTTGAGGAGCCATGCCACCGTCCGATCTACTGGAGGACTGATCTGGGCCGCACGATCAGATGAAGAGGCACCAGTGACTCCAGACCGTTCGATCTCCACGTGTCATCTTCACCGCCATCGATCCAGCGAAGGTTTACCCACGTCGCACCACAACCGTCAGATCCTCCACGTGGGAGGCCTTCAGCCGTCCGATCCGAGCCGAGTCCCTTCATTGAGGTGCCATCGATCCTCCACCGTCTGATCAGCTACGTGGCATCGTCTCAGCCATCGGATCATAATAAGGGGTAATTTGCTCTTAGGCCCCTCCTATTTCTAGTCCTGTAAATATTTATTTTAGTTCTTTTTATTTTGGCTATTTTACGCATTGGACCTTCTACTTTGCAGTATTTGCTATCTAGTCCCTGTTGGTAGTGTCCACGTGCTTCGACACGTGCTTTAGTGGTGTTTTTGCAATTTCTACCCTGTAGTTATGGCGTGTTACTCTTTAAATTTTTATAAATAGCAATGACAAAAATAGCCCTCCGTGTCTGAACCACGTGCGCGGCGCGTGGAGGAAGGGATTTTTGCAACTTTGGTCCTAAACTTTCCAGTCGTGTTACTTTTTGGCCCTTGCAACATATTTTAATTGCAGATAGGTCCTTGTGCACTGTTTGGTTGTTTTTGATTTTAATAAAATAGCAAATTAAACCCAAATTTGGTGAAAATTGGATACCTGGCTCATGCCACTGTGTAAAATTTTCCTTAATTTTTGGGTACATTTCTGAGCGTTTTTGGTATTTTTAAAAATTCAAAAACCTCCAATTTTCTCTCTGTCCAGATTATAAAATCCAAAAAATTACAAAAACCCTTTTAAAAATCATAAAAAATTAGGTTTTGTGTATTTTTTGATTTTCTGACCAATTTTGGTCTTTTTGGATTAATAGAAAATATAAAAATTGAAAAAACTTGAAAATTACATAAAAATTCTAATAAATCAAAGAAAAACCAAAAATTAATAAACTTTTTTCCTGATTTTTCTTCATGACTTCTACTTTACAGGAAAAATATCTTTAGGTTTTGTTAGGGCCATTTTACATTTTATTTTGGCCCTTGAAATCTGACTGGACATTATTCTTCTGTTTTTACCTTGTTTCATTTTTAGAAAATCCTATAAAAATCAGAAAATTATCAAAAATTCACCAAAACAGTAAAAAATATAAAAATTCTAAAAATATTTTTTTTTGAATTTTTAGAGCCTTTTCGAGTAATTAAATCTTTGTTGAAAGTTGCTTGTTTCCTTGGTTTCTTATTTGCTTTATAATTAAAAAATCCAAAAAAATATAAAAAATATTAAAAATCCACCAAAAAAATTTGCTTGTTTATATTTTCTTCATTGTTTGACTACTTCTAAGGCCGCAAGGCCATCTCGTGCTCCCTGAGTCCGACCCTGGTCGCTATACCAGGCTAATCCAATAACCAGGGCCACTAGTTATTTTTCTGACCAATTTTGGTCTTTTTTGGATTAATAGAAAATATAAAAATTGAAAAACCTTGAAAATTACATAAAAATTATAATAAATCAAAGAAAAACCAAAAATTAATAAACTTTTTTCCTGATTTTTCTTCATGACTTCTATTTTACAGGAAAAATATCTTCAGGTTTTGTTAGGGCCATTTTACATTTTATTTTGGCCCTTGAAATCTGACTGGACATTATTCTTCTGTTTTTACCTTGTTTCATTTTTAGAAAATCCTATAAAAATCAGAAAATTATAAAAATTTCACCAAAACAGTAAAAAATATAAAAATTCTAAAAATATTTTTGTTTGAATTTTTAGAGCCTTTTCGAGTAATTAAATATTTGTTGAAAGTTGCTTGTTTCCTTGGTTTCTTATTTGCTTTATAATTAAAAATTCCAAAAAAATATAAAAAATATTAAAAATCCACCAAAAAAAT
The DNA here is from genome assembly GCA_037367405.1 of Ottelia alismoides. Taxonomy (NCBI): domain Eukaryota; kingdom Viridiplantae; phylum Streptophyta; class Magnoliopsida; order Alismatales; family Hydrocharitaceae; genus Ottelia; species Ottelia alismoides. The sequence goes on from JAZKJV010001784.1 coordinate 618,744, forward strand.
TTGCTTGTCTATATTTTCTTCATTGTTTGACTACTTCTAAGGCCGCAAGGCCATCTCGTGCTCCCTGAGTCCGACCCTGGTCGCTATACCAGGCTAATCCAATAGCCAGGGCCACTAGTTATTTTTCTCTGATTTTCTTTTCGTTTGGTGGTCTACCTTATATTTTTCTTGTTGACTGAATTATTTCCCGAATGATTGAGGTCGCAACGACCCGAGTTATTTTTATTCCTTAATCGCTTGGTTAATTTTTCGGTCATCAATTTACAAGGAGTTGTTCTTTTTCAGTTGAAAAGAGGATTTTTTGTGGGGTTTTTTCAGTAGAAAAGAGAGCCAATATCATTCCATCCCAGAATCATAGAAAGCTGAAACCTGGCAATACAAAAAGACGGTGCAACATATAAAGGGAAGTTTTTTAAAGAAATGGAGATAGCACGAAAGTCACAAGACAGAGATGGCTTCTGAAGATAACCTTTAGATGTAGAATCACGAATGTTATCTCTTATCTTCATCTGTAGTGAATTTTGTTATGCCTGGACCAAAAGGAGAACTGAGTTAGGAAAGATTAGTTCCTCTGTCCACTACCCAATCTTTGACATTCTTTACCCTCTCAGAAAAAAAATGATGTCATCCGAATTCTAAATTAGGTCTTGTTCTCAGATAATTTTTTGTATAGAATGTACATACCTGGTAAATTCTCCAGTAACTCAATTTGATGTGGGCCTCTGGTATCTGAATGGTGACTTGAAAACTCACACGACTTAGCATTCTGCATCAACTGTTCTGTTCCTTTTGAACGACAAAAATATGACTTTTTACAGATGGACATTGCATATGTTTGCAGATTTAGATATTCTTATATAGGAAACATGCAGTACTGTGGCGTTTAGGTGCTTTCTTATCTTTGCTACAAGACAATCATACACGGTTGATGTATTTTATGGTAGCAGATTTTTATATCATATTATTATTATAGGAAAATAGAACGAAATTGGAGGAAGGTGTATTCTGTAGCTGGAAATGTTAATTGACAGCTGATGAAGTGATTCACTAGATAGTGTGATTACTATTTACAGTCTACATGGGTTTTGCTAGCTTCACCGTGAATGGTTGTTATGTTATAATTCACCTTTAGTAAAATCACATCCATTGAAGCACTGCAAGGAATCTAAATTCTTTCTTAAATCAATGGTCTTTCTTTAAACATTGAAGTACTGCACGACATCTCACCCAGTTGGGCTATCATGGATCTTTCTTTTTTCCGTATCATTGTTTTTAGTTATCATGTAATATCTATGGATTCTTTTCTTTCCCAGGGGATTGAGACCAAGGATGACATGGAAGAAAGTTAAATATCGACCACTCGCCTTGCTTTATACATAACTTCAGAACGAAATTAGTTAGCCATGGGATATTTTTTGGCATTAGTTTACATCTCTTCTTTGCTAATCACATCTTATGCTTGAATGACTATATTGGAGATCTTAAAGCCATTGGTGTGACAGAAGTATAATTAGCTATTGATTACCAACAAGAGGTATAACAGTCTTAGTTTCTAATGGTCTCCAATACCTTCGAGTAGAACTTTAGAAGAAACTGTAGATTTGTTTTGCAGGTGATGCTGGATTTCTTTTAGGAATACAAGGCGAAGCTTGATATCAAGATCATTGAATTTCTTGAAGGATTTTAAAAATTCCAAAGCTCACCTTGCCGATGCTAATGTCAGATTTTGTTTGGGTATAACAATATATAGATGTAGAATATTTGATGAACATGTAATGACATATGTAATAGTTTTCCATTGTAACTAGATAACATGTAATGACATGTAATGTAATAGTTTCCATTATAACTTTTATAATGCACTTCCATAATATTCTATTGTATTCATAATGTTGTCGGTAAGTACATCTATATACAAGATGGTATATAGGCTTGTCTCCATTTTAATTATTTTTGATTGGTTTTGCAGCAGGGAGAAACCAACTTTTTCAATTACAGTGGGTGTTAAAAAGTTTGAATTTTGTTATTGATTGTTCTTTAATTGTTATGTAGAGGTATGCTGAATTTTTTTTTGAATAAAGAGGTATGTTGAATCACCCATGTTTTCTTTCATCAATAAAAATATGGGAGCTGGATTGCACGCATGAATGTTCCATATGGAACGATTTGTGTGGCAGATTTTCTGTCACATAATCTTATGGTGATGGATTATCTGTCACCAAAATCTTTGGCGACGACGGTTTTGGTGTCCACTTTGTGATGGCGGAATATCTGTTGCCATACAGGAATCTGTCGCCTCACTTCATAATTCCGTCGTCATAGGCCCGCCACCTAAAACTTGTTTTGTTGTAGTGCTCTAATATTTAATAAATGTCAAGGACCCTGCATTACTAATTATTGGAATAAATGTCATTCCGAATATTTTTTGAATGATTTTAAGGAGAATAATGTTCTAGAAAAAATCATAAAATTAGAAGAAATATAACTATTGGATGAAATAATAAAGGAGTACCCATGGATGAAATAATAAAGAGCTTCCTATATGAATTCACATATAAATGATGCAGCTGGTCACAACACATGCTGACTGGTGAAATATGTGAGTAGCTGGTGTCCCAATGTTTATTGAATATCTATAGTAGAGGGTTCCGTTTGTATGAAGTGAAGTGATGAATACTCATTCATCAGTCTTTATTCTTTTATTTTAGCTAAAATTCTTGGCAAAACATCACGCATATAGTTGTAAATACAATAAGTTACCAATAAACATGTATTTATTAAATATTAATAATTAGCATGTATTTGTGCAAAAATAAAAGAATAAAGAATGAAGAAAAAGAAGGAAATGATTAGAATAAATATTGAGTGACCTAATTCCAAGAGAGGTCCCAATATGGGCCTGATCGCCAAATAAAAGAAGTAGAGAGAGATAGGGCTACTCAAACTTGTGTATATTCCCTCTTCTTTGTACATATTTTATTTTCAAAAATAAAAATTAAAAATGTGTTTCAATCCCTTGTATATATTCCTAAAAATGAAATAAAAATTACAAAAATAAAAATAAAAACAAAATAATTCCTCTCTCACCTTGTACATATTACATGTATATATGTATAATTGATCTATTTATTTCACTTTTGTAAATAGCCAATAAAAAATTATGTTATACTCTAAATTTTATATTGTAAATAAATAAAATATAAAACCTAAGTATTTGTACAAAAATAAATAAATAAAAAATAAATAAAAATAAAAATAAATAAGTATTTTATACATGTATGTAATGCATATAATGTATATACCCTAATTTATGTTTCATAAAAATAAATAAAAATCACTAAAAATAGTGTGGAAAATAAGGGACATTTTTCATGTTGAACATGTTTTAAAATAAATTCGTTTTCGTTTTTTAATTTATTTTCCAAATTATTTTGACTCCTGAATTTTCTTTTTGGTCCAAGAGGGATGTTGACCCCGATCAACTCTCCCTCCTGGACCCTCTCTTCGCCCGAATCCGGTTTGAGCCCCATTTCTCATATTTTAAAAAATATGATGATGATGACCCCGACCCTGTCCGGATTGGATCGAACCATGTAATTAAGCCGGTTCAACTGGATGATGATGTCATCAATATTTAAAATCAGATTAAACCGGATCGGTGAAAAAAAGGTTAACCGACTAATCAAACTGAAATGAAATAATATATATATATAATATGCACTTAATATACTTGAAATATATATAAAATACATAGACAATGTATATATTTCACACTATACATAAAGTATTTTACCTTACACCATCAAATATCATACATATCATATGTGTGTGTGTGTGTGTGTGTGTTATTTGGACTAGATGCTCTATGACATGATAATAGTTTAGCTATATTTAAAATCAAATACATGCAATAAAATGTGTTAGTGTGGTTGGTTTACAGTGTGAAAAGGACATGGGTTCAACTATGATTATTAATAAAATTTTTAAATAATTTAAAAATTGAATGCGGTTCAACTTCGATTGAACCTGGTTAAACCGGGTCAAAAAAATAGGTTGAATCGGACGGGTTAATTAAAATTTGAATAATCGAACCGAACCGGCATAAACTGGTTAACCGTACCGATCCAGGCTCCGATCACTGGTCGGACCGATCGAACCGGCCGGTCCGATCCGGTTTTAAAAACAATGCAACAAACACTCCTTCTCCCAGCAGCCCATCGATCTCTGTCGGGATTAAGTTCTCCATCTAATTCTCTCCAGCATATATCCCAGGTTTGTGCTTTACTCTGTCAATCAATACCCATCATGGACGTATGCATTAAGCGTGTTAGCAAGATTTTTGCCGTAAGGTGGGTTCTTATATTTCAGGTGTTGGTTGCGCTTCTCAGAGTTTCTATTTTGGGTTCTTTTCACTCAGTCCTTCTAGGGATAGCCAACATGGCTGCCTCCAACTCAATTTTTGACAAATTTTTTTATTTTTTTGGAAAAATAAAACCATGTATATTCATCCCTATATCCCTCCTACATACCATTCGAATTTCGTCAGAAATAGAGACTCCTACGGCGCCTCCATCTGTATGTCATTTTTTTAACGGTCGCAGGATTTTTTAAAACGACCCTGTCTGGATGGAGGTTGTAGGAGTCTCTGTTTCTGACGAAATTCGAATGGCATATAGGAGGGATATAGGGATGAATATACATGACGATATTTTTCAAAAAAATAAAAAAAATTACCCCAAAATCGAGCGGGGCAGCCCCATCAACCCATATATATATATATATATATATATATATATATATATAGGGGTCCTTTCAAATAGGATGCAGTCCTTCCTGAGTTAAGGAAGGCCGCCCCTTTTTTGTATAAAACGGGGCACTTTAGTAGAATACGTATATAGTTTGTATTATAGGTGCACGTTATAAATACAAAGCCGCATACAAAACAATGCAATATAATACAAACATTAGAACTGCACGTTATAATACAAAACTGTATATGTATTCTACTAAAGTCATCCTGTTTTATACAAAAAAGGGCTGGCCTTCCTTAGCTTAGGAAGGACTGCGTCCTATTTGAAAGAAATCCTATATATATATATATATATATATGAAATAGTCCCTTAGTATATAAACACAGAAATACTAATATATCTTATTTGCCACTAAGTGGTGACAGTTTTCTTATTTGAAGGTGATATTAAATTTATACTCCATGATTTAATGTCAAAAGAGTTCATGGAATGGGCAAAGGGACATGACATCTCTCATAAAGATTCGACTCTTTGAAAATACATTCAAGCATAACAAACAAGATTTAATATATATGAGATGAAGACATCTTTCTGTTGCTTAATTAGATGTATATACATATAGTATACAATTTTTACTTAATCTGAAAAAATAGATTTAATAGAGTGCATATTTTACTGAGTGTATCTTGGAATACGAAAATATTCAAGTGATTAAAAAATATTTCAAAGCATGATTCAAACTGATTGTAGACATACCAATTTTGAAGCATAACTCTATTCATGTATCACATTGAAAATGTAATTGGTGATGAAATTATATATATTTTCTATTTCAATTTAGATTTCTCTATTTCTCGGTCTAAGATCCGAGAGATTTTGAATAAAATATACTAATAATAATATATTTAAAATCTCCACTCGTGATTTGCATCGGATCCTTACTAGATATTTTTAGATGATCATGTTTTAAATTAAATATACGAGTACTAACAAGATTTTAAAAATCGGATACGATCTTTTTATGTATTAAATAATATTTATTTAGTGATTCAATTTAATAGGAACATAATTCATTTCTCTTATGGTGTTGTATCCACTTTTGTATGGATGTGGATGAATTATTTATTTTGGTAGCAATATATAAGATATAAGGATAGCATTACAAGTATTTTTTCCTGGTATAATACGAATACGGAAATAAATATGATTATATAATTTCTTTACAAATAGAGATATGATTATACTAATTAATCTAAAATTTTATTAGATAATTTCAATCTATATAGCAATAATTTGATCATTTAAGATGTTACCAATGCAACAGCTTTCTCCCCCGCACTTTGAGCGGGGCATGCACTAGTCCGCTACTATATCATAAGCAGGGGGGTCTTGCCACCGACCCCCGTTAATTTTTTACCTTCTAATTACGAGTTTGCCCTTTTCGACTCCAACCATCATTCCATTTTTGCCCACAGTAGGGTGTATCAATAAATTTATCGAGAAATGGGACATCCATTGAACTTTCAATTTTACCAACAACAAGTCTTGTTTTAACTCCTTACTCTTTTTTGTGATGTTCGTAAGTAGTGATATAGGATGCATATGGTTGGTTGGATCCATACCGAAGCAATGAGTTTTAGTTGCATACATATGCCACATAATTTACGGATTACTTTTTTGTGTTTTATGTGATGATTCTTTATGAAGTGATGATTTAGAATTAAAAATCATAGCTTGAATTTTGCATATATTTTTAGAAGAATTTTAAACTTACCACTTCCATAAATGTTTATAATATACTCCTCCATTCTATTAATTAGTATTTAATTTTTGATGAATAATTGCTTACAAGTGATAATACTGTAATTTTCATTAATCCTCTTCTTTGGAATCCCACATTTGAAGAAGATGTCAATTGTTATCGGCATTAGGACAATCCGATGAATATTCGGAATTTCGAGATTAATTTTAACCATATAAGGGATGATTAAACAATCAGTGATGCAATAATTCAAGTTCGATTTAGACAAATAGGCAAGATTTGGAAAGAATATGAAAATAATATCAACATGAACAAACAAAACAGAGTAAAAAGAGTTTGAATCAGAAACTACCAAAGCTCACATGCATACGTTCTATCGAACTTCCCCTGGGGGTCTCACCGCAGAGGCGGGTACTAATTCCATATTCTGGTTTGCCTAGAGTAGCAAGACGTATGATGTCGGTACGGAATTAGATTAGTGCTCCCCACAGTTTCAAGCTCGACTTCTACAGGATCCAACCCAAGGCCAACCTCTTTCTGGAGACATCAAGTTCAACATGTACACGTGGAATCAATAAAGTTCATTACTGAGAGATTGAAACCTCCGGAAACAGCAGCAGAATCACATGTAACAACAACAACAACAACAACATTGAAGCAAGTCAGCACAAACTTCATCAACAACCTGGTATTTTCGTGGCGTGAACACCTCGACTTCGAAGTCAAACTCAACGAGATGAAGTGGTCTGACTTCCTCCAATATGTCAAGATGGCGCTCTTGTGCTCCCCCTCGCGGTTCACCAGAGCCACGGTCAATACCCGCCTGTGTACCATGAATTCACTAATCGGCAACAAATGCACCATGTTGAAGTAATCATTTGAAACAATTGGAAATGAGCTGGTAGCCTGCTTAGCAATAGGAGACATTAATCCATTTGTTAGTTACATCTAATATGCATTTGTTATGTAATTTCACTATAATTGAAAGGATTTTTGTGTTGAGATAAAATATGTATTAGTTGACTTCCTCCCATGTACTATCTGATTCGAGGAACTCGTTAATATAATCTTTGAGAATAAAAATTGCATTTATTCTTGAATGGCTGGAATAAAAAATGCATTTACAAAGAGTGCGCATACATTGATGTAATTGCAGGTTTTAGGAGACGAAAATTTCAAAGATAATGTCAATTGGATACATCATCATGTCCATGGACGAGCATACAATGGGAATCGATGTGATACGAATACGTGGCTGAGAATGCAAAGGCGCTATTGAGATTAATAGGATATGAATATGTGGCTGAGAATGCAAAGTGGAATTGGAGTTTACAGTGCTCATGTGCTGGACACATAAAACAATTAAATTAAGTTAGAAACGTTTGAGGACTTAGCCAAAACAAGGGATGTGGATATCGTTCTTATCCATGTGAGGAGATTGGAATTCCTGAAGGACAAGCCGTGGCCGTAGAAGGAAGAGGAGATGTAAGTTCTTGATGTTTTTTTGTTGAGATACTTTTCTCCTCTCAAACAAAACCTTATATGAAAAGATTAGGAAGCTAATTAACAGGTGGTTATGCTTGTTTAAGTGAGACGTGTTGACCTAACTATAGATTTTAAATAGCAGATGATAAAGATATTGAACATGATATTATAGTCACTTTGTATACGATGTTGTATCTTACTCAAGCATGTAGGTTTTGTTTATATTTTGAAAGTTTTAAGATCTTTCGATTTATCAAAATATTGGAAATAGATTGAGGTGAAGAGGCATATAGATATGATGCTCCTTCATTGTTTCTTTTAGTTTTTAGCCTTATTCTGGCGATTGACTTAAACATGGTCCTTATGAAATAATATTGGAGGCTGAGGCATTAACACGATTCTATATATTGATTGATCATTCCCAACAACCGATAATATGAGATGTGCAAAATATTGGATATAATATTGGAGGCTGAGGCATTAACACGATTCTATATATTGATTGATCATTCCCAACAACCGATAATATGAGATGTGCAAAATATTGCAGGATCCACTTTAGTAGAGTTTGAAAATAAATGATGCAATTAGGAATTTTATATTTGTTTCGGGGACATCTATATCATATCAATGGTTTGGCTGATTGTATTCAGGGCAAGGACCGTATATCTTGGGAAAAACAAATTTAAATATCGAAACAATGCGAACACAAATAAATTTCTTAGTTATAAAATTGATCTTATATCACTGTTGAATTTTAGGTGGAGTGTAGTGACAGCAACTTGAAAGTGTTAAAAGAGAAGAAAAATTTGAATCTTTTGGTATCAAGGTGAGCAGTTTCAAGCTTATTTTCAATATTATCCCATACTTTGACCCATACATTTCAACGTCACGATTTTTTTATGCCTTTTCTATTATACTATTATACATGTGTAATCCTACGTAGATAATGTTTTATTTATTATGCTCGCAGCTCAGTATGTAAGATCAATTGATATTATATGATCATTTATATTTGATCTATGGTGGAAAAATTACAGTTTTGATCTTTTTATCAACAATATTGAAATGAAATGAGATTTTCAGGAATTGATATTTTTTCCATACTATGACAAAAGTTTCACATATGCAGGCAATTTTTTATATAGTAACCAGTGATTTTGTCATATTATGGTTAAGGGTTCAAGCATATCTAGATTATTTCTACACAGTTACATAATTCAGATATCATGAACCTCTCAGCTTATAGATATGTTATTATGAATCAGAAAGAATGAAAGAAATAATGATTAACACCGCAGTTGCTCTCAAACATAGTCATGAACTAGCCATCAGAGATGGCGATGTTATCAGTATAACTCTGAAACACATCATCAGATATGACAAAATCATTAGATATGGCAATCATCAGATCTAGTTCAGTGACTTTATGTCAGCATTTTGTATACATGATGGCTTTGAGCCGTATGTAGGATGTTTTCTTGACCTTTGGGGTTGTCAACGTATATGACTCAGTTCGTTTCAATGTTCATATACTTATTACATTGGCGGCAATGGTCTTGATACAATGATTGAAAAAAGGAAATATCGATTTTGTAATATTTTCAACTACTTGCTCGTAAGTTAACTTCAGTTAGTCTTTTTGATATTTGAATCTCCTTATATCATCATTATTTTACAAAGTTTTAAATTATATTCCATTATGCATTTTCTTTATTATATAAGTGTATTTTTATATAAAACATGCAAAACTATTTTTAAAGATAGCCAATATTTTTGTCACCAAAATGCTTGAGACTCACTCACTAGGTCTAATCTCATTTTGAGTTTAGACCTAATCTCTTATAATTAAATATTATTTACAAACACACTTGAGCAGAAATCACAAGAGGCATGCACGAATTAAGTCTAGCTGGCGGATTAGGCCTACTTACTCCATCTCTGGGATATTGTGGTAAATTTTGCACTTCAGGTAATTAGTTAGTATCATGGGAGACTTGATATTTTTGTGAAGAAAAAAATAGTGTATCTTTATTTTTAACTGTGGATTCTGTCTATATGCAGAGAACAGAAAGAAGGGTATCGATGATTTCAGTATAGATCTTCGAACCGGATTGTTTAGTGGTTGCAGATAAGAGAATTAATAGCGGTGATTGAATGTATATTTGATATGAAAGTTTTCAAGTAAAAATTGGCATTTAGGGAGATCCATAATATAGAGGAAATGTTTTCAAAATTTTTCTTGGGTACGATATTTTTATGGACCTGTTAATTTAGATTTCGATGATCAATATTAAGATAATCAATATAGTGAATGATGCACTCTTCCCAACTAGCAGGAAGCGTCGTGATAGTCTTGATGTGGATCTCTGCATAAGTAGAAAGATTCAGATGTAGTGTATCATTTGAGTCAAAGTGTTGACTTAACAGGATCGAGATACTAAAGATTTGAATGAAATACTGTCATGCATATGCCCACATCCTTTGACTGGAGACATATACACATATATGTCCAAGTATGTAAATGTTAGCATATCAATAGGTTGATGACCCTAACAAAGTCTACATACCGATGTGTTGTTGTGCATATAAGGAAATATCATATGTATAATCTCTCGAAGGAATCATACAGGTTCACATTCTATGAACTGAGAGACGGATCGTACTCACAAAATATTGAGGTCCTACTGAATTCCATGCATTGTTGCCTTATTTATGAAATAAGACAAGAATTCTAAAATATATTTTCCATGATACTTCCATTTTAAAGAAGTGATGAAATTGGATGGATTCTAGTTACTCTATTTTATGGCTTACTGATTGAAATTAGAACAAATCTCACACCATAGAACCCATTTCTAATGCTCATTTCTAGTGTCTATTTCTAGATCCAAATGTTGGAAATGGGATCTCAAAAAAGACAGTGAAACAAGGGTCTAAACTTCCATGTTTAATCCATGTCTTCATGTATGTAGGATGCTTGAGTATTGGGAATACTCTGGATCGATGCGATCATAATATATTATATTCTATGCTATTTCCATTCAGAGGGAGTAATGAAACTGGAGCGACTCTATTTTGTGACTTACTGATTGAAATTGGATTAAATCTCACATCATAGAATCCATTTCTAATGCCCATTTCTAATGGTCATTTATGTATCCAAATGTTGGAAATGGAAATGGAACCTTGACAAAGATATTCAAACAGGGGTTTGAACTTATATCTTTAATCAAAGTCTTGACGTATGTAGGATGCTTGAGTATTGAGAATACTCTAGGTTGATGCGATCATAATATATTATATTCCATGATACGTCCATTTTGAGGGAGTGATAAAACTGGATGGATTTTAGTGACTCTATTTTGTGGCCAACTGATTGAAATAGCATTAGATCTCACATCATAGAATACATTTCTAATGTCCATATCCAGTGTCCATTTTTGGATCTAAATGTTGGAAATGGAAATGTTAACCTCGAAAAAGATAGTAAAACAAGATTGAACTTCCAGGTTTAATCAAAGTATTCATGTATGTTGGATGCTTGAGTATTGGGAATATTCTGGGTTGATGCAATCATAATATATTATAGTCCACGATATTTATATTCCGAGAGAGTGATGAAATTGGATGGATTTTTGTGGCTCTATTTTGTGGCTTATTGTGCAAAGATTCAGGGATCTGATTATTTTGCTAAAATTAGTGCTTGAAGAAGAAATTATGAATATCATCTCAGTTTATGCATTACAAATTAGTTTAGATGAAAGTACTAAATAAGCTTTTTGGGAGGATCTGGATAAGATTTTACAAGGAATCCCACAAAGAGGGATGATTTGCATAGGTGGAGATCTTAATGGAAATGTGAGAAAAGATGCTTCAGGGTATGCTAGTGTTCATGGAGGAAATGATTTTGGGGATAGAAATGAAGAGGGAAAAGTCATTCTGGATTTTGTAACGGCATATGATCTTTTCATAGCAAACATCTATTCAAGAAGAGGGAGGAGCATTTAATTACTTATAAGAGTGGGCCAACTTGAATATAGATAGATTACTTTGCATTGAGGAGAAGACATCGGTTGTGTTGTAAAGACTGTAAAGTAATCAAATGAGAGAGTTTGACAACCCAATATCGTTTGTTAGTCTTGGATGGCAAATGAAAGAGCTGATAAAGAAAAGGAGGGTTCCTAAAATCACTAGAACTAGATGATGGAATCTTCCACTGAAGCAATCGAGCTTCAAGGAGAAGGTTTTAGAAGACTTATCTTTGGATTGTAGCGGAAGTGAAAACGAGATGTGAGAGGCAGTAACATCTTGTATCCTAAAGGTAGCCAAAGAGATACTAGGCGAGTCGAAGGGAGGAGCTCCAAGTCAAAACGAGGCTTGGTGGTGGAGTGAAGGGGTGCAAAAGAAGCTAAAAATTAAAAAAGCATGCTTTAAAGCTAGTCTAAGGATTGAATAGCGGAAACTGTCACAAACTATGAAATAGCGAAGAAGTAAGCAAAGAAAGATGTAAGCGAAGCTAAGTCAAAAGCTTATGAAGTTTTTTTTTATAAAAATCTTTACTGTAAGGAGGGCCAGAAGGATATATTCAGGTTGACCAAAGTAAAAGAAAGAAATACCAAAGACTTTTCTAAAGTAAAATGCATTAAAGGCGAGGAAGGCCACGTGCTTGTTACTCAGAAGGACATAGAGACTAGATGGGAGCAATACTTCCATAAACTTTTCATTGGGGAAGGAAATAGAGAGATCACTTTGGGTGATGTAGCTAATAGTGAAAGTTACTTGAATCGTGCAAGCTATAGACGAATACAAAGAAAGGAAGTGGAGGAGGCTTTGAAGGTTATGAGACTGACGAATCTGTAAATGCCGCTTTAAAAGATGTTTTTTTTATCTTAATGCGTGAAAATAATAAATGTCGTTCGTTGTAGGCGGCGATCAGAAACGGTCAAGAAATAACCACAACTTTTTAATCAATTTTAATCAAGTGGTTTTTATGTTTATTTTACTTGGAAAAGTCCCAAGGTCGATCACAAGGAGGCAAAGGAACAACCTAGAATTATGTCTATCCAATTTCGTGTTTGATTTTCAAGGCGATCTTTTTTTGGAATTTTTCAATGCAATAAAGGGATGCACAATGCAAGTTCGGTCTATTTTAGGGACTAAAATGTAAATTTCAATCACAATGTCCAAAAAATATGAAACTTGGCCACAATGCAAATGATGATGAGATGAATGCACAGTAATTTTTTTTGGAAATTTTGGATGCAATATGAATTTTATATGAATTTTTAAATGCAAACAAAATGATTTTCAATATTTAATTATAATAAATATTAAACCTACTTATTTTCAAGATATAAAATTATCTAAGATCTACCACTAGGTGATGAATCTCAGAAAAATCCTAAACCTCGAAAATGTGGGGTTTAATACCTATTAAAAATTAGATACTTAAATATGCAAAATGATTTTTATAGAGCAAATTATGCATGCAAATGTAAAGATTTTTGGGCACAATGTCAAGCACAATAGTCTCTACAATATGAGATTTTTCGAGGATTTTTAGAACAACAGTTAATCAATGGCAAATTAAAGAGCACAGATTGGTCAAACTTCACAATTTTCCACAGAATAATTAATAATTAATTAACCATTAATAACAAAAATACCCACAGTATGTTGAAATGTAGATAATTATATGAGGAACACAATGTTATTTTTAAATAGATAAAACAATGTAGAAATGAGGTTCGAAACAGAGGTAGAACACATGGGTATGAATGCAAATGTAATAAATAAAATAAATAAGAAAATATGCAGTGGGGGGCTTGTGCGTAATTACCAATGAAACAGGGGGTTCCTCTGCAAATTTACCAGACAGTCACGTGCGCTGCACGTGAGTTCTGGCTGGAGGGACCTTGGCGCAAATATGGGGATGTCCAGGGGGTTCTTCGCAATTTACCCTGCGGTCACGTGCGTAACACGTGACCCGGGGGATGAAGCAGCTGCTGACGTCCCCCACCCCACGTGCGACGCACGTGGGCGGGGTCTCGGGTCCACCGCCCGGTGGCGAGTGGCGGAGCGTAGCGACGAGGAAGCCTGGCTCCTCTTGGTAGTGGTGACGGCGGAACTTGGTGGCCCAGGCGGAGGGGGAGGCCGGGTCGCTGATGTCGATGGGTGTGTAGCCCTTGGCTGGAGGCGGTGGTGCTGTAGTAGAACGGCGACGGCGAGTTCTGAAAGCTGGAGGTGGCGTTGATGAAGGCGGGGACGATGGAGATCGTCGGTGAAGAAGGCGATGGCAGAAGTCGGTGAAGTTGTAGACGTAGGTCGATGAAGCATAGCGATGGCGTACGGTGGAGTTGGCGATGCTGAAGATGTCGTAGCGTCGTGGTTGACGTCGCGGTCGGAGAAGACGATTGTTGAAGGCGGAGAAGTAGCGAAGGGGGATGGTGGAGTCGTAGGTGTCATGGGCTCTACGGCGAAGGACCGGAGCAAGAGCAGCAGGCTCTAGGCCGTTCTGCGACGAGGCCTTGAGCCTCGGATCTTGCCGCGTTGGCAGCTCGCCGGCGCTGTCACCGCCGTGAGGTGGGCCAAGGGGTATTCGGCGGATAGGCTGCGAGGAGGGGCGGTCGTACCCTTAAATAGAGGAGAGGGTGGTCGGCCGGCGCGGGGATAACGGAGCGAGGGACGCGGTGGCCGTTGCGAGGTGGTTGGCGGAGATCTCGGGGAGAGCAGTGCGGCGGAGGACTCAGGGTCGTTAGCGCCCAGAGGTTGAGTATGACGCGCGTGGGCCGTTCTATCAGCGGCCGATCGAACGGCCGTGCTTTAGCCACGTGGCGGGGCAAGAGAAGGGCGCGGGGGCACATGTGGAGCACGTGCCTAGGAGGCACGTGCGACGCACGTGCATGGCATTTATTATTATTATTATTATTATTTATTTTTATTTTTTTAAAAAATGATATAAATAAAGGCTAAAAAATGTTGACACATGGCGGCCTCTGGGTCTGCCACGTGTTAGCTCCAGAAAAATCCAAAAAAAAGATTTGTAAAATCAAAAAGAAATAGTAAACGACGTCAGATCGAAAAAGTGCCTTCACGAAAAATGCTCGTCTCGACGAGATCTACAACTTTCATGAAGATATCAAAGGCAAAATCGATCAAATATAAAAAGTGAATTTTTGGGGTATCCTATGTACATTGAATACCTTGATTTTTGGGTTTTCTATTTTTTGTCATTTTTAAACAAGATAAAAGACCGGAAAAATATAGAGAAATCAAAGATGAACAAAAGACACCTAAATGTAATTTTTTTTGGATTTTTATTAATAAACAAAATATAGGTCAGAAAACCGCTAAAATATACAATGCACAAAAGAAGCCCAAAACCCAACTTTCACATACGAGCTCCGATTCACTTGAACTTGGTCTTGTTTTGAAGGTGATTGAATGTACATTAGTTCAAAAGTGAGTAGGATCAAATAGGATACTGAATGGAGAAGATATGGGGCTTTTAGTCCGAAAATCCTGAAACTAGGGTTTGGGTTTTTGGTCCACTTAACTGAGTTAGTGATTGTTTTGTATTTTTCATTTATTCATGTTAGTGATGTGTACATAGTGGAAGTTGTTTTGGGTTATTCGGAGTTAGCATGAAGGAGTTAAAAATAGGGGAAGTTAGGCTATTTACAGGTCAACTGTGGCTTGGATTTTTGGCTTCTTATTTGGTGCAGAAATTAATGCTAAAATGCAATTCTTATGAAAACATGTATGAATGCTAATTATGCAGAATAGATGCAGATATGCTGTTGATTTTTAGGGAATTGATCTTAATAAATGAGATTTAGAGTGATGAATCCGAGATTCATCAGAGACTCGGGAAAGGTGTAGGACTGGATAACATCCCTGTAGAAATATGGAGAGTTTTAGGTGAGCATCGTGTGACTTGACTTACGAATCTATTCAATGTTATTTGGTGAAGCAAGAAAATGCTTGGAGATTGGAGGAGGAATATCGTGTTGCTTCTTTATAAGGATAAAAGAGACATTCAAAATTGTTCAAATTACAGAGGTATCAAGCTGATGAGCAACACTATGAAAATTTAGGAACGTGTGATCGAAAGAAGGCTGAGGAAAGTTTCCAACGCAAAAGAAAATCAATTCGGATTTATGCCACGTCGCTCAACTATTGAAGCCATCCATTTGTTGAGGAGAACAATGGAGATTTATAGAGCTAAAAGGAAGAACCTCTATATGATCTTTATTGATTTGGAGAAAGCCTATGATTCTGTCCCACGAGAGATATTGTTGAGAGTCTTGGAGAAGAGACAAGTACATGTCCTATACATTAACCTCATAAAGGACACATGTCTTTATCTTATGTAAGGACCCCGTTTGGGAAGACTGACTATTTTGACATCAACATTGGTTTACATCAAGGTTCAACTTTGAGTCCATTTCTTTTTACTTTGATTATAGATGAGTTGACAAGTCACATTTAGGATAAGTTACCTAGGTGTATGTTATTTGCTTATGATATTGTGTTGATTGACGAGACTAGAGATGGATTAAATGAGAAGCTTGAGGTCTAGAGACATGCATTGGAGACTAAAGGATTTCGTATAAGTAGGGCTAAGATGGAATATATGGAGTGCACCTTTGGTGGAAGCAATGGTGAAGGAATTGAGGTGAAGATTGGTGACAATAACATTCAGAAGAGAGATTCTTTTAGATATCTAGGATCTATTTTGCAACAGAATAGAAAATTGATGGATACGTTACTAATAGAATAAATGCAGGCTGGCTAAAGTGGAGAGGAGCCTCTGTTGTTCTCTGTGATAAGAAAATTCCTTTAAAAATTACAGGAAAGTTTTACAAAGTAGCCGTGAGACCTGCTATACTCTATGGATCTGAATGTTAACCTGTGAACCATAGACATGTGCAGAGAATGGTTGTAGCATAAATGAAAATGCTAAGGTGTATGTGTGGAAACACACATAAAGATCAGATTCGAAATGATGCAATATAAAGAAAGTTGGTGTAGCTCCGATCGAGGATAAGATGCGAGAAAATCGCTTAATATGGTTTGGTCATTTGCAAAGAAGATCAACGGATGCACCAATTAGGAGATGCGAGTGTTGGGGTGTTGAGCCTGCTAGGAGAGGGTGAAGATGGCCCAAGAAGTGTTGGAAAGAGACTATACGAAGGGATCTTAGTTTTTTGGATGTAAGCCCGAGATTGACTCAAGATAGATCTGAATGGAAGCGAAGAATCCATGTAGCCGACCCTACTTAATTGTAGGAAAAGGCTTTGTTGTTGTTGTTTCTGTTTTGTGGCTTATTGATTGAAATTGGATTAAATCTCACATCATATAACCCATTTCTAATGTTCATTTCTAGTGTCGATCTCTGGATCCAAATGTTGAAAATGGAACCCATTTTTAGTACCCATTTTTTGTGTTCATTTCTAGATCGTTGGAAATGGAAATGGTTGGAAATGGATCCACAGGTTTGCATTCATAAAATATCTAACTGAAAATGTCTAAAGTGGTTTAAAATATGAAAATGGATGGATATACAATTTTCAAGTCAATTAAATGAGACATTATATCCGAATATATGTGAATACTACTTACAAGTCCTAATTGGACCAATACTCGTACATTTAGATATCAATATCAAGATAATCAAAACTATTATCTTGTATATAGAGATATGTGGATATGATTCACATAATGGTGTTAATTATTATGAATATGGATTCATAATAATTATTATCTTTGTGGATATGATGGTGGACTTGTAAACTCTCAGCGACCCATTAATGCAATAAAAGTTATTGTTTTATCATGTCCATCTGAAATGAAATGAATAATTGAATGAATGCACTTTATTATTAAGGTCCCTTCGTATAATTAGGCTTATGTACAATGGTCGTATTGAATACCATGAAGTGTGGAGGACACAACTGACTTCAAACATTTGGTACTCAACAAAGATCTCCAATCTGAGAAAGAAATGGCAATCTTTCTCTAAAGACTTATTTCCATCTGACTTCTTGATGCAGGTCCTCTGCATCAGTAATGAAGATTTGGAAATGTTGTAATAATAAAGTAAAAGAGTTGACTTGATGAGGTCGAGATAAACTAAGACTTGAATCATAACTATCACGATCAGGCACACATCCTTTGGGTTGAGATAGATATGCATCTATATGCATGAGTATGCATATTTGATAGACCAGTAAGTTGATGACCTAGCCAAGGTCCATATACATATCGATACATTCCAAAGAAGACATTCAAAACATGATTTGAACTTCAGACTTATCAAAGTCTTCCAGTATGAAGGATGAATGAGTATTGGAATACTCAGGGTTACATCTGTTGTAATGGATCATCTACCATGATACTTCTATTCTGAGTGAGTGGTGAAACATGAAGGATTTTAGTGGCTCCATTTAGCTATATGATTTGTGATTTAATTGGATTAACTCACAATCCATTTGAATTCAATTTTCAATTCCAATTTCAATGTCCAAATGTTGGAAACAGAAATGGTCATGGAAATGGAGATATACAAACTTCTTGATCTCATTTCTTAGCTCCACATGGTTCAGACTATGATTAAAAATAATTAAGAAAGCTAGATTAAACTCGCTGATACTTTCTCCAACTCATGGAAATTGATGCATTTCGTTGAGCTCATTGAAAGTGTAAAGTGTTACAACTCGAGCTCAACATTCGTAGGTGAAGAATTTTTGCAAAAATGGTAGAAATCATGAAATTAGATAGTTATAAACATTTTAAGTCACTATACATGGATAACATTATCTCCTCGACATTATCTCCAAGTATCTACATTTGTATCTCATGAGTCCTTATTAGATTATGACGCATACCTATTGATGTCAATATTATAATAATAATAGTTAATATCGCAAGGGTAATTTTGTGAATAAGATTCACAAATACGCCTCATTAATTAATGTGAATAGTGATTCACAATAATTAATATTTATATAGATGTGATTCATATAAATATTTATGTAAATATGATTTACATAATTTTTCCAAGGCATGAGATTGTGTGAATTTGATTCACATTTTTTGTAGATGTAAATTGGATTTACATTTAACTTCGTGCTCATGAATATGATTCATAAGCCAAGGATTATTTCCATAATTTCCTCAATATTTATAATGTGATTATCAAGTTAATTAATCAATAAACAAAATGCAATAACATTGACTATATTTAGTCAATATGGGTGTGGGTGTGTGTATTGAGTACACATGACATCATATGCTTGAGTCCTATTTCTAGTAAGATTATCTATATTATTGAATTATTTATTTATTAGCAAATAAATAAATTAACAATAAATACACTTAATATATGGAATTGGTTGGCCTTGTGTGATGACACATGACATCACTACAAAGAGTCCTTGAGAAGAATTCTTTGTTGATTTTTTGCTTGATTTGTTAATTAAATTATTTAGAGATAAAAAGGAGATAATTGTATTGTTGAACGGGAACTTAGTCTAAATCATTGATCAACAATCCAAGGGCTATCATTACAGACACCTCCTTGAAGATAGGCATGTAGAATGTGAATAAAAGGAGAGTAAGACTCTCTTTTAGACACTTGAATTTTGGAAAGAAATAGTCCTTAGAATTTCGTGCACTTGAGATATAGAAGAGTCTTGAGAGTCTCTATCTCTCATACTCCTTTTCTTTTTTCCCTATAGGACGTCCGGATTCGTGGGAAGCAACACGACTCATATTGCGCCTACGAGAGAGACAAGCATAGATCAAACTTGATTCAGGAGGTCTCTTACTTTAGAGACTCGCACTTCAAGATGTAACTCTGATTTGTTCTTTACATTCAGTATGAATATCCAAAATTATTTTGGAAATTGTTTCCTTAGAATTTATAATTTCTGAATGCACAATTGTTGTGCTACATTGTGTAGTTCATATGATGAATTAACATTGTTTGGGAAAATAATTTACTAAATATTATGTGTTTCTGTGCTACGTAGTAAATAAATTTTTATTTATTCCTTCATAGACATGCATTCGAGACATGATATCAAATGTTAATTAGATTTATATTTAATTTTGTACTAATGAATTAGATTCATTTCTTGGGATAATGATTTTATAAAATTTTTAATATTAAATATATCAAGAGATAAGTAAATTAAATGTCAAGTTCTTAATGAAATTGAAAACAAGAGAGACGACATGGTGAGTCCACCATGTCAGTTGGAGACCAATTTTTTGATCTATTTCCTTCTTGGTTAAGGACTCTTATATTTGATTTTTTATTTTAGTGATAAAGTTGGCAAATAAAATGACAACTTCACGAGGGATTAGAAATCAATCATGATCATCCAAAATAGAATCAAATGCCACAATTGTAGCCATCCAGTTGAAGAGTATGACTCTTTGATGGAAGTCACCTCATGTATATAAAAAGTAAATGCATGATAATTCTACTCCATTGAGAGCCAACTTTTATCTTGTTCATTGATAAGAGATGTTAAAAGAGAAGACTCTCTTTAAAACCTGTCATTGGTTATCCCCATGATCATCTCTAGATTGTCCACTTTCATGGCCTCTTTTTCATATGCATTGGATTGATCAATTGTGAACGGAATTGCCTTCTTCTTCGTATTGTGTATATGGAAACAAGGATTTGATTTTATCTGATGAAATCAAGAGGTAGAGATCATCTAGATCTATATTTGTATGGAAAACCTGGTGGAACATATCTCTCAAGCTCGTGGGAAGTAACACAAGTCATTGTTGTGCCCGCGAAAGAAAGCGTCTTCAGATTGGACTTGATTCAAGAAGTTTCTTCCTTAGAGACACACACTTCAAAGATATTACTACTCCTTTGGTTATGTGAAATGACTTGGAAAGGTTTCCAATGTGATTTCACATTGGCAATCAATTTTTTTTTGTTTTACAATTGCATCGAGGTTCAACGAATTTGATTTGTTATTTCCATATTTCTGTGATTGTACGAGGTCAAGCCTCCCTTCAAGAGAAGTGTTTATAAGTGATGTTTAATATCTTACATCAATAGTTATATACAAATCACATATATATATATGGAAATAATGGTGTTGTCCCCATCCCTATTTTTAAGTAATTTGTTTTATTTTTTTCAAAAAATATCACCATGTTTATTCAGCTATATATCTCTCTAATATGTCATTCAAATTTCGTCAGAAACTGAGACTCATGTGCCCTCCATCTTAGAATAGGTCAATTACATCAATGTTTAGACCGTTAAACTTACATGTTCTAGATGGAGGGCATAGAAATCTCTGTTTCTGGTGAAATTCGAATGGCATATTTGAGGGATATATTACATATAGATGAATATAAATGATGATATTTTTCAAAAAAAATGTGGAAAAATGGGGGGGGGAGCAGCCCCCATTTTTTCCTATATATATGAGGAAAGGGAGCCTACTTCATAGAGTAGATAACCTTACCTACTCCATGCCTTTTTTTGTCATTTTTTTATTTTTTGGAAATACCACCATACTTTTCTTAAATGTATCTCTATAATATGTTATTCCAATTTCATCAGAAATGGAGACTCCTAGGCCCTCCATCCAAAACAAATCGATTACGATCATTCTAAGACCATTAAAATTACTTGTTCTAGATAGAGGGTATATGAGTCTCTGTTTCTGATAAAAATTGAATAACATATTAGAGGGATATAGTGATGAAAAACATTGTGGTATTTCCCAAAAAATAAAAAAATGATGAATAATAGGCATGGAGTATGTAAGATTACCTACTTCATGAAGTATGTTCCCTTTTCTGTATATATGTGTATATGTATGTGTGTAAATGTCTGTGTATGTCATATTTTTTCTGATTACATTTTAGAATCCACATATGTTTCTCTTTGCATAGAAATGAGATGGTACTCCTGATGTTGATCAACATAGTTTTGATAGAGCTGTGTGGAAGTAGGTACATTATTGATTAATACATTAATGTCATTACTTAAGATATTTTATTTGTATTTACTAATATATGTTGAACATAGGTATTTGATGAGAGAGACATTAGTATGGAGGAAACATACACTTTGTGGTGATCCTCCGTACCATCTTATTATGGTGGATATTCTAGATAGCCCTCCTATTCACAACCTCCACTTATACCAGGCTATATAGGGCTGGCTATCGAGCCTAACGAGCCGAGCCAGCCCCTGGTTCCGGTTCGAGCTAGAGCTTGGGCTCAATGAGCGCGAGCCCCTTATTGTGCTGGCTCAAGCCGATAAGGCTCGAGCTGAGCCCCTTATCGAGCCCGAGCTCCTTATCGAACCTGGTCTAGACTCAAGCCCAAGTCAGGCTCGTTAAGGAAAATGAGGTCTTTTTGGTGGAAAAGTGTTTTGCATATGTTCGAACTCATGACCTATTCTATCAAGAGAGTGTTCCTTACCAGTAGACCACTATCCAAGTTGTGTACAAAATTGTAATTATAATATATATTGTGACATTCTATATGCTTATAAAAAAGAAAAAAATACTAATTTTCTAAGGCGTGAGCGGGGGGCATATGCGTGGGCGGGAATGAGTTTTTGGGAATTAAGTAGTCACTCGTGACTCGTGGGAGGGGTAAAGTTAGTGGAAGGGAAATTATAGAGGGCTACTTTTAATTTGTTTATATTATATATAAATATATAAATATTATATATATGTATTCATTATCGAGCCAAGTGCGGCTCGGCTCGAGCTTAGCTCGTTCAGCTATCGAGCTAAAAATTCTGGCTCGAGCTTGGCTCAATAGCCTAATGAATCAGGCTCACGAGCTCTTATCGAGTAGAAACCGAGCTTGGGTCATCAAGTTGTGACTCAATAACCAACCCTAAGGCAACACATGGATGTGGTCCTAGATATCTATGGCTTTAGAAACGATGATTGAGATGTAAGATGATATCAAGAATACTATATAACAATATAATATAAGTATATTCGAATCACAATTGATCCCTCCTTTATTTATCTTTTTCTTTTTCTTCAGACAACAGAAGGCTCTTACACAGCAACAAGAAAAGAACAACTGGAAGAGGATGACATAAAAGAACAAACACATTAGATAACAATGATGCAGAAAGAGTATAAATAAATTTAAAGAAAGCTTTATTCAAAGATCGAAGAAAAATGAATATGTCTTTATGTGTCAGTATAATAGGAGAATGTCTTTTATATGTACACTGTGTTTCTTCTTGTCGTATTAAGTTTTAAAACTACATCGTCGCTTAATCTGTGACTTATTGTCCATTTTGTATGTGCATAAATATTATATCTCATGTGTGGCATGCATATGGGTCGACTTTATAATTAAGAAAGATCACATGGAATAGTAAATTATATACCTCACATCACAAGTATCAACTTAAACCTTACTATTAAATACCTGCAAGTTCTAAGGCAAGTCATACAGATTCGATGAGACTTCAAAACCCCAACAAACCTATACAACTTTTTTATGGTCCTTAGTTCTGACGAGCATATGTCCTCACCAGCTCCTCCCCTAGTACTTGCCATAAGGAGCGAATCGAGCGATTAGCGAGCCCATTAGCAGCAGTGAAAGAGAATGCTGTAGTCGCTCGTCAAACCGACCAAGGACTATGCTAGCATGGGTCATCGCCAATATACATCCGTGTCAAGTAGTATAACGAGGAAGGATGGTCGAGCACTCGTGCTCGCCCACTTCCCTGGAGAGTACCTAGCGGGCTGTGGTGGAGGAATATGGTGCTCGCCAATGCCTCTCTTTCATGGAGTACTTAGTTTTCTGATTCTCCCATTTAGCTGCGCATCATGTCAAGTGTCGAGTTTGCCAACTCGATCCCATCCATCCTTCAGGCTTTTTTCACAAGTAGACCCACCAGTGTTCTGCCCTGCCCCTTTGTAGTGCAACCAAAGAAGCCATGGAGCAGAGAAGCCTTCGTGCTATAGATACCATTTGATCTCTAGGCCTAAACGATCCATACCGTTAAGTAGGGATATTGTTGCAACCATCGATATTCCGAGGGCCCCCATCTTAACCACTAATCCAAACCTAAAGTTAATTGTTCATCATTCTAATCAGGATGGAGAACAAACACTACGTGGTGTTCTTCGCTCCGCACAATCAGAAACAGTAGATCAGATCTCAGCCATATACCATGGAGACCTGATCATGCGAGCTTTTTATCACATGACTTGGTCATTTGTGGGTCGACCCTCCCAGCTTACAGGGATTACAAAGAAGTCCCGTCGTAGGTCATCTCCAAAAAAGATCCACTGGATTTTGTATATTGCAAAAAAATTCTAAAGATAAGTCAAGTATTTATTCAATTTTTTAAACTACATTTATACATTGAGTACACTTAATTATGCTTTCTAAACCATTGGTTTAAAAAATGTAATTTTGATATCATTTTATAACTCTGTAAACAAAAGATAGGAACATTGTGCAAAAATACTAATTTCAAAGTTTATGATACAGGGAAAACTTTTGGCATAGGAAATTGAGAAATTCATTGGATATTTGTTCTGAATTAATTTTTATCTGTATTTCTTATTTAAGTTTTCTAGGATATATATATATATATACGTACCTCTTGAAATTAAAAATATTCCTAGATATGTCTTTTATTGATCCATCATTTATGATGTTTATAATTGAAATGGTTTGTTATGCTTAGAAACTGAAAAACATCTAGGTTTACGCATTTTACTTTTTAAATTTATTCATTCATTCAACAAATTCTGCATCTCACATTTACTGTTTTCAAAAATATTGTAGTCTCATTCTTTAAAATGGGAAAAAAACAAAATTGGAATGCATCATATATAATCCATGCATTGTTGAAAGTAAAAAAATGTGTTCCTAATTTCTCATTGCATAAAGTTTATTGTATTTAAATTTGAGGTTGAAATTTAATTAGCAATCTTGTTATATTTTCTCTTCAAAACATTTTCAATACTTTGTCTATTTATTCTCATTTTTCCTTAAAAAATAAGATTTTACACAATAAAATATTAAAATTTCAAAAAAAATATAATCACGTTGCATCACAGGTTATTGGCATTTGCACACAATTTGGGGACACTTAATTGACTTATTCACATTTAAAATCTTCACTACTTTCTTGTTTTCGACCATAGACTTTACCAAGTAAACAAGTAGAATTGCATTCATGGGTAATTTTTTGTGTGGGTTTTTTATTTATCACATGTTATCTGGACTATTACAACTCGACAAAATAAATAAATGATAATCCAATCACCAATATTAAAAATAAAAAAATACTTAAATATGGAAACATGGAAACAAACAATCATAATTCAGATGCAAAATTTAACCAATGGATACTTTATCTCCCAACACTTCCATTCAGAAAAATATTTTGTAAAGTCGAAGTTAATAAATGATTAAATCAAAAGTTCAAAAAATATAAATACAAAAAATAAAATAATAGAAACAAAGTAATATGCTAAATTAATAAGTTATCTTACAAATTATTAAATAGTGTAAAGACATATATACTTTTCTTATAGCATTTGAAAATGACTTCAGAATTTGAAAATGACTTCAGAATTTGAAAATGACTTCAGAATGCAATATGTTACATGTGATAGTATAACAATTTTTTATGTACATCTATACACACATTGATGTGGGTATATCAATGTCTCTATACACACATTGATGTGTATATATACATACACACGTAAATTTAGTAATCCGAATATCCATATCCATGCCTGCCAAAAAATGTATATGGAAAGCCTCAAAAAATGAAAATGATATTACTATCCATATATGTATTCCCCCTCCCAAATAGAAATGCATGTCTCAAAATAAAAAAATACGTATCCAGTATCTACTTAAAACGATGCGAGAATGAAAGGATGTTTTATCCGTATCCGGTCGCATCCATGATAGTAAGACTTTTGCGGCAGTTACCAAGAGTATAATGAAAAGGGGTTTCATGCACAAGTTAATATTTTCCATTCGGGTCAGATAATTGGTTTGCTGTATATATGACTTTAGCATCTGTCGTTTGCCATCATTCTTACAATGTATAGGCATTTCCACTCGCTTCACAATCTAATGTGATCAACAAGGAAGTTGACTAAACATCCTATGATGATGGGGCAGACTTGGTTTACGTTCCTCGTCATGTTCTTCTTATATTCCGATTTCAACTATGACGATTGGGTGCGCAATCAAGCTCAGGAATTTCAAGGAAGGTCACTAGCCTTTTTAAATAGTCAAAACCTAAGTAGACTTCCCTAGAACATGACAAGAACAACGAATGTATGTACGCTTTAATGGGTCATGGGTGCACGCACTACAACAGATATAAAATACATACATACGTTGCATCCTAATTTCACCTGATAATTACTCTGATTGTTTCTTCTCCAGGTGGATGGCTTCCTCCAGCTCTGCTCTTAATACGGATCTGCTTGATCTCTTCGACTGTCCCATCTGTATGAACTTCATGTACCCGCCCATCTACCAGGTGGATCTCTTCCACTGACCCATCTGTATTAACTATAGAATTATATATACATCTCGATTAAGCTACAACTGAAACCTTGTCAGGTGCGGTGGAGGTATATTATTACGATGAACAGTATTTAACTAATATTCGAGATGCTTGAAATGGCATATATGCAGTGTCGAAATGGGCATTACCTGTGTCGGGAATGCAAGAAGAAGATGAACAACAGTTGTCCAACCTGTAAAACAGATATTGGAGACATAAGATCCTTAGCTCTTGAGAAGGTGGGCTATACAATCACGTTCCCTTGCAAATACCGACAGAACGGATGCTTCCCATCATTTAAATATAATTTGAAACAAAAACACGAGGAGGAATGCAACCACAGACCGTATAAATGCCCTTTCCAATGCAGTCCGTGCTGCACAGTAGTTGGGGATGTTAAGAAGCTTCTAAAACATCTAACGGTTGATCATAACGTTTGCGTCCAAAGAACTGATAAGATTGGCATGCGTGATCGAATTCCGATGGTAAGTCGTCTCTCTTGTTCAACGTTATTGCTTTTTGATGCTTCCTTAGTTATTGGGTTGCATTTTATCTCTCTTTACATTTCTAGCTGGCTTAATTATAGCTGCGATTCAGAATTTCTAAATTATGATTAGAATTTTCATAACCCTACTTTATGAACAATGTAGTTGAACTTGTATAGAAACACAAAAACTATTACACAGAGATTGATGGGAGACGGGCAACAAGCTGCGCCGCCAATCCTTTTTGAATGACAAATCCAATTCTTCGAAATACAACATCAATAGATCTGGGAAACATGACATTGTTGTGCATAATTCTTTGGATCCTTTTGAGAAGTAGTACTGCTTCAGTAGCCAAAAATCCGAAGGTGTCAAAACCAAAAGGAATGAATACATGCTGATTGTCAATACATGCCTTCTCATGCTTAGCAACTTTAGCTGAGGCCGCTTTCTGTGCAGCATGTCCCGCAATAAAATCACTTCTTATCCGACTCACCAATGGAGAAACTCCAGTCAGATCAATACAAGTATGCTTCCCTCCAACCCATCCAAATATTAAAACATCTGTTGGTCTAAGTGTCGATCTCCCTTCTTGAGGATCCGTCAAAAAAATTCACAGGTGCTTCTTTCTTTGAAGCAACTCCAGCATGTCTGAGTACATCATAAAGGACATCCCTTACAAAATCATGTCTATATTTAAAACCTGGGAGTTCACGACAATGAACTGCATGCTCCCCAAAAGCGTCCAAGCAGGATTTGTGGCATATTGGGCAAGGCTCATCAACTGGAAAAAGAGGAATCATAATATGATACTTGAGGATGGTGCGATACTCAATAGGTGACATATGCATCCCAAGGCCCTCAGTAGGAGTAGCAAGGAGGAAGTCTTGAGCATGGTCAGCCTGTAAACAACGAAAAATTGCTTTTTGCCTAACAGTCATTTCAAATTTAATTTCCATTTCTTCAACAATTTTGCTAAAAAGATAACTCGCCAAAGCATTCTGGGCTTTAGGGGGACGGTATCCTTGTTAGCAAAACATGTAAGATCGAGAGATGGAATTGTACTACGTAGGCTCTCCACATCGTATAGAAAGTCAGAATCCATACCGTGTATTCCATTTTCTCGTAAAATGTGGTCTTGGAGCACCCATGATTGAGCTCTAGAGGCCACGAAAGCATACGAGGAAGCCTCAAGAGCTGAATGAAGATCGAAACCACCAAGTCTGATGGGTAGCGATGTCACCCGCCATTGAAGGTCGCCAAAGAAAGGGCCTCCACAAACCACAATATCCTCAATAGCTCCGCGAAGCCCTTTGTCAAAATATGTAGCAGCTCGTTCCATGTTTGCAGGCTGACATGTCATTAGGCCAAACATGAGCTTGGCAGTGCCCATACAAGATCGTAATAAAAGAAGCTCACTTTGTGGATCCTCCAATTGAGGGAGTAAATGCATTAAGTCGACAGTTTTTGTGGCCCTCATCATAGCCAAGTCATCAACAAAGTCCTTGTCCCTACTCACCGCGCCTCCTAGTAACCTCACTCCCAGCTCAGGTCTTCGAATATCCACCGGAAACAAACGTTTGCGGATCTTCTGTCCGTCACACGAAGGCCAAAAAAGTTCTGTTTTTTTTTATATTCAGCACAAGCCCCATCTCTGGACCCTTGCGATGCATAATGTCAAGCACCTTGGCTACCTCCAAAGTATCCCCGATGATAGTCCCATCATCAAGATAACAAGCATGGAGAAGGAGCTTACAATTATCTCGAATCTCATGAATAAGGGGATGCAAGGCAAGAGAAAAAAGAAGTGGACCTAAAGGATCACTTTGCTGCACTCCGGTAGTTGACCATAAATGATTATCTCCAATATATAATCTGGCTGGTTGAGCATATATAAACTTCACCCATGAAGAAATAGATGGGCATCTCCTCCTAACTTCAGAAAGCATAAACGATCTATCTATCATGTTGAAGGCATTAGAAAAATCAACTGTAAGCATGGAGAGAGACCCGTCACCGTGAAGCTTGCTCAAAAGTCGGTTGGAGTTGTGTAAGATGGCTTCTGCTCCTCCAGATACGCCAACTCCAAATTGAAAGTCATTGAGATATTTAGACATCTCTTTTCCCACCCTCATCATGGGCATATGTATTTTGAATTTCATGTATATTGATCCTTAATTTATGGAATATATATTTACAATAAGAAATTTAATCTCCCTTTATTCATTTTTTTTGTTTGGATGTTGCCAATTTTAAAAACACTACTACCATTAGAACTAAAATCATGATTACGAATTAAGATGGAGATATTTTAAGCACTGCATGTTAATAATACGTTTGAGATTATCAGGTCGAATAATTTAAATTGTTGCACAACAACAAAATTATCTATAGTAATATATAATCTGAAATCTTTTATTCGTGAAAATTACCGTCTACATAATATTTGCCTAACGTACGTCTGCAGCTCGTGTTGGGTGGGACATTTGTACTCGAATCCTCATGAGGTCGTGGTAAGAGTTATTTCATAATTTCACTGACGCATACTTTGGGGGTGCATATTTGATTATTAATTTTTGGGTAGATCCACGAGTGCCTTTCCCAGCACTTTATTTTACAACGGGTAAGAGTGGAGGTGGTTATATTATTTGACAAAGGCTTACGTGAGTCTATAGAGGCTATTGTTGTTTGTGGAAGTCCTATTTTTGGAGACCTCCAATGGAAGGTGACTTCATTGCCCATTCGACTTGATAGTTTGGGGCTACTTTCAGCAATTGAAGATTCTTCGTATGCCTTTGTAACTTTTAGGGTACATTTTTTAGAGCTCCAGGATCATATCTTATGAGATAGTGAGATTTACAATATGGACTCCGCTTTTAATTATGCTCTTCATCGACTTCATGGTACGATTTCCTCATTCGACCTCATTTGTTTCTCTAAAAAAGACACCCCCAAAGACCCAAAATATTTTGGCGAGTGCTCTTTTTATCAAAATAATTGAGTACATGGAGGCGAAATTTGACATGACCGTTAGGCAAAATGCAATTTTTTAGTGTCTTCAAACTGGTCATGCTCAAAATTTTCTCCTTACCATTTCTATTGACAGACTTGATTTGCATATGTTATCAGTGGAGTATCGCAGTATCCTTAGATATCGTCTCATGATTCCTTTATTTTCAGCTGATGAGATATGCCTAGTTTATTGTAAGGCTTGCTTAGACACTTATGGGGACCATGTTATTCATTGTAGGGAGCTTCCCGATTTTATGTATAGACACGATCGTGTTAGACTTGCTAATATTTTAATTTTTAGATGGATCGGAAGGAAATATCCTTGTGTAGATCTGACAGAAGTTTCTCCGCGGGTGGGGTTGAAGAGTGGGACCTTTACGGCGGGACATGTTGCCCTTAAAGCTACTGCAACAAAAGTGATGAAGCACGAGAAATCATATATTGGGAATCAACACGCCTTCATCCCCTTTGATTTTGATACCTTTCAATTCTTAGCACCAGAAGTTGTTAAGCTTTTGAATATGGTCCAAAAAATCATGAGCAGTAATGTTATGACTCATATATTTATAGATGTAGTATTTAAAATAATCAATTTTGCAATTAAAAAAGACTACCGGCGCAGCTTGTTGGTCGCTTGTCCCCTATTTCGATGAAAAAAATTCAAGAAATGTGTCATGCTAATACGTTTGAGATCATCAGGTCGAATAATTTAAATTGTTGCACAACAGCAAAATTATCTATAATAATATATAATCTGAATATCTGTCAATGTTATATTATAATTACCAATATTATTTACTGTAAAATTATCTTTTATTCGTGAAAATTACTGTCTACATAATATTTGACTAACGTACGTTTGCAGAGCTGGTTTGAAAAGCAGCCTTCTCCTCATCCTCATGAGATCGAGGTAAGTGTTATTTCTTAATTTCATTGATTGATGCATACTTGGGGGTGGATATTTGATTATTAATTTTTGGGCAGATCTACGAGTGCCTTTCCCAGCACTTTATTTTACAACAGGTAACAGTGGAGGAGGAGAAGATGGTGTGTGTATACTTAAGCTTCATGAGCGAGCAGTCGGAGGCGGATAATTACCGCTGCATATTGGAGTTGGGAGATGAAGATGGAAAGGATGGGAAGATGATATGGCGAGGAATTCCGAGGTCCATTAGGGAGGAATTCGACTGCAATTACGGATTAGCCCTTCGCCAAAATGTGGCAGATCGATTGGCTCCATATGTATTCCGCTCAGTTAGAGGGTCCATATGGAGAAAGTAATTACAAAAGATGAGGGCAATCCGATGCTTTAGAGTATCCCCTTCCTCATAAGATGAGGGTATTTTCTACAAGATTTGAATCTTCTCGTTGTGCCAAATTCTGAGGATTACATGTGCAGAATGATTTACTTGCCCCTGATTATCTTTTTAGTGCCGTAAATATAGATTACATCGGACAGATTTTTTAATGGAATTTATGATCTAACTTGCTTATTTCGTCGATGGCTTTGATCGTGATTTCAATTACATAATTTTATCATCTTTCATGTAAAAATTCCCACGCATTGTCTATGCAAAATATCACTCCTACGTGTGGTTAACAAAATAAGACGCGAATGTACAAAATTTTGTAGATGGAATTCAATCAAATGGTAACAAATATAAATAAATTAAGTAACGACAACTTATTGTGATGGAAGTCAATCAACTACCGAGCAATTCAGCCTAGACAAGTTCCTTTAACATAGAAAAATGGTACAAAAATACTAATTATATGGGAATTTACGTATGTGTCCGTCCCGTTTTGAAAATATACTTTTGCCCCTGTTATAACACTTGTGACCCTATTTGTTAACAATAATATCCTATCGGTAGTTTGACCATCTATTGGGTAAACTCAACCATGATTTTGTTCAAATAAATATATAGCGAGGAAGGATTTATCATACTTGTCTCCTCCTCAAAGAAGCAACCCCTCGAGTGTAATGTGGACACGGCAGAGTAGCCACCATTAACAGCAAATGTACATAAATCCATCTACTTCTCTTGACATAAAATAATAAAAACTAGAAGCGTGAACACTGATTTTTCCTTTCCCTTTTCCAACATATGGGGGAGAAATTCATATTTCATGTTAGCACACCAATTTAGTTCAAGATATCAACTTTAGCTTTCAAAACTACTTAGAACATTTTTTTAGTAAGTCGTTTCTTTTTCAAAAAAACTTAGACATTTAATAAGAGAATATTATCATCAACTAATTGATTGTCGATCATTTTAAGAGAATGTACTTCATTTTCATATTTGATATCTTGTTTAAATAAATAATGAAAGTATTAAAAAGTTCATCACATAAAAGATTTACACCATCATCATCATTGTCGATGATTCCAAACAGTCCCATGAATGTGCCTTCTTCGTCATCGCCGTGCTTGTAGAATTATACAAGTCATATGCATTGCTTTCTTCCTAGGTTTCTTCTCGAATGTGAAGTTCATATTTAATTGTAGGCAATCCTTCTTTACATGTCTACTTCGTTGCATTGAAAACATTTCACCTTCTCTTCTCCCCTTCTTCTTTATTTGTGAAAATATATGAACTTTTTAGTGATGAGGGCAATATCCTCGTTTCCAACTTGATCAGAATACCGTTTTGAAATTTTGCTCAGAATAAAGGTTCTTCTTTGGATTATCTACTTCTCTCTTTACATCATTTTTTTAGTTATTTGTTTCTCTAACTAGAACTCATGAGTATTCTCTTGTTACTTTAATTTTAGTGATGGCACATTGTGCTCACAAGTCACTTACAATTCATGGGTATTCTCTTGTTATTTTTAGAGTTGTCGTTCTCTCGCTCTCTCTGTTATTCAAGTTCTTGAGATTTCCTAGTGAGTTTTCAAGTTTCAAGAGATGCTCTAATTATTCCAATATGGTAGAGCCCTGAAAGTTAGCATTCTGTTGCCTACAAGTTCTCAAGATCCTCTATAACTAGTCGAATACATTTTCTACATGTACTACTAGTGAACATTTTCAAGTTACATTATTTTGTTCTCCTATGCTATTTTCTTAAATATATTACTATTGCTTATGCTCATACTGATATTTAGAAATATATCTTTATAGTTGATATAATAATAGATACTATACTTCTTCAACTCTTTTGCACAAGTACAATAGTTAGCAAAGATACGACTGGCAACTCCCTCAACTCTTTCGAAAAAATTAGTCCTGCTAATGGTCTGAAGTACAAACTACTTAGTGTTTTTCATAATAGTGATAAAAGATTTTAAAGTAGCTAAGAACTAATTTGAAATTTTAAAAGAAGGCACACTTCAAGTTTTCTTAATAAAGCTAGGCACAAAAATATCTACACAGTTATAATTGATGATTATTCATCATTAAATTATCTTTAACTTCACAAAAAGATCCTCTACTATGGCATAAAAGAGTAGATCACATTTACATGAAATTAATCAACCAGCTTAGCAAACTTAGCTTAGTTAAAAGATTCCCCAAGATATTCGATGATAAGAAGGAAGATATGTATTCAACATGTAAACCAGAAAAACTAAATAACAACCTATAAAATTAATAAATTCATAAGTACCATCAGCCCTTTTGAGCACCTACATCTAAACCTCATTGGAACCATAAAAGATCCCCAGCTACCATAAAGAGAGCTTCCTCTTCTCCATGAGAGCTCCTTTACAAAGAAATGAAGGTTGGGTATAGAGAAACCCATTTTCGTCTCCTTCAAAGAGACATAAAAGTAATAAAAGTTGTTCCGTCCATCAAAATATCTTCTTCCATATTGGATTTCATTAGTTAGATTAAAAGGCCTCTAATTCATGTTTGGATTGAGCTCCAAAGATCTAGGGTATACTGAAGTTCAAGAAGGAATGAAAAGCTTAGACAACACGATATTATGAGGAAGAATGCCTTGCTTTGGACGTTGTATCTGAAGTTCCTTTGTTATCTTTATGCTCTTAGGATGTTTTTTAACACTATTAATCAACGAATTAAGTTTTGCATGTACCAATTTTCAGATGTAGGATATTACAGGTCGTGTAGCATTAAAATAATTAAAATTTGTGTGTTTTAAGAAGTTATGATCATGAATTAAGTTATTTCGATTTTCGTAGATGTCAATGTTAAAAATTTTAATAGCAATATACTAAATTTCATCAAGTTTCGTGTATTTTTGCATAATTAAATTGATGAAGGAACTATTGGAGTTATATATTCTTTATTTATTGATGTTTGTGTTTATTGTCCAACTATGCGTCACTATTTGTTTGTAGTATACTAGTATATGTGCCCTTCCACTAGATAAAACTCTATTATCTATAAACTAGTATATCTCCATATACACTAGGATGACTTTTAAAATATTAAATAATGGGCCTCAAAAACACATGCGTGCGCACGCACGCACGTACACAGATCATTCTAATAATTTATAGGTCTGTAGACCTCCAAGCTGGGAGTTACAAACACAAGATATACTAGTATGATAAGGCATACACTAGTACAAACAACCAACGAGCTTGGTTCCTTTAAATACAATGATTAATACCGTGTAACGGCCTGGGTCTTTTGAAAAAAAATTCAAATACATTATCTTGGATTAAATGGATTTAATTAATATGTTAAATTCTCTCATTATCATCTTTAAAAACCACAAAGGTTCCTTCTCCATACATCACCTTATCTTGCATTTTAGAGAGAGTTAGAGAGAGAGAGAGGAAGGGATATCTCATCGGCGTCCTTCGTCGTCACAGGAGAAGACGACGTTGAATCGGAGGAGAGAAGCGTGAATTCATGATCGAAAGGAGTTGTGACGATTGTGATAATCAGAGTTAAGCGTTGGATTCGAGGTATGTATCGGCTCTAGGTTATTACGTATATACGTAGATTCAACATAGATTGGACCATTAATTGTATGTATCGGATTTAGGATTTTCGTATACATAATAGTTGGATTTTGAACAATGTCTCTAAAAGTATGTATCAGTCTAGGATTTCTTATGAACAGTGACAACATTTGATATAGATCTCTTAATCTATGTATCGGGTTAGGTTCATACATATGAACATGGATTAAAAAAAACTTAATTTCAACCTGCAACGTTTGTTTTTTTTTTAAAGGAAAAAGGATGTCACACCGTGAAGGAGGACATCCAAAAACTTTTATTCACAAATTACGTACAACGGTTACAATGACCAAGACTCATATAAGAGTCTGGAATGCTCTATTACATTTTCAGTATAACATCTTTCCCCACGGAAAATAGTTCCATTTCTTGCCAACCAAATCGCCCACAAAATTGATGCAGCGTGTTTTTTCTCAGCGATTGTGCACGTCCCGGACCGACCAATGGACTCCCAGAACTCTCTAACCCCTGAAGATGTAACAACAGGTAAATTGACCTCTGCCCAAATCTGTCTTGATGAAGAGCAAAGAAAAAATAGGTGATTAGCATCCTCCATCTCCTCTCCACACCGCATGCATGAGCTGTTAGCCCCAAAGAGCCTGGCCCTCTGAGCGCCAGTCATCACCCGCTCTCTCCCGAACAACCAGAGAAAAACCTTCACCCTTTTAGGAATTCTCCAAGACCAGATTTGCCCTAAGCTTGGTACCGCAATTCCCGGATCAAAGACGATGGAAGCATATAAGACCTTGTATGCTTTCTTCACACTAAAAGCACCATCACCCCATCTCCAATAATTAGCATCTCCACCATCCCTCAGCACAAGATCCAGATGTGGAGAAATCTGTGGAAGCACCGAGCACACCCCACGCCAAAAGTTAGAAGGTTTCACCCTTCTATCAGGTCGCCACTCCAGGTTACCAGTCACACCATAGATCATCCTCAAAAGCGTACAAAGCGTATCTGAACCCTCACCCCAAATACGAATGATCCACTTAGCCAGGAGGGCCTTGTTCATCGCCTCAAGATTTAAAACTCCCAAACCACCATCGGCCTCGGTAAGCGTCACAGCCCCCCATGAAACAAGTGGAGTGTCAGACCAAAAGAATTTACGCATCAGAGTCTCCAATCGTCCACGAATCCCCACCGGGAGCAAGCGAGAAGACAGAAAAAAGACAGGTATCGCAGAAAGGACCGACCTCAAGAGCACCAAACGTCCACCTCGTGATAAGCAAGAAGCACGCCACCCCGCAAGCTTGCTCTCAAGTCTCTCAACCACAGGAGACCAATCCGACTGTCTTAAACGCCCATCCACCACAGGTAACCGCAAATAGGTGAATGGGAGAGCCCCACGCTGCGAGCAAAGAAAAGCTCAACAAGCCTCGATCTCCCCCTCCGAAAGACCGAAAGGGATAAAAACGGACTTCTCCTCGTTGAGCTTCAGCCCTGAGACCTTCCCAAACAGCTCCAAAACAGTAGCAATTCGCTCAGCTTCATGAGAACCACCTTCCACAAACAGGACCGTGTCATCAGCATACTGTAATAGTGGGATAGATAAGTCATTCAAAGTGTAACCCTGAAAGAAGTTTCCCTCCACTGCACGAGTAACCATCCTTGACAACGCATCAGCTACAATAACAAAAAGAAGAGGAGCAAGCGGGCATCCCTGCCTAACACCCCTTTGCGGCTGAAAAAAACCCCCCTCCTGTCTACCATTAATCAGCACCGAGCAAGAAGTCGTCGTCACACACCTTTTCATCCAGGAGATCCACTCATCTGGGAAACCACGTCTAGAAAGAGATGCCCAGATGAATTTCCAGCTAACACAATCATACGCTTTGGAGAAGTCAATCTTCCAAAGAAAACCTTTGACCTTCTTTCTTTTCCAATCTGCAACAATTTCTGAAGCTATGACCACACCATCCATCATAAGCCTGCCAGGGACAAAAGCTGTCTGCGACTCACAGATAATGTTTCTCAGAACTACACGCAACCTATTCGCAAGAACTTTCGCAACAATGAGATAGATAGCATTTGAAAGGGCAATAGGCCTGTAGTCCTCAATTCGGTCCACCACCTCCCTTTTGGGCAGGAGGAAAATCAAAGAACTGTTTAGCCGATCAAAACCCTGATTCTCTCCTCTCAGCTCCTCCACGACATCCAGCACATCCTGCCCCACCAACTCCCAGAACTCACGGAAGAAGAAGACCGGAAACCCATCTGGCCCCGGAGAGCCATCCGCATTCAAATCCAACATAGCTGCATGAATCTCCCGAAGGGTGAATGGGGAGATCAACTGAGCAGCCTGGACCTCAGAAACCTGAGGTACATCTCTATCATACCAACGAACCCCACCGAGGTGGTCCCTCCTACTCATCTCCCTGAAATGCTCAACCACTGCAGCCCCGATCTCCCTCTCTCTTTCAACACGTATTCCCCTAACCTCCACAGAATGGATATAATTTTGTCGCCTTCTTCCATTTGCTACAGCATGAAAAAATCTTGTATTTGCATCGCCTTCTCTTAACCACACCTGGCGCGAACGCTGCCTCCACTCAACCTCTCTTTTCTTGTCCTCCTCCAGTAGCGCCCTGTGCTGCACCGACCTCTCCAACTTCTCCTCCTCAGATAGATCCCTGGTGTCTTCAATTCTATCAAGTCTAGCCACTTCCGCCTGAGCCAGGTCTCTTCTCTCATTACGACGCGATCTGAGCTCCCTACGAAAAATCACCAACATTGATCTAACCGCCTTCAACCGAGCCGCCATATCTCTGCAAGCTGATCCAGAAGACTCAACCTCTCTCCAGCACCGAGCAATGCGATCCTTGAGATCCTCCTCCAAGAGCCAAGAATGCTCGAACCGAAAGATAGCACCCAACCGAGCTGACTCACCAGAGTCCCAAAAGATAGGTGTATGATCTGAATGACAACGTGGCAAAGAGCGAGCAAACGCCAGCGGAAAGGCCTCCAGCAGCTCCCTCGAACAAAGAAAACGATCCAGCCTAGATCTTGAGGAAGTATTTCTCCATGTATAACGAGAGTTCAAAGCATCAAAAACCTCCAATGAGTGCTCCTCAACAAACTCTCTGAAAGCAGGTGAACCAGGATCCAAACCTCCCCGATCCCGGGGCCGATCCGAGGATAATAAGGTGACGTTGAAATCACCACCAATAAGCCAAGGGAGGTCCTCATACCTCGCCCGCATCAGACAAAGCTCCTGCCAAAGACCCGATCCAGCATGTGCACCTGAAGGCCCATACACTGCAGATAAAAGGAAGCGGACACCATCGGCCCTACGCACCAGAATGACCGACAAAGAGTGTTGAGCAACCACTGAATCCAACAGCTCCAGGGAGTCACCATTCCATCCAACAAGGATGCCTCCTGAAGCACCAATAGAAGGGACCGCTCTGAAATCAGAGAGTCTAACCCCAGACAGAGACCTCCAACGAGGAAGGTCCCATGTCTCAATCTTCGTCTCCTGCAAGAAGACCACATCCGCTCGCCACTCATCAATCAAAGAACCGACAGCTCGTCTCTTGTCAAGCTGCCCCAGGCCACGAATATTCCACGAGATGATCTTCATTTACCAACAGAGGGGGCATCCCCCGCCAACTCCACTCGAACGCATTGCGCCACTTGTTGGCGCAAACAAACCACTGACTTCTTTTCAACCGACCCATCCCCTCCTACAGCTGCACTACCTTCCAACAGAAGCTTCTCCCCCGAGGCACACCGCACCGCTCCCCCCTCGACGTCACTCAGAGCCCCTGGGCCACCCTCCACACGACGACGCTTTCTAGAAGCAAGGGCACACACTTCCGAGCTCGGTGACGGCTCCAGCCCTTCCGTCGCATTTCCCCTGCTCAAACCCCTTCTCCTCTCCCCTCTCCCCGCACGCGCCCAGCACCCTCTAACCACCTTCTCCAACCTCCCAAAATTAAACAGACCTCCTGCTTCGACCCGGCATGCATCTTCGCACGGCACAACCGGCACCACATTGTCGAGCCCCGAGTAGCACGAAAAGTCAACAGCGAAAGCCAAAGGTGCAGCTGCAAGAGAATCGGCCCTCGTGCCCCAACCGGAGGCATCGAGATGGGCTGTAGACGTACCCACCGCAGGCCCCGCATTACCAGCCAAAGGAAAATAAGATCCAGCTTTTTCCAACGCACAACCCACGTCCGCATCCCTCTGCATGGCAATCCCTGGATTCGTGCATGAAACATTGCCTTTATTCGGAAGGGCACCCTCTGCCAACTCAACGGACGTATGAATTTGAAAAGCTTCCACATTTGGAACCCAAAAATTACTGCACGAATTAACTCCTTCCTTGAAATGCTCCTGGGATTGTGGCGCCGCCCCCCCGTCGGGGAAAGCAAACGACGCACAACCGATGGCCTCCTTCCCCGCTACCGGCGACGAGATCCCATGCGACGCCGCCTCACCCGTCGCCCCATCTCCCCCATGAGCAAAGACGTCAATGCCCTCCACCACTGCAAGGCCGAGAACGAAAGAAGTTCGACCCACGACCATGGTTGTCTTCTCCGGAATAGGACAAGATGTCCCCGACAATTCCACCAAGACCTCAGTACCACCTCCAGGCTTGAGACCGTCCGAGAGGATCGCAACAACCTTTCCAAACGGCAACAAGCAATTTCGGATAGCATCAAAACTCCTACATCTCAACGGAACTCCAGAAAGTAGAACCCGTCTCGACAACGGCCTTGCCACCGCCTCAACCCCATCGCGGAACCGAGGCCTTCGCCACGGATGAGCCATCACAGAGCCGGTGGCCCCCTTCAGCATACATGCCTCCTCCTTCTCAGAGAGACCTCGGGCGCACACAACCCCGTCACCGAAAGCCACGACATCGCCTTTGAAATCTGCACCCAGCACGGACAAAAGGTCCTCCACCGCCCTTAGCGTGTTACATGCATAAGCATCTGAGACCAAAAGACGATCCTTGGTTGCCAAAACTTGATCCGAAGCCTGAAACTTTGGCCGCCAGGTTCCCCGGCGACGGCAAACATTGCTCCGATGTCCCACCCCATTACACTTGAAGCACGCGATAGCCCTGGAACACGACCTGGCGAAATGGCCGAAGTCACCACATCTAAAGCATCGGCCAGAAACCGAACGCTTCTTCCTTCTGGCACCCTTTGGCACGACCGGAGACCAGCCTGCCTCGACGTCGGCCTCGGCCATCTTCGCATCAACGTTTGTGTCAAAACTTTTGAACGCGGATCACATCTGAAATATGCCTTTTGAAGGTGTGTATTGGATATGTAGAATGGTACACATGAATATGGGATCCATCAGAATGAATTATCAAAATATATGTACAGAGTATTAGGATCCGAACTTTCATAATAATCCACTTTATAAATATACATGATAGTTGCATATTGTCTTAGTAGTGTTACTCCATGATACCTTGTACCCTTGATCAGTTATTATCCTCAACATATTTTCAATTTAACATTTTTTAGTCAAACCCCTACGTCTTTTTCTTTGAAAAGTTTTCATATTTTTTAGCAATTGTGAATCTTGCCGATCAGTACACCGTAATTGAAGAAAAATCTTTAATTTAGAATACACGTAAATCCCCACTACGTGATCTTTTCACACCATGGCATTGCACGACGCATATAATCACATTATATAAGACAGTCATGTTGAGTTTTATGTTATTGTAGAGACTTTTGATGTTACAAATCCACCGGGTTTGACATATTCTCAACGGAATTATCCTATTTCTTTATAAGCACGGGTTGACAGCTATTTTGGTAGTTCCTAATTACCAACTTTTTATCTGATTAATCGTATTTACAAAATTTAGACAGTTGTAAATCTATCACCAACCATATGGCCCGGAAGCTATGGTCCATGCTAATCTGAAAATTCGTGATGCACCGTTCCTTTTCTTTCACAGTCATACATGTAAGTATCATTAGAATTCAAGATAGAAAAAAATAATATGAAGTATGTAGATCAGTAATGTACATAAGTCACTTGTAAACAAGTAGACATTAATTTTACATTGATGTGTTCTGTGGACTAATAGTCAGTAAACGTCTAATAAAAAATATATTGAGCATCTTTGTTTCAAAAAAAATCTAGGTATTGATGTTAGGAACTTGTTAACCGGATTAATGAAAGTCCCTCCATATAGTAACCGGAAGTAGTATCGTTAAAACTACAAGATAAAGGAATATAAGGCACAGACTCATAAGGAGTCACATGGACGATCGCAATGGGTCGTGTTAATGCCGCAAGGGGCAACGCCGTAAGGGGCGTATGGTTGCAAGGAACCACAGAGGTAAAAGCTAAGTCCTCTACAGTTGTAGCTACACGGTCATGTCATTCCATGAACCGCAAGTGCCAGCGGTTGAAAACGTATAAGAAGATACGTAAATGAATGTTGTGCAAGAAAATGGTTTATAAGGGAAAACCATTAGGAAAAATGCAAAAAAATAGTTTAATAAGAAAATTAACCATCACATGTTATATGAGAATTGGTTTAAGAAAGTTAAACCATCAAAGTCATGGGGACTAATATGTAAAGTGGTTTATATGTTTTATAAATATGTAAATTTCTTAGTATTTTATGAAATATGCCCACAAGTAGAAATAAATGGTTATCATACTTAGTTATGCAATTTACCTACCTTACATGCATATCCATGTTTATGAAAGAAGTTAAACTACACATGATAGGGATCGAGCTTAGACATGCATGGGAAATATCTAGGCACAGAATGATGTGTATACATGAAAATCCAAATACATGAATTATAACAGATAAAGGACCGTTAGAATACCCATGCACGGATCCCGATGC
This sequence comes from Ottelia alismoides, assembly GCA_037367405.1. NCBI lineage: Eukaryota > Viridiplantae > Streptophyta > Magnoliopsida > Alismatales > Hydrocharitaceae > Ottelia > Ottelia alismoides. Next base: position 660,586 of record JAZKJV010001784.1, read on the forward strand.
ATACTGAGCATTAGGCTCATACAAATTATGTTTGTCAATTTCAGGTGAAGAACATGGTTGATTACATTTTCTAGATTGTGCTACGGGCTCATTGAGATTTCTTACGTGGTACGAACTATCTTGTGAAGATCTGAAGGATATTTGTATGCCCACAAGAACTACCGAGATGCTATTTTAATTCCTAGACTAATTTTTTTATTTTTCCCAGCTTAGTGTTGTAATAATGGAACTCTAGTTTGAATGGACATTTTATGGAATGGATTTTATCTCTGTTCGTCGTATGCCATTTAATATTTTTGAGTAATGGTCCGATCGGGCGATCAACTATCGCATGCTTCCGTCGGTCGACGTGACCCGTGCCGTTACAAAAAGTATCAGAGCTAGAGTTCCTCTGGACATAGGATATCCACAATTATTAGTGATCTAAGATTTATATGTATATATATAGAGAGAGATTTAGTATCACAACTCATTGACCTTGTCAATTTTTGAATCAGGTGGCTCCTCGACGTGCAATTGAAGCCATTGGAGATCGTGATTCATCGACGAGCCAAGAGGCCGTTATGGGTATGCAGAGGCAGATGATGGAGTTAATGATACTAATGGCCCAGCAACAGAAGAGTCAGGCATCTAATGTGGGTGGACTGACTCTAAAGACTTTCATTCAACATGATCCACCCACTTTCAAGGGTGAGCATGAGCCGGAAAAAGCCGAACATTGACTAAGAGAGATGGAGCTGACTTTTGAGGCAACGGATTGTCTTGAGGAAAAAAAGTGATCTTTGGAACATTTCGTCTGCGGGATAATGCAAAGGAGTGGTGAACTTCATGCAAGGGAATCCACTTTTCGGAGGCTCCAGTCATTAAGTGGGATGATTTTGTTGAGCACTTCACTGAATGTTACATCCCTGAGCATGCTAAGGATGCTAAGCGTCAAGAGTTTATAAATCTACGGTAGGGAAATATGATAGTCTAGGAATATGCAGCAAAATTTCAAGAATTGGAGAAGTATGACAAGGATATATGTGCCAATGAAAAGCAACAAGCCAAAAAGTTTATAAAAGGCTTGAATGCGGGACTGAGCAGTAAAGTGCTTACTGAGGTCCCACAACCTTATCTGAGGCAGTTGCAGCAGCAGTGGAGATCGATGCACCATACCGGAGGATACAGCAAGTGAATCCTCGGATGCGCCCTCACAAGCCGAACTTCAATGACAAGAGGCGTCACACTGCAACGAATGCCAAGAAGACAAAGACTGATAATACACCAACAAATAGGAAGTACACATATGAGGTGTGCCCGTATTATGATAGGAGGCATCCAGGAGAATGTTATAAGCTAACTACTAATTGCTTTAAGTACGGAGAAAAAGGTAACTTCATGAAAGATTACAAGAAAGATGTCAAGGATCAGAAGAAGCCATTCGAGTAGAAAAAGAAAGTAGCAGGAAGAGTCTTTGCTATCACTCCAGAGGATGCAGAAGGTGCCAATACGACAGTGGAAGGTACTCTACTAATTGAAAATTATTTATGTCATGTTCTTTTTTATTCTGGTACCACACATTCCTCTATCTCGAACGCTTTTGCAAGAAAGTTAAGTTTAGAAGCTGTTGAGCTTTCTTACGTACTTACAATTTCTTCACCACTGGGTGATATTGTTGCCACGGGTATGTACTTAAAGGATGTACCTGTTTTGGTAAAAGAAGACACCCCCACTGTCAATTTGATATTATTACCCATCACAACCTATGATGTCATCTTGGGAATGGATTGGTTATGGGAGCATTATGCAGCGGTATATTGTCGAGAAAAGAAGGTTGTCCTCAGTAGATCAAATCTTGAGGAGTTAGTTATTCGGGACACCTGTAAGTGTGGAAGATTGGTTATCTCATCCTTGCAAACAAGCCAACTACTAGCAGAAGTTTGCATCGCATTCCTCACTAGTATAATTAACATTGAATCATCACATACACGTCTTGAAGATTTAGATGTGGTCAGAGAGTTTGCCGATGTCTTCCCAGACGATCTTCCTGAACTACCTCCTCATAAAGAGGTTGATTTCTCAATTGATGTGATCCCAGGAATGACACCGATTTCCAAGGCTCCGTATAGAATGGCACCTACAGAACTTGAGGAGCTAAAGAAGCAGTTACAAGAACAACTGGATAAGGGATTTTTATGTCCCAGTGTTCTCCGTGGGGAGCACCTGTTCTTTTTGTGAAAAAGAAAGATGGATCTCTTAGACTCTGCATTGATTATCGAGGTCTGAATAAAGTGACTGAAGAATAGATACCCGTTACCTCGCATGGATGACTTATTCGATCAGTTGCAGGGAGCAATGGTTTTCTCAAAAATTGATCTGCGTAGGGGTAACTCCGAATAAAAGAGGAGGATATACCAAAAACAACTTTCAGGACAATGTATGGTCATTATGAATTCTTGGTCATGCCATTTGGTCTTACTAACGCTCATGCAGCCTTTATGGAGCTAATGAATAGGGTATTCCAAGAATACCTTGACAAGTTTGTCATTGTGCTTGTGGATGATATATTGATATATTCATCTGATCCAGAACAACATCGAGTACATTTACAGATTGTATTCGAAATCCTAAGGCAACACCAGCTTTATGCAAAATTCTCCAAATGTGATTTTTAGTTGAATAGAGTCACATTCCTTGGTCATGTGGTATCTAAGGACGGCATTGAGGTAGATCCAACCAAGGTAGAAGCTGTGATGAATTGGAGGTAACCCAAGAATGTTTCTGAGATCCGTAGTTTTCTTGGCTTGGCTGGTTATTATCGGCGATTTATTCAGAATTTCTTAAGGATATCGCTACCATTAACAAAGCTCACTCGAAAGGATGTGAAGTTTATATGATCTGAGGATTGTGAACAGAGATTTCAAGAATTGAAGCAGAGATTGACTACAGCTCCAATCTTGGCTTTACCATCAGGCAGTGGAGGTTTTGTAGTGTATACGGATGCATTCGGCACCGGACTCGGGTGTATTCTTATGCAAAATGAGAAAGCCATTGCTTATGCCTCATGGCAGCTAAAATCGCAAGAGAGGAACTACCCAACTCATGATTTAGAGTTAGCAGCGGTAGTCTTTACTCTTAAAATTTGGCAGCATTACCTCTACGGTGAGCAGTTTAAGGTGCTCAGTCGCCATAAGATTCTCAAATACATTTTCTCTCAGAAGGAACTTAATTTGAGGCAGCGACACTGGTTAGAGTTCCTAAAAGATTATGACCCCACCATCAATTACCATCCGGGGAAAGCAAATGTTTAGCAGATGCATTAAGTAGAAAATGGAAAGGTAAACTGACTAGTTTAAAACTTCAGTGGAAGATGATGAAGGATTTTGAAGATTGGAGAAAGATATCATTTGCAACGCTCCAGATTCAACCAAAGATAATTGGAAAGATCTTGACTGCACAAAAAGTAGATGCCGATCTTCTTAAATTTATAGAAGCATCTAAAAAGGAAGGTTCTGATTTCACCATCGGAATGGATGGATCTATAAGGTACCGCAACAGATTATGGATTCCAAATGATATTGAGTTAAGGCAGGAGATTCTGGATGAAGGCACACAGATCGATGTACACTATTCACCCAGGTACAACGAAAATGTACAAGGATCTGCAATGGAACTTTTGGTGGCCAAAGATGAAGAATGATATCGCAGAATTTATTGCTAGATGCTTGATATGTCAGCAGATCAAGATTGAACATTAGAGACCAGCAGGACCTGTTCAACCCTTGGAAATACCTGAATGGAAATGGGAGCGCATAACGATGGACTTTGTCACCGATCTACCCAAGACCACGAGGCATCGTTATGACACTGTATGGGTGATTGTTGACCGATTAACCAAATCGGTACACTTTCTATCTATCCGCTTGGATCAGTCGACAAACAGTTTAGCTGAATTATATGTGAATGAAATCGTCAGCCTTCATGGTGTTCCTACATCAATTATCTCAGATCGGGACACACGATTTACCTCTCGTTTATGGAAGAGTTTTCAGGATGCTATGGGCACTCAATTGAAGTTCAGCACTTCATTTCATCCGCAGACTGATGGTCAGTCCGAAAGGACCATCCAGACACTAGAAGATATGTTGAGAGCTTGTGTTTTAGATTTTGTGGGCAGCTGGGATAGACACCTTCCATTAGTAGAGTTAGCTTACAATAATAGCTATCATTCGAGCATCAAGATGGCTCCCTATGAAGCATTGTATGGGAGATCTTGCTGATCACCCTCATGTTGGAGTGATGTGGGCGAGAAGCACATCTTAGGATCGGAACTTGTTCAGACAAGTAAGCAGGATGTTGAATTAATCAGAAAGAGATTGGTGGCGGCTCAAAGTAGGCAAAAATCTTATGCCGATCGTCACATAAGAGAGTTGCATTTCGGAGTTGGGGAGCACGTGCTCCTAAAGATCTCTCCAACCAAAGGCATCTTACGGTTTGGCAAAAAAGGGAAGCTCACTCCCACATACATAGGACCTTTTGAGATTCTGCAGCGGATTGGAGATGTGGCATATCATATTGCATTACCACCTCAATACTCGAAACTTCACGATCTATTCCATGTGTCTATGCTGAGGAAGTACACTCCTAATCCTTCACATGTGATCGAGCATGAGGTCATTGATATTCAGCCAAACTTGACCTTTGAAGAGAAACCCAAACGAATCGTCGATCGTAGAGATCATCAACTCCGTCGGTGCATAGTTCCGATGGTCAAGGTCCTTTGGCAGCACCATCAAAAGGAGGAGGCTACTTGGGAGCTGGAAAATGAAATGCAAGGGAAGTACCCACAACTTTTCGGTATATCTCTCTACTAAGAAATTTCGAGGACGGAATTTTTTTTAAGGGGGGTAGATTGTCACGGCCTGGGTCTTTTGAATTTTTTTCAAATACATTATCTTGGATTAAATAGATTTAATTAATATGTTAAATCCTCTCATTATCAACTTTAAAAACCACAAGGGTTCCCTCTCCATACATCACCTTATCTTGCATTTTAGATAGAGTTAGAGAGAGAGAGAGAGAGAGGAAGGGATATCTCACCGGCGTCCTTCGTCGTCACAGGAGAAGACGATGTTGAATCAAAGGAGAGAAGCGTGAATCCGTGATCGGAAGGAGTTATGACGATTGCGATAATCTGAGTTAAGCGTTGGATTCGAGGTATGTATCGGCTCTAGGTTATTACATATATACATAGATTCAATATAGATTGGACCATTAATTGTATGTATCGGATTTAGGATTTTCGTATACATAATAGTTGGATTTTGAACAATGTCTCTAAAAGTATGTATCGGTCTAGGATTTCTTATGAACAGCGACAACATCTTATATAGATTTCTTAATCTATGTATTGGGTTAGGTTCATACATATGAACATGGATAAAAAAACTTAATTTCAACCTGCAAGGTATGTGTCAATACTTTTGAACGCGGATCACATCTGAAATATGCCTTTTAAAGGTGCATATTGGATATGTAGAATGTTACACATGAATATGGGATCCATCAGAATGAATTATCAAAATATATGTACAGAGTATTAGGATCCGAACTTTCATAATAATCTACTTTATAAATATACCATGATAGTTGCATATTGTCTTAGTAGTGTTACTCTACGATACCTTGTACCCTTGATCGGTTATTATCCTCAACATATTTTCAATTTACCATTTTTTTAGTCAACCCCCTACGTCTTTTCCTTTGAAAAGTTTTACATTTTTTTAGCAATTGTGAATCTTGCCAATCAGTACACCATGTAGTGTAATTGAAGAAAAATCTTTAATTTAGAATATATGTAAATCCCCACTACGTGATCTTTTCACACAATGGCATTGCACGACGCATATAATAACATTATATAAGACAGTATGTTGTTGTAGAGACTTTAGACGTTACAAATCCACCGGGTTTGACATATTCTCAACGGATTTATTCTATTTATTTATAAGCACGGGTTGACAGCTATTTTTGGTAGTTCCTAATTACCAACTTTTTATGTGATTAATCGTATTTACAAAATTAAGACAGTTGTAAATCTATCACTAACCATATGGCCCGTAAGCTACGGTCCCTGTTAATCTGAAAAGTGGTGATGCACCGTTCCTTTTCTTTCACAGCCATACATGTAAGTATCATTAGAATTCAAGATAGAAAAAAATAATATGAAGTACATCAGTAATGTACATAAGTCACTTGTAAACAAGTAGACATGAATTTTACATTGATGTGTTCCATGGACTAATAGTCAGTAAACTTCTAATAAAAAAATATATTGAGCATCTTTGTTTCAAAAAAAAATTAGGTATTGATGTTAGGAACTTGTTAACCGGATTAATGAAAGTCCCTCTATATAGTAACCGGAAGTAGTATCGTTAAAACTACAAGATAAAGGAATATAAGGCACAGACTCATAAGGAGTCACATGGACGATCGCAAGGGGCAAAGCCGCAAGGGGTTTATGGTTGCAAGGAACCACAGAGGCAAAAACTAAGTCCTTTATAGTTATAGCTACACTGTCATGTCATTCCATGAACCGTAAGTGCCAGCGGTTAAAACGTATAACAAGATACGTAAATGAATGTTGTGCAAGAAAATGATTTAAAGGGAAAACCATCAGGAAAATTTCAAGAAATGGTTTAATAAGAAAATTAACCATCACATGTTATATGAGAATTGACTTATGAAAGTTAAACTATCAAAGTAATATGGACTAATATGTAAAATGGTTTATGCGTTTTATAAGTATGTAAATTGCTTGGTATTTTATGAAATATGCCCACAAGTAGAAATAAATGGTTATCATACCTAATTATGCAATTTACCTGCCTTACATGCATATACATGTTTATGAAAGAAGTTAAACTACACATGATAGGGATCGAGCTTAGACATGCATGGGAAATATCTAGGCACGGAATGATGTGTATACATGAAAATCCAAATACATGAATTATAACAGATAAAGGACCATTAAAATACCCATGCATGGATCCCGATGCATACTGAGCATTAGGCTAATACAAATTATGTTTGTCAATTTCAGGTGAAGAACATGGTTGATTGCATTTTCTGAATCGTGCTACGGACTCATTGAGATTTCTGACGTTGTACGAAGTATCTTGTAAAGATCTGAAGGATATATGTATACCCACAGGAACTAACGAGATGCTATTTTAATTCCTAGACTAGTTTTTTTTATTTTCCCAGTTTAGAGTTGTAATAATAGAACTCTAGTTTGAATGGACATTTTATAGAATGGATTTTATCCCTGCTCGTCGTTTGCCATTTAATATTTTTGAGTAATGGTCCGGACGGCGATTAACTATCGCATGCTTCCGCCGATCGACGCAACCCGTGCCGTTACATATCGATAATCATTTTCCTTTTATACCAATTCACGTGAATATCAATACACATTTTTCTAGTATCCATTGTAGTAGATTTGATATATAAATATACTAAGCATGAATATGTCATATACATCAATGCATATGTTGAGTTTGGGAACCATTCCTTAGTATATTTAATTTACTTTCCTTCATTGATTAACCGCTAGGAATGCCTATATTTTTTAAATATGCCTTTTAAAATTTAATTTGGATGGTCGCTTCTTATGTCGTGTTATGTTGCCACGAAATTTATTATGAATGAACTAAAATGATTCCATGTATGTTATATGGAATATTTGATCTTAATGGTGAAATTAATATTTGAAATTCATGGATGCTTTCAATTTGACTTAACTTTTTATTGACGTAAACTTGAGCATCAAATGACCCTAAACATGTATTGGAGAAGGGATATTTACACCCATAACCCTGAGTAATATGGTAATTACCCCAGAAACCCTGCATAATCACGAATTATACCCAGAATCCTGAATAACCACTCCGTTTTACATTCATAACCTTCCGTTACTTTAGTTCAGTAACTCAACCAAATGGCTGAGTTAATCTAACCCAATCAATGGTGAACGGCTGAGATTAATCGGAAAAAAGGAAGGATAGAAGAAGGTGGATTGGAAGGCTGGAGCTTTCAATGAGGTACAACTTGGGACTTGGTCTAGAGTGGAGCCTCCAGCAACTGGCAAGGGAGCTGCTGGAGCTTGGGGCGGGCGGCGGGAGGGAAGGGCTGGAGCTGCGGAGGTGTTGGAGCTTGCGGGCGGATGGCGGGAGGGAAGGGCTGGAGCTGCGGAGGTGTTGGAGCTTGCGGGCGGATGGCGGGAGGGAAGGGCTAAAGCTGCGGAGGTGCTGGAGCTTGCGGACGGCGGGAGGGAGGCAACGCACGCGGGGGAAGGGGTTGGCGGAGGCGCGTAGGGAGTGGGGGGAGGCAAGCGAGCAACGACTGTAGGTTGCGGGGGGCGGGGGGCGCACGCGGGGGCAGGGGGCGGCGGGAGGGAGGCAAGGGGGCAGCGGCTGCAGGTTGCGGGGGGGGGGGGGGGGGGGGTGCGCACGCGGGGGCAGAGGGCGGCGTGAGGGAGGCAAGGGGGGCGGCGGCTGCATCTCGATCTCCGTCTGGAACTCGTGCACCCCCTGCTCCGACGACGGGTTCGACCGCTTGATCACGACTTTCATTGATCCTCCATCGACGATCCCCTTGTAGACCTTGCCAAACCCGCCGACACCAATGACCAGATTCTCGTCGAAATTCTTGGTGGCCTGCTTGATCTCCACGAACGAGAAGTGGCGGCAGAGGCTTGCGGCGAGGCTCGATAGATGGCTGCTTGCGGTGCTCTTACCTCATATCGTCGACTTGCTGCCGGTGTGGGAATTCCCATAGAGCGGGAGCCACCCAGAGGCACCCGTGTCACCTCCTTCATCACGTTTCTTACGCTGGTACACAACGATGCATATAGCGAAGATCAGACCGAAGGCAGCTGCACCGCCTGCGGCGCCACCGATGACGTGCGTGTTGCTGCTGGTATTCGAGTTGAATTGCGGGATGGCCTCTGCTTCGACCATCATTTGGGATGGCTCCGGGTTGGGCCCAGCGAGATTTCCGGTGGGATCAGCGAGCTTGAAGACCTCGAGGCCGTTGAGGATTGCATCGTAGAATTCGGGTTTCGAGTCAGCCGCCGGATGCATAGCTACCCAGAGCTGCTCGTCGCCGAAGCCGTCTGCCATGTAGACTGCATAATCCTTGTACACTGGCACGGCCATCGACGACGTCCAGCCGATTACGTCAGCTCCCGCCTGCGCTGTGCGGTTGTTCACATGGATGTTGAAGGCCCTCTGGTTGAGCTTAGTGAGCTACAGCTCGCAGAAGTGGAACCTCACCACATAGGTGAAATTGGCATCAACCAGGAAGATCCATGTCAGGTTGTAATTCAGGTTGATCTTCGGGTCCGGCCCCATCGACCGTGCTGTGCTGTAGACATCGAGCGGTACGACGTAATCCGGCAGCTCAGGAGGGTACTGAAGCTTCACATCCTGTCCAGCGGAGAACGTCACACCAAAACCGGCACCGTAGATGTACAACGAGTCATCGTACCAATCCTTGAAACCGGGACAGAGGCGCGCGGGGCAGGGGGTCGAGCTGTAGGGCAGAGGAGGGGGCAGGGGAGTATCCCGGTGCTCGGACCGGCGGCTTTACCGGCGCGGGTCTGAAGGTTTATTTTGTTTGATGAATGGCATCATGTTTTAAATATGATGGGTTTGGAAGGGCAAAACCGACTATTTCCGTTAGAGTTAACGGAGAAATAAGGCGGAAATTGACTCAGGGTTATGCTATGTAAAGGTTAACCATTACTCGAGGGTTATGGCGTAATTCGCTATTACGCAGGGTTTCTGGGGTAATTATCATATTACTCAGGGTTATGGGTGTAAATATCCCATTGGAGAATTGGTTTGTCGCATGTATGATAAATACGTAATGCTGATATGGTTTCATTCATTATTTACATGTTTAAATAATGAAAATGGCATGCACATTAAACCTTATTTATGTGGGTTCAGTAAAGGAAAAAATAGGGTCGCCGCTGCCTCATTTTTTGGTGTTTTTTAAATTTATTTTCAAAAATATCACCATGTATATTCATTCATTTATATATATATATATATATCTCCTATATGTCATTCGGATTTTATCAGAAATAAAGAATCATATACCCTCCATATATAACATATAATTTTAACAGTCTAAACATTGTTGTAGTTTATTTGTTCTAGATGGAGGGCACAAAGAGGCGGTTGGTAGCGTGGGGTCGAGGACGGTGGGCGCGCGCGGGGGCGAGACTGGAAGCTCTGCATGTAGGAAGAGCAAGTGGCGGCTGAGCATCTGGTGGGAGGTGAAGGCGCGAGAAGGATGCGGCCGCAGATGCATGGCGGTTGGGGGGCGGCGCGGCCGCGGAGATGGAGCAGCAGTTTGGGCAGCGATGAAGGTTGCACAAAGGTGCTTTCTTGCAGAGGCGCATATGTTGTTGCAGTCGTGCGATGGCGGTGGTGGCAAGCGCATAGAGTGCGTGGAGTGGATGTGTCTTTAGGTGGCGGTGCACTGGCAAGAGCCGCGTAGTGATAAACGGTTTTTCAGCGAGGGTCAAAATACGTCTCACACAAGGCGGAGACGAAGTCGCTGAGGCGACCGCTCATGAAACCCCGATTGATCAGAAATTACCCACAAGAAAGAATAAGTCAATTAAGTCCAAAAATGTGAATTAAAATATATTAACTCTACCATAAAATGCATAGTGTATAAGCATGTACGAACCACAGAGAGCAAGAAAAATGGGTAGCCTATAGATATTTATGTACACTCCAGTCATCCTTAAATGAATCCTCTTCTGTGTGTTTTTTATTTTATATTTTTTATTTCATTTTCCCTTTTTTTAAATTTTTATGTAGTTTTTATATTTTATATTTTTTATATTTTCTTTTTACATTTTAAATATATAATATAGATATAGATATAAAGATATATATATAAGAGGAGAGAAAGATATTATGTATATATATATAGGTACTCAAAAGATAAGAAACATGATGTTTTTAGGTTTTTCATATTTTTCTAATTTTTTAGTTATTTTCCTAGAATTTTGCTCATTTTTATACGTTTTTAATGTCAAAAACATCCCTGAAATGGGATTAATTACATACATGAAACTAATTTGGGTTTTTAAATAAGTAAATAAATCCCAAAATTACCCAAACTAATTTTAATACATCGATAATAATATACAGATAATTATAGAATAGGAAAATATATTTTTGGAATTTTTGTTGAATTTGTATATTTTTTGTTGAATTTTGGAGTTTTCTAATTTTTTAATTTTCTTTTACTCTTTTTATGGATTTTTGATCCCGGACTCAATAAATCACAAAATACAGCATATATAATTTTTTGTAATTTTTCAAAAACATTTTCTATTTTTTTGGTATTTAATACTTTGAACAGGGCAAAAATGGCTCCTATTTCAATTTTAATAACTGGATAAAATGCACAAAATGGCCATATAAATAAGCATCGTGAATCTACAAGGCACAAAGTATTTTTCCTAATTTTTGTGGATTTTTAGGAGCAAGATAGGTATTTTTAATAAATACATGAAGCACATAAAAATACACAGCCTGACAGGGGCATTTTTACAATTAAAAATAAAGACAAGGGCTCAGTTGCAAATTTTACCAACATAATAAGACATTTAATTAATATTCTGGACTCATTTTACAATAAATAAAACCAGCAGGGGGTTACATGCAAATTTTACGCACCTCACGTGGGACTGCACGTGAGGCGGGGAAGGACCCAAGTGCAATTACAATAGACGACAGGGGTCTGAATGCAAAAATTTCATTTTATTTACACATGATCTTTTATTCACAGCATTAAAAACTAAATACAAAAAGCAAGGGTTTAGATCTGCAATTTACCCCTATAGGCACGCTGATGGACGGCGATCCGCGCGCCACTTATCCACGTGGAGGGCTCTGGAAGCTCGATACCGCTTCGCCAATCGGTGGTCTAGATTGCGTCTGAGGGTCGATCGAGCGGCCGAAGCGGGCTTTGAACGAACGACCACGATCAGATCTGGGGTCGCCTCCTCCATCTGATGGCTGCTGCTGTCCACGAAGAACAGGGAAGAACACAGGGGTTCCCTGCCTTCGATCGTTGATTCCTCCTCCGCCAGACGGCTACGCGCGATGGAAGTAAGCTCTACACGTCCGGGAAGGTACTCCACAGCTCTCGAGGTGCTCATGAAGTCCCAAGACCCCATGAACGGTTCTGGGGAGCTCGATGAAGAAGGAGGGTCCTAGGAGCCTTGAAAGCGACTGATCCGAACCCCAGGGGGTTCTTTTTAGCGTGTAACATGCACCAAGACAAAGAGTGGCTCGAGGGGGTTCCGCTCGACCGGAAATTGAAGCTGTTGAGCCAAAGAAATGGAGTGGGTGGCGAGGTCCGGCGACGAAGAGGAGGGGGACCTCGATTAGCAGAGCCAGTAGGGCTCTGGTTGATCTGAAGCATTCGGGAGACGGAGAATGCAGAGGGAAATGAGATGGAAGTGAATAGAGGGGTCGGATCATGGAAGGATCGCAAGGGGATCGTCACCGGAGCGGAGCTCCGGCGAACTTCGATTTGACTAAACCTACGCTAATCTTTGCTTTAACCACTATCCTATGAGCATAAATAAACTACTGGAATGGAAACCTAACTAATTACGCAATAAGACAGATCTTATACCTGGCCGAGCACCAGCGAGCAGGGCGACGTCGGAGCTCCGCCGTGGGTGCTGCCTCGACTCGTCCGACCTGCTCACAACTCCGGAAGGACCCCCCCTGTCACGAGGATTCACTCTAGAGTGGAAGCGGGGATGGAAGAAGATCAAAAGGAGACCAAAATAGGGAAGGGGGTCGAGGCTCTTATTTATGGACATGGCGATGCACCCTTATTGACCGGGGTGCCACAAAGAATCGTTTAGTTAGATGATCGATCTGAGGTATTGGCGTGGACGTTGGATCATTGATTGATTTTTTTCATGAAGGAATCGAGGCCAGAAAATCAATGATCTAGAAGGGGAAAGTCGGAGAATATGGGCTGAGAAGACGCTCTGACACAGGGCGACTGGTGGCAGAGGAGTTGACCGGGCGGTCAACGAAGGACAGAATCTGATTGGTCCACATCAGCGCCGATTTGACCCATTAATTAAACATGATAAATGAGTTTATTAATTTTCACTTATAAAATGAAAAATGCTTATTAAGTAATATCATATTTATTTATGATTTTATTTTATTTTTTAGATGTATTATATTATGAGTTTATTTTAATAGTGTATTTATAGGTATATTTACATGTCTTTTGTACAATTTATTTTTATTTTGTGTATTTTATTATATTATTTTATATATTTATAACTTATTTTTGTGAGTATAAATATATTTTTTTTATTTTTATGAGTTTATTTGCATATTTAAATAAATAGATACATATAATATGTAGGTAAGCTTATAGGTATTTTACCTATATTTTATATACATTTTATTTATTCAATGAATTTTATTGGGTTTTCTTTTGGATTTACATTTTTAATGGAATGTAGATAATTTTTTAAAAATATGAAAGAATAAACGAATGAAGTCCCATTTTTATTTATATACAAGTAATACATAGGTATTTTGCCTATGTGATCGCATAGACTTATTTTATTTGAGGTTTTCTTCTTGGTTTTCTTTTAATTTCAACATGTACATGTATTGTGTATATTATTTACATAATTCTAAAAATAAAGATTTATAAAAATAATGAATAACGAATATAATGAATAGTTTAGTCGGTATTATGTACAATGAGGGCCAAAAACCTAACTTCCACAGATGAGTTCCAAAAATTATGAAACCAATCTTATTAAATAGTTCTTGAGAAGTTACATACAATTAAAGGTGATTTAAGTGGATTTTGACTTTTTATTTGCCAGTTATGGGTTTGTGAAGCTGAGATTCTGGCTTTTTATTCTGTGTATAAAATGTACATTGTATAATGTTTTTGCACAAACTAAATTTTGTCTTTTTATTTACATTATTATCTACAACTTTCATGTACAGAATTTCTTTATTTGATGAATAAATAATTAGATACAAAATAGGTGCCAAAAATGCATAAATCAAGAATGAATAAATGAAATATTTATTGTATTCTCGGCGCTCATCTCCCCTTACTTTATTCCTTGTCGACCAATTCCATTCTGGACTTGGTCTCGGGGTCAGGGTCATAAAATATTTGCAATATTTTATTCCTTTTTCTTTTCTTCTCTTTATTCTATAATTTTGGCATTAAAAACCTTATTTTATGTACACTTAATACCATAAATAATGAATGCTATTGTAGACAAATGGATGCTATTTACATGCATTTGCTTGAGTTTTTGAGGCCAAAATAATAGAATAAAGGTGATGAAATGGAGATTCATCACCCCCCTATACTTGCCTTTGCTAGTCCCTAGCAAATACTTATGCAATAAGTATAAAAAGAATAAAGAATAAGAAGGAAAGAAAAAGAAGATTGAAGAAGATAGAGTGAATAGGATTTCTTTCAGTGCAATATCTTATCCTTACAAAATCAGAATTTGGAGCTTCTGTTAGACCTTGGGTGTGAATGTGTGTAGAACCTAGTCGGGAACCAACTTTAAAACACAACAGCCTTCGAGAGTCACAGAACTCGGTTCAACCCACCTCAATAGCCTGGTCAGATTGGCCTACACAATACGCAAACCCTTATGACTTTGAAGCTGACTTGTACAGTGTGAGTGATAGTGACTCTCCCCAATTGAAATGACAAAGGAACTAACTTCTCCAGAATGACAACCCAATGATTCCCCAATCCAGCCCTCTGTCGTCGAGGAGCGGGGTATTCCCTTCTAAGTTCAAGTGGCATCCGACTCAAGAGGAGGAGGGGAAGAAGAGAATGGATAGTACCCAGTGTAGCTACCTATCCTGGGATGCAAGACCAGTGTAGTCAAGTCATCCAGTCGCCGGCTCACATGGTATAACTTTGATGCTCAAGCTTGCTTATTTTCTATACACCATATATACATACTTCGGCAGGCATTTTATTATTTTTATTTACAAGCCTGTCCACTTTTTTTGGAGTTTTTTTTCAAACATACTATTTACAGCAGCATTTACATAAGGACTTTTCCTCTTGAGCCAGAAGACTATCCCTCTTTTAAAGCTTTATCGCAACCCACACTCTCCTGTCATTCGACCCCATTGAAACTGGACAAGGTTGGGGTGCACTTCCCTCCCTAGATGAGGACGAATGTTTCAACTCGTGTGCATCTCAGACTGGCAAATCCAACCCCTTCACCACTCCAACTGAGTCGAGCCAAGTGAAAGGTGCAAGTGTCCAAGTTAGGTCACGGCCGAAAAGAGTCATGCGTGTGTCTCGAAAAGTTCTAGCTAGTCAGTTGAGGTGACTTGAACCCAGCCATGAGTCTCAAAGAATTAAGTATGAATCGACATGAAGTACCTTAAACCTAGTTCCCATAAGGTTCCAGTGCAGTTAGATGCGGTAAGGTCCAACCAAGCTCCAATTTCAGACTTTATTGGATTGGTTCAATCATCAAGCTCACTCAAAAAGAATATGAATGATATGCACATGCTATGCACAATGAATGATGCAGTTTTTCACAATGAGTTTAAAAATCAAAGAATCTTTTTACACAACGAATTTTTGCAAATAAAAATCTTGGCACAAAAAGTATGTACAACTATTTACACGGGCGTGCCATTTTATTTTACAAGCTTAAAGCATTTTAAAGAATTTATAGTGTTATCCTGTGTGTACATATATGTATACAATTCATAAAGGCTTTTTATTTAACGGCCTTATAGATCTGTCCATTTTTATTTATTTATTTATTTATTTATTTGAAAACATTTTCAAAACTATAGTACACGATAATTTTCACAATCAATTACAAACATTTGAAAACCATTTTGCAAAGATTTGTCACACTATGTATATATATTTTCCACAATAATTTTTACAAACATTTTTCAAACCATTTGCACATTGGTTTTCAAATCCTTCGTTTCACACAAAGAAGAAAATTTTACAAACAAAGCGATTTTACACAGGTTGAAAACATTTCACAACAAGTTTTCCAAACAGTTCACACCATTTTTCAATCATTCTATAAAGATATTTAACCTGATTTATTAATCAGTATATACAAAGAAAAACTACACTTTATGTACAAATGGTTTAGGCTCTTATAAGTTTTATTTGGAATTATTGCTTATTTTACACGAGAATTTTTTTGTAAACTCCTCAGACTTATTTGAGAATCATTTTCAAAAGATTTGAAGACTATAGTCCAAAATATTTTTCAAACATGTACACGTATTTTGAAAATGATTTTGCAAAGGTTTTCGAATAGTATAGATAGATTTTTCAAAATAATTTTATAACCCTTTTTCCAACCTTTTGCAAAATCACTTTTCAAACATTTTTATTTCACTCAAAGAAAATAAATTTTGCAAATAAAACTATTTACAAAGGTTGAATACTTTTCACAAAATATTTTTCAAACACTTTTCAACAGATTTCTTCACAAGGAGAACATTTTTGCACAAAGCATTTTTCCTGATTTATTAATCAGTAAGGGAAAAAAGAGTCTGGGGAATTCACAATCATCTTTTATTATAGTAATAGAAATACTTTTATCATTACTTTTAGCTTGAGGTAGTATTTTATTTACAATATGAGTTATGGCTTATAGTATATACATAGTATATACGACCCCCCTATACTTAGCTTGAGCTATGTCCTCATAGATCGAAGAGAAAAGAGAAGACATAACTCGTACTAAGTATAGACAAGTTTAAAGAATAAACGAATAAGAGATAAAAGAATGAGAAGTTGACCGTCCCCCCTATACTTAGGATCAAGTAATCCTAAGTATAGCAGACTGTACACAAAGCAGGGAGGATCAAGGGTGGGAATAAACAGTTCGTACTCAGATTGTCTCCCCCTATACTTAGGGTAAGATACCCTAAGTATAGACAAGGAGAGGCGACAATGGAGTAGATCAAAGAATAGAGAAACTCGGGGTGCACACCCCCCCCCATACTTAGGACAAAGTGCGTACTAAGTATCGAAGACTGTCAACAAGGGACGACACTTTTTTTTGATAGAAAAAGAAGATATAAAAGGAAACGAAGAAAAGAAGAAAAGAAGAAATCAGATGAATAGTTTTTGAGGTGTAGAGTCTGAATCTTCTGATGCTGACAATGTTGTGGGTATGTCATTAAGGTGCAGAAGCTGGATGGAGTCGACAACTGCCAAGAATGTATCAGGCTCGAGGTAAGGCTTCAGGAGTTGACCGTTGACGATAAATGGTTGTGTGTCAGGGGACAATTCTGATATGGCAATACTTCCATTGTCACGCACTTCACAAACTCGGAATGGCCCTGTCCATTTACTCTTTAATTTGCCCGGGAAGATCCACAACTTTGCATCAAATAACCACACCTTCTGTCCAACTTCAAAGGTCTTTCGTCTAATGTGCCGGTCATGCCAGCGTTTCATCTTTTCCTTGTACATCAATGTGTTATCGTATGCATAGTCTCGGAACTCCAAGAGTCTGTTCAGATCATCTTTTCTTTTCTGACCACTTTTCTGAGAGTCCAAATTGCACATGTTAATTACCCATAAAGACTTGTGAATTAATTCGACGGGCAGATGGTACAGCTTCCTATATACAAGACGATAGGGAGACATGCCCAAGGGAGACTTGTAGGCAGTTCTGTATGCCCAGAGGACTGAGTCCAAGAGTTGAGACCAGTTCTTTCTGTCCGGCCTTACAAGTTTCTAAAGGATCGTCTTGATTTCTCTATTCGATAATTCAGCCATGCCGTTGGTCTGAGGATGATAAGGTGATGTGACACGATGGTCGATGCCGTACTCCTTCGTTAATTTCTTGACCTCTTTGTTAATGAAATGACTACCCCCATCTGAGATGAGAATCTTTGGAATCCCGAACCGCGCAATGATGTTATCTCTCAAGAATCGGCACACTGTACCGCTATCGGTGGCTCGAACGGGAATAGCTTCAACCCAACGACTCACGTAATCTATGGCAAGAAGGATGTGCTCAAAACTATGACTGTTAGGGAAAGGCCCCATGAAATCAATGCCCCATGCATCGAAAACATCTGCTATTTGAATGATCTTTAGAGGCATCGAATCTTTTGCAGTGATTGTACCCTTCAATCTCTGACAGTCAATGCATCGTTTGACAAATACAGTTGCATCCTTGAATAATGTGGGCCACCAGAAGCCACACTGAAGTACTTTAGCTGTTGTATGGTCTACAGAGTGATGTCCACTAGATTCGAGCGGGTGACAGTGCTCGAGGACACTATAATGCTCCTCCTGAGGTATGTACCTGCGCCAAATGCAATCCGCTCCTTCCCTGAATAAAAGAGGATCTTCCCATTGATAGAAATGGATGGTCGACATGAATTTATTCTTCTGATTCTTCGTCCAATCCGATGGTATTTCCCCCGAAGCGAGGTAATTGACTATATCAGCATACCAAGGGATGGAATCCACTGCTAAAATTGATTCATCTAGAAAGGTTTCTGTAATAGGTGCACTGTTCAGGGGAGGCTCTTGCTACTCAATTCTGGAGAGATGGTCTGCTACCGCATTCTGAACTCTAGGCTTGTCTTTGATTTCCAAATCGAATTCCTGGAGGAGAAGGATCCATCTAATCAGTCTAGGCTTGGCATCCTTCTTCTACTATAGGTACCGAATAGCAGAGTGGTCTGTAAAAATGGTAACATTTGATCCAAGCAAATAAGATCTGAACTTTTCTAAGGCGAAAACCACAGCCAGCAACTCTTTCTCTGTAACAATGTAATTTCTTCGTGCCTCATCTAATGTTTCGCTGGCATAGTGAATGGCATAGGGTGCCTTGTCTTTTCTCTGTCCTAGAACAATCCCGACTGCAAAGTCTGACGCATCAGTCATGATCTCAAAAGGGAGAAACCAATCCGGCGGATGTAGGACTGGAGCTTGAGTGATAAGCTCCTTCAGTTGATTGAAAGTAAGGAGAACTTGATGATCGACATTGAACTCGGTTTCCTTGCATAAAAGCTCTGTTAAAGGTCGGGCAATGCGGCTAAAATTCTTGATGAATCGTCTGTAAAATCCAACATGCCCCAGGAATGACCTTACATTTTTTACTGACTGAGGTGGCTCTAGATTGGCAATAACATCCACCTTTGTCGTGTCGATGATGAATCCCAATTCATCACTCTTTATTCCTTTATTTTAGCTAGAAACCTTAGCCAAATACCATGTAAATCCTTGTAAAAATAATAAATTTACAAAGCACATGCATCATGTAAATATGCATAATTAGCATGTTTTTGTATAAAAATAAAGGAGTAAAGAAACACAAGAAAAAGAGGGAAATATTTAGAATAAATATTGAGTGACCTAATTGACGAGTCGCTAAATACGATGTTTAATTCTGTCACGTTGTAATACGTGTACTTAGCGATTCGGTCAGAACCGAGAGAAGGATCTCCATGAAGAGTGTCTCGGCTTTAATTTATATCCCGGCATCCGGGGTCGAACTCAGGGAGGCAAAGGAACAACTTTGGGGTTAATTCGAAAATTACATTTTAGATTTCAGTGCGGTATTTTTTTTATATTTTTTTTAATACAAAAACCAAAGCAAATGCAAAATGCGGGTGAATTAAGTACTAAGAAATCACACAACTTAGCCAAATTAATTTTAATGGAAAAGAAGTCCAATTCAGCCAAATTATATTTTTCCTAGAGTCCTAATCCATAGATGGATGCAAGGTACTTTTTTTGGAATTTTAGGGGTTAAAATGCAACAACTAAAAATGTACACTTTTTATGGGTTTTTTTCGCAATTTATCACACAATCAGTAAGCAAAAATTATGAAAAAAAATACTGGAATGAAAACATGATGCAAGAAGATTACAGTAATTTTTTTGGAATTTTCTGACAAAGTATGAATTTTTTATGGATTTTTCAGTGAAGACATAGTGGAAATGAGTAATTAATTCCTATTAAATCCACGTTATCAAATTAGTCAGAGATCAAATTATCTCAAAAAGATATTTAGATAAGCAATACAGGAGACTTGAAATTTCGTGAAAAGGATGTCTGTAGATTTAATTAAAAATCAAATACTAATTTCACTCTATGATTTATTTCAGGCACAAGACAACTCCAATAGACGTGAAATTTGGACAGCAATTACATCATATATCAAGGCATCACATATAATTTTTGTGGAATTTTTAGATCAACCGTTTGTGAGATAATAATTTAATGGCACAGAATGGGTAAACTATGCAAAATTTCAGTTAACCATTTTTAATTAATTACCCATTACTCATAAAAATACAAATAAATAGTTAAAATGTAGACAAGTAGTTGCTCAACACAATGCAATTTTTCTTTAAAGAAAAGGATGCCAAAACAAGGTCCAAATCAAAGTACAACTACAAGGGTATCCGTGCAAAATGAAAATTGGAAACTTACAAACATATATGTACAGGGACCTGTTTGCAATAATAGAAACTTTAAATATATACAATGCAATTTTGACATTAAAAAAATGAAAAAGAAAAATAACCTTTCCTTTCTTCTTCCTTGTGCGCAGGAGGAGAACCCAAACGGCAGTGGGGCGGCGCCGGCGGTACGGCCGCGCGAGGCCGCGAGGGGAGGCGGCGCACCGCGCGCAGGCGGCGCGCGTCGGGGAGGCGGCGGTCGAAAGGCAAGGGGGCAGCGGTGGCGAGCTGGGGGCGGCGGCCTTGGGGCGGAAGGCCGAGGCGCGGTGGTGCGCGAGATGAAGGTGGGGACGGCGGCGCCGACCGCGCACGGCGGCTGCGGCAATGGAGGCGCCGACCGCGCGTGGCGGTACTGCTGCGGCAATGGGGGGCGGTGCTCGCGGATGCGCCGCTTAGTGGCGACCGGTTGGAGGGGGAGGGGGGCGGCGGCTGCTGCCTCCTTCCGCCTTCCGTTTTTTTTTTTAATTTTTTTTTGATTTTTTTTACTGCTGTAATAAAAAGACAGAGACTTTTTTTTTGTTTTAAATTTTTTTATTTTTTTAAATTTTTTTAATTTTGTTAAAACAGGGAATGAACATGATGGGAAAAAGTTGATAATGGTAATAAGATGGAGTAGAAACAAATGGGAGATGGTGGTGATATGATGTGTTAAAAAAAATTGCAAAAATGACAATATGATAAAATGAAGGGAAAATTTACCTACGATGATATGATCGCCTATGGAGTGCTCTCGTGAGCACGGTCTTCGCTCAAATCGCCGACGTGCGATGAGCTCGAGCAGCGCGCGGTTGCGGTTGCGATGTTGGCCAAAAAAACCAACGGATCACACCGGAGAGAGGGCCGTCGTCGCTCTACCGCAGATGCGTCGCTGTCACCGATTCAACTCTGGGAACTTGGCTCTCCTCACATAAAGATGGATCAAAGGCAAAAATGAGGAGAATGACATGCATATAAAGATGATGGCAAAATGGAAGTTAGAATTAAGATGGAGTGGGATGGAGGTTAATAAAATGGTGGAGTTGAATTAGAAGTTAGAAAAATGGTGGGGTTGAATGGAGGTTGGTGGTAGAATGAGTTGAATGGTGGTTATTGTAGAGAATGTATAATAAATAAATAAATAAAATAAAGTTGGCTACTTTAATTACAATAGAATAAAAAAAAAGAAAATAAATAGTGGAGAATTTACAAGGGAAGACAAACAACATGTACATATTTTTTTACTTTTCTAATATGTATTTTTTTGTCTTTTTAATAAGAGATATTTACAACGGAAAAATACTATAAAATAATATAATTAAAATACAACACAATCATGATATTTTTGTATTTTTAGCAATTATGAAAGATACAATAAAAATTAAAGAAAGAATGAATGTATACAAGGTATACAATGTACATCTAGGTCCCAAAACCCAACTTTTGCAAATGAGCTCCGATTTTAATGAAACCACTTCCGTTGGATAGATAATTTTCTAACTTGAACTTTAAAAGTGAGTTTGGTGAATTTGGAGTTCATATGGAGCGGGAATTTAGCTTGGAAGTTGGTCTTTACGGCTTTTTCCCATTGGGATCTAGGAGTATTTATTTGAGGTAAAATTTGTTTTGTATTTTTGTATTTTTATATACATTGATATGAACATGTTGGAGAAAGAATTAGCCAAAAAGGAGTTGATATGAAATTATTAAAAATACATAAAGTTTTGGGCTATTTACATGTATAAAACTCCTTTGATTTTGCGGCTTTTTATGTGTAATTTATTTTGTACAATCTAATATACAATAATTAGTGACTTTTATTTCCAAGAGTCATTTTGTTAATTTATTGATTTTATGGACATTTTTCTGGGATTTTACTCGGAGATTTTGCTAAGATCAATATATTGAAATGATGAATCGTGGATTCATCACTAATCCCAAGGGAGGGCTCAGCATGGGCCTGACCGCAAAAGAACCCAAGTAGAGGGAGATAAGGTCAATCATGGTGTACATAATCCTATGTATTTAAATAAATTTATTTTCCTCAAAATAAAAATTAAAAAAGTGTTTCTCATATTTTGTATATTTTTTAAAAATAAAACTAAAATAAAATGGGAAAAATAAAAGAAAAAGAAAAATAAATAGCATTCTCTCTCATCAGTGTACATAGACCATGTATATAAAATAAAATGCCTATTTATTTTCTCCTTGTAAAAAATTAATAAATCCAATAAAAATATTTTTTCTACTCCACATTTTATGGTGTAAATTAAAAAAATAAAAATCAGAAAAATAAAAATAAAAATAATAAAATCATTTTCAACCTTGTATATACCATGTACACATGTATATAAACCTATTTATGTAAATCATGTAAATAAATATTAAAAATAAAATAAAAATACCTTTTTATTCCAAATTTTATGTTGAAAATAAATAAAATATAAAATTGGAACAATTATGCAAAAAAAATCAATTAAAAATAAAAATAAAAAATACATATGTATATATACCTACATATAATAATAGTATAATGTAAATACGTAATTTATTTTTCAAAAAAAATAAATAAAAATCACTAAAAAATAATTTGAAAAATAATAAACATTTTTCATGTTTAAACTTTTTAAAGTCATTTACTAATTTTAATTGAATTTCCAAATAATAAAAGCACGGAATTATCCCATTGGTCCACGGGGGATTGTTGACCCCCGATCAACTCTCCCCCCTAGACCACCCAGGACGGATCATTCACCCCGACCCGACTTCACCGATTTTTCACGAGTTGATCTGATCGCCATCTCCTAAAACCCCGGGTCCTGATTACACTTGATCCATCCGAGACTCATGCCCGATCATTGTCTTAGGGATCCGTGCTCCCAGAACCCCTCCCGATTCCAATCTTATCAGACCCTTCTTAGTATATAGTCTCACTTCCAGCCGCACTTTCACACCACCTTTGGCCATCACCTTCGTCTCTTGGGACTTCCACTTTCCTTCCTAGAGTGACAACTATTGAGGGGAGGTGTTGCAGTGAGGATTCAAGGTCTTAAGCTTAGGTCCGACGAGCTTCATCGCCGTGCACCGCCGCAAGTTGCGCCCGAGCCTCTGGAGGCGACGCTCCATCGAGGTGACGATCCCCAGAGACTCAGTGTCTCATCCACAGTCGACCACGCTCATCAGGTAACTTCGATACCCCTTAGGTTAGGATAATTTTCAATTTCGCCCATTTGTGCCGTCGGGCTTCGTCTGTCGATTCACGACGTTCCACTCACCCATTCGATTATCCGACTCCCAATTCACCTTCATGAGACTCCTCTCCATCTGCTACGCATCTCCGATCATCCTATCTCGCCTCGGAGCAGGACCTCAGGTCTCCTCCGCCGTCGCTTCGCCGGAGACCACGCTCCGCCCCCCTTCCAATAACCCATTCCACCCATAACCGGGTCGATGCACTTTGCCCTCGACCCAAGATTCGTTTGGTGCTGTTTTGCAGGTCAAAGAACCCCAGCTGGGGGTCCAACTGGTTCGGGCATCGAAGCTCGGAGCTTCCTCGTCGCCGGAGCGTCTCCGACGCTCTCGGCCCCATCTGAGCACACCACCAGTTGCGGAAGAGTCTGAGCATCCTTCTACACATATCAGTAGCCCAGGAGGAGGTCCAGCGCGCACGGATTGAGCCGGCGAACTTCGCCGGAGCGAGTTCTTCCAGGACCTCCAGCTACCGTCCGATCAGTCATTCGCTTCAGTCTTGATCCGGACCGTTCATCCTCGAGAGACATCCACCGTCCGATCCATCAGGGCTTTGATCCGGACCGTCGATCAAGTCGAAGGGGTAGCCACCTTCTCAGCCGTTGGATCTCCACGTGGCGCTTCCTCGACCATCAATCCTTAATAAAGGGGTAATTTCACTTAGGCCCCTATAACTTTCTTATTTGTTGTGTAGTCCTGTAAATATTAGTTTACGTTGTTTTTATTTCAAGAACAATTGTAGTTAGGACCCCAGGTTTATTTTATTTGCAATTTAGTCGTTGTTTATGTGAGCCACGCGCATCGGCACGTGAGGTTTTGGGATATTTGCATGTTTAGTCATGTATTTCCTATGTGTTATTGATTGCATATTTTTAAGTAGGAATTACACTTATGCCCCTCTGTGTCTGAATCGCGTGCTACGCGTGTGCTTTTGTGGGCTTTTTGCATTCTAGGTCCTGGACTCTCTTTATTTGTTATTATTTGATCCTGGAAGTATGTTCCTTTGAACTTAGGTCCTTGCTTGTTGTTTGCCTTGTTTTATTGAATAAAATATCAAATAAAATCCAAATTAGGTGAAATTTGGATACGTGGCTCCTGCCACTATTTAAAAATTTCTCTAAATTTTTGGGACATTTTCGAGGTTTTTGTTATTTTTAAAAAATCAAAAACACGCATTTTTGTTATTGTTTGAATTGAAAAATCAAAGAAAAATATAAACACTTCTCTAAAAATTCTAAAAAAATTAGGGATAGTTACTTTTGTTGTCTTTTAGATTCTGTTCATTTTTTAGCTTATTTGGATTAATAAAACCCCTAAAAATTCAAAAACCCTAAAAATCTTACAAAAATCAGTAAAAATTGTATAAAATTCAAAAAAATGAAAACTCTTTTTTTTGTAGCTTATTTTTTTATACAAATTTTCATAAAAGTTGTCTCCAGACTTTTATAGACCAATTACATATTTTTAATTGGTCTTTCAAGTCTGGCTGCACAGTAACCCATATTTTTCCTCTTTCTTGATTTTTAGAAAATCAAATAAAAATTGATAAATTCTGAAAAATTCATCAAAAACACATAAAAACATAAAAAACACAAAAACAATTTTATTTAATTTTTTGGAGTATTTTTTGTGCTTAAATAAATTGTTTTTGTTGCTTGTTTTCCCATTTTCTTACAAAATAAAAAATAAAAAAAATAAAAAGAATTAAAATCCACCAAAAAAATATTTTACTCTTTTTTATCTATTTATTATTACTTCGTAGGCCGCAAGGCCATCCCGTGCTCCTTGAGTCCGACCCTGGTCGCTAACTTTTTCGCGGCTTTTTGTAGATATTTGTAGATATATTTTCTCTGCTTTATTTACATATTTTTCTGGACTGGCACACTCTTGTTTCTGTTTCTTGCGAGAGCCCGAGGACCGAGATGGCTTCTTCGGAAGCCGACGCAACCGCGGGAGTCGGAGGCGGCTCTCTTCTTTACGGACCCACAGGAGAACGCGAGGAGGAGGAGATGAAGTGCGAGAGCTGCGAAATAGCCACGAAATAATCGTAGAATAGTCGTAGATTAGTTAGTTTTATTTTCTGCAGAATTATTTTATTGTAATAATACAGTGACACAGACTCAGACACTTAGTTGATATCGGGGTCTGTTTCGTCGAGTATCGGTGTGCTCGAGGGACCTCACTGCGATTTTCGTCGATTTTGGATTTTTGATCGTTTATTTACTGTCTATTTGATTTACGCGGTTTTAGCCCTAGCTTAGGAGTTTTCTTTGACTGTGACGTAATTAATTAAGGCCAAATCCCTAATTATCTGCATGTTCCTATAGATCGATAATTGTACTTAATTAATTAAATCACAAAGAAAAAGTCGGATTATTTGAGCTCTAGTCCACATGCCTTGAGGAGTCACATACAACGCGTGCAGGATCCGTTGTGGCGGACACTGAGTGGCTCCCAAGATAGGACTCCGGACTTTGGCTTGAGTACCCGGCTACTGTTCTTCACGAGTAGAATTGCTTTGTTTAGGGCCGATTTTTACGTGCATCATATAGGTAGTTTATATTCTGTCTTTATTTTATGCGCGGATCACTCTGCAAGACTGCTGAAGTCAGGTATGCATTTCTTACTCTGCATGCATCATCGATTCCCGCACATCGGCTTTTTCATCTTCTCCCCCCAGTTTTGGACTCAAAATAATCAGGAGAATCGAAAATTTTGTTAAGTGTTGATTGCTTCAAAAAATATCTAAAAAAAGAAAAAATATAAAATGGGGACTGCTAAACAAACTTGACCCTAAAAGACACCTCACATAAAAATCTGTCTTGGGAGAGCAACCCCCTCATTGTCTAGTTTGATTGCGCGAGAGAGTGACCCACACACTAGGTTAGAGCCACATCCGAGCCCTGATCAGACTACCGGCCTTTTATACGGGATAGTCTGATTGGCGGATTAGATTCCTATCAGGTCACGTAACCTCTCTGATATCCTGACATGATCACCTAAATAAAATTGACAAGATAATCGACCGAGCTCTTACGGTCTTTAGCTCAGCGTGGAGTAGGTGAACCCGAGGTTTGTTTGCTCATCTTATTTGCTTTCCAGATCTCATCCGCCCGACTTGCCAGATCAAGATGATGGACAGGAGGTCTCTTAGGCAGCCTCTGGCTGCACCGCTTTTTAGCACTCCAACCCGTTCATCTAGGTTGGTTCGCGAGAGTCCAGACACGCTCTTCGAACCCGAGTTCGATTCTGCCCTGTTCCCCCTTGACCACCCTTCTTCTACTCCTAAGTTACCAGTGCCAGATGCGAGACAGCAGACAGATGATATTTCGGCATTTGAGTTTGGGTCTTTTGCCTTTGCAGAGACCATGTCCAGCAGCGAGGAGCGCATCGATGGTCCGAGGCCAGAGACGATCACATACGTTCTGGACCAGGGTACGATCAACACCACCATGTTAGCCTCCCTTGAGACGATGCAGCGACAGATACGGGATCAGGGGGCTTTCATGCTGGAGATGAGGAGAGAGATGGAGATACTGAGAGCAGCAGTTGCTCGCACGAGCCGAGGGACGGAGAGGCCCAGATCAGCCAGATCAGCCAGACCAGCCGGCAGCAGCAGCAGAGTCGAAACCGATGCAGGACTTGCACAACCCCGGATCGACACTGACACACTGGTGGGTGGTTCTTCCGGCTATCGTGGGGGACTTCAAGTTCCCCCCGAACCCACTTCAGCTACTCCCTCGCTTCCACGGGCTCTCCACTGAGGAGCCCCATCTTCATCTCCAGGAGTTCGAGATGATCTGCAGTACCGTCCACGATCGGCAGGTGGACGAGGATACCATCAGATGATTGCTTTTCCTTTCTCCCTGGCCGACAAAGCAGCCAACTGGCTGAAGCACTTAGGGAGATTTGTGTATACCTGGGAGCAGCTTTGCGCTGAGTACTTGAACAAGTACTATCCACTCGGACAGACCAATGCAGCAAGGGCCCTGATCAGCAACTTCTCCATGCTCCCCAACGAGCAATTCCATGAGGTATGGGAGAGGTTCCGTAAGCTTACCGACAGATGCCCGCACCACGACATTACGAAGCCGAACCTAGTTCAGAGCTTCTTCTGCGGGTTGACACCAGAGCTGTAGGGCCTGGTGAATGCTTCTTGTGGTGGTTCCTACAATGCCAAAGATGAGGATCAGGTCTGAGCTATCTACGAGGAGATTGCCGAGAACTATACAGTGATGTCCCAGACCCGACTTTACACTCAAGAGCGCCCACAGCCACAAACCATGCAGTACCAGAGGATAGCACGGGTTGATGTCGATCCTTCTACTTTGTCCGCGGCAACCGCACAAGCCGAGTCTACAGCTGCAGACATGGGGATCATCAGTGAGAAGCTGGACCGGATCGAGCAGATAGAGAAGAAGTAGTGCCAGGGCATATCTCAGATGGATCAGATGGCACAGATGCTGAGTGATTTGAAGACACAAGTCATGTGTCTCCAGGAGACACAGACGGCTTCTCAGCCCCGTCTTCAGTCACGAGGAGATCCGAGTAGCAGCGGAAGCTCGTCTCAACGCTCCAGTCAGCCTAGACAGGTTCACCTTGTACATGCGGAGCCGTACCAGCAGCTACAGCCGTACTACCAGTCACCACCATCCCCAGACACTCAGATGATGGTTTACCAGCCGGATCAGCCCCTGGCAGTACTCCCGCCACCCTCCTACGAGCTGGAGCCATTGATGGATGTCAACGGGATTTGGTACGATCGACCCCAGCCCGGTATCCGACGAGACCATCCCGGATTTTGTTGGTCAGCCGGAAGTGCCAGTTCCCAGCAGCAGCCTCCAGTTTAGGGTGGCGGTTACAGCCATTAGCGAGAGCACCAGCAGCCCCAGCCCCCAGTACACCAGCACCAGCAGCAGCAACAGTCATCCCATTATGGCCCTCGTCCCTATCAGTAGGGACAGTCTTGGAGGCGAGAGCAGCCTCAGCAGTATCATCCACAGCAGTACCCCTCTCACCCGCACTAGTTGCACAGGCCGAGTCTACAGCCGCAGACATGGGGATCATCAGTGAGAAGCTGGACCGGATCGAGCTGATAGAGAAGTAGTGGCAAGGCATATCTCAGATGGCACAGATGCTGAGTGATTTGAAGACACATGTCATGTGTCTCTAGGAGGTACAGACGGCTTCTCAGCCCCGTCTTCAGTCATGAGGAGATCCAAGCAGCAGCGACAGCTCATCCCAGTGCTCCAGTTAGCCTAGACAGGTTCACCTTGTACAGGCAGAGCCGTACCAGCAACCACAGCCGTACTACCAGTCACCACCATCCCCAAACACTCAGATGGTGGTTTACCAGCCGGATCAGCCCCTGACAGTACTCCCGCCGCCCTCCTACGAGCTGGAGCCGTTGATGGATGTCAACGGGATTTGGTACGACCGACCCCAGCCCGGTATCCGATGAGACCATCCCGGATTCCATTGGTCAGCCGGAGGTGCCAGCTTCCAGCAGCAACCTCCAGTTCAGGGTGGCCAGTACGGCCATCAGCGAGAGCACCAGCAGCCCAAGCTCCCAGTACACCAGCAGCAGCAGCAACAGTCATCCCAGTATGGCCCTCGTCCCTATCAGCAGGGACAGTCCTGGAGGCGAGAGCAGCCTCAGCAGTATCATCCACAGTAGTACCCCTCTCACCCACACCAGCCGCAACAGCCTCACTACCAGCGAGGTCACCCATCAGGTTCTCATAGGCCAACCAATGAGAACCCTGCCTTAGACGACCTAGCCTGCCTCATGACAGAGGAGCAGGCTACCTTCAGACGGGAGATGGATGAGTTCCGCCAGGAGATGCGGGAGATCGTGAGAGGGAAGGCCGCCATTCCTACCCAGATTGAGCCGAACCTGAACAATCTGAAGAGGAAGTCTGAGCAGGTAGAGTTCACAGAGATTACCACTCCTAGTGATTCATTTGGTGATTTATCTGCATACATGTTTGATGCTGATTTTGTTACACTTAGGAGCGGTAGGATGCCAGCAAGCAGTGCCTCGTTTGAGCGACGACCCCACACCACTTCCAGGGCGCCAGGCGAGGAGAAGCGTGGTACTGAGGCCGCGAGAGATGATGACGGTGGTGCTGACGTCACCATGGATGTTGATCCAGCTGACGGTACTGAGGCCGTCGTTTCACTAGTTGGAGGAGGTGGTACTGACGCCACCATAGTTGTTGAGCCATAGCGCGGTACTGATGCCGCGAGACGACATGCCGAGGGTGGTACTGATGCCACCATTTCTACTTATGCTAGTCCTGTTGTCTTTTCGTCTATACATGTATCTCAGGACATTTCTGGAAATACAGGAAAGGGTTTGTTATTTTCGGATCCACATGTGTTGATTGATGATGTTTGTGTGGCTGATGTTCATGAGCATGCCAGGCGCTCTCCTAGTCCTTCATCTGAGAAGGACCCTGTGATCCCCTTTCCATGAGCACTTCACATGGCAAAGGGGAAGAAAACAGAAAATCAAAAAAAAGAACCATCAGATAGAGTTCAGCCAGCAGATGATAGATAGATTCCATATTCAGCTGACTCTTCAGGAGGCCTTGGAGCACATCCCTCTACTCCAGAGATCACTCAGAGATAGGGCCACAGTCAGGAGGAACCATCCGTCTGAGATCCATGTGCTTACTCGTGCCATGTGTTTCGCGATTCAAAACCATCTGCCAGCCAAGAGGCCAGATGCAGGAGCCCCGTATGTCAGATGCCACATCCATGAGCAGAGGTTCGATCGCACTCTATTAGACAGTGGTTCTTCGATCAACCTACTTCCGGCAGCCCTTCTCAACCGCTTCGAGTTGGGCACTCTCCGACACAGCAGGACAGTCCTTCAGTTTGCTGATCGATCTGTCAAGAGGCCGAAGGGGTTGCTGAAGGACGTTGTCGTCATGATTCAGAGCCTGAAATTCCCCGTGGACTTCGTTGTGTTGTGCATGAAGATCCCTGAGTCTGTGACCGATACCCCCATCATTTTAGAACGCCCGTTCTTGGCCACAACCAAGGCAGTGTCTAACCATGATAGCGGGAAGGTGTACTTTCGTGTAGAGGGCGAGAGTATACAAATAGAGATGGTCGAGGAGACTGGAGCCAGAGATTCCGCTTGCTCAGAGCAGACTTCCGATTCAGAGAAGATGACAGAGACAGGGTGAGACATCCACCAGGACTGTGATTTTGTAATCACAGATGACGAGGCAGTTTGGGCAGATCCAGTCGCACATGCCATCCTCTCACCTTCAGACAGATTTTTGTGGGTATGATATAGATCCCTCGGAGTCAGATAGTGATCGGGAAGAGTTCGATGATTTGACACCATGTTTGACTTCTACGGAGCCTACAGCTAGCAAGGAGGTTGATTCCGTGCAGAGCAGAGATAGTCTAGCAGAGCAGCCTTCTCCAGATCCAGTTTGTGAGCGAGAGTTCTCATTCTCCCGTGCAGATTTGGCAGCATTCACTCGGATTTTTCAGAGGCCAGATCCGCCAGCACCTACTTGTCCAGAGATGAAGCCGCTACCGTCGTCGCTTAAGTATAGGTTCCTTGCGGGTGAGCATGAGATGTGCCCAACCATTATCTCCGCTGATTTGACTGGAGAGCAAGAATCCTGTCTGATGGAAGTTCTTGAAAAGAACCGCAAGGCGATAGGATGGAGTGTAGTCGATCTCCAAGGGATCAGTCCGGCTCTGTGCTCCCACCATATCTATCTCGAGGAGGAGGCAAAGCCGTTGCGTGAGTTCCAGCGGCGGCTGAACCCGAATATTCGAGAGGTTGTCATGAAGGAGATCTCAAAATGGTGAAGCGCCGATTTTATCTACCCCATCTCCGACTCCAAGTGTGTCAGTCCATTGCATGTGGTGCCCAAGAAGAAGGGCATCACTACAGTTGTCAGTGAGTCTGGAGAGGAGATCGCTACCTGGGTACCCACTTCTTGGCGGGTCTGTGTGGACTACAGATGATTGAACAGTTCACCAAGAAGGATCATTTCCCCCTGCCCTTTATTGATCAGATTATTGAGAGGCTGGCAGGGAAGAGCCATTGTTGTTTCTTGGATGGGTACTCCGGATATAATCAGGTGGCCATCGCGTCCGAGGACCAGGACAAGACCACCTTCACCTGTCCCTTCGGGACATATGCAGATGCATGCCATTTGGATTGTGCAACACTTCGGTGACATTTCAAAGATGCATGCTGTCCATCTTTTCGGACATGGTGGGGGAGTGTTTGGAGGTCTTCATGGATGATTTCTCTGTCTACGGTGACGTATTCGATTCTTGTCTTAACTGCCTAGACCGAGTCCTTCAGCGATGCATAGAGGTTCACCTTGTGTTATCTTGGGAGAAGTCACTTCATGGTGACTCAGGGGACGGTGCTTGGTCATATCATCTCCAACAGGGGAATGGAGGTTGATCCGGCCAAGGTAGATGTTATTAGAAAACTCAATCCACTGTCCAACTTGCGACAGTTACGATCTTTTCTAGGGCACGTCAAATTCTACCGATGCTTCATTCATGATTTCAGCAGGATTGCCCGACTGCTGACTGATCTGCTGATAAAAGATGCTGAGTTCCTTGTTGATGATAAGTGTCTATCGTCATTTGAGACTCTCAAGAGTCGAGTTGTAGAGGCTCCTGTTCTCCAGCCACCCGATTGGTCTCTCCCATTCGAGATCATGACGGACGCCTCCGATTTTGCCGTGAGAGCCATGCTGGGACAGAGGAGGGATGGACTCCCATTTGTTATTCACTACGCTAGCCGTACATTGGATGCCGCGCAGCGGAACTATACAGTCACTGAGAAGGAGATGCTAGTCGTAGTTTTCGCCCTAGATAAGTTTAGATCTTACATTATTGGATCTAGAGTGACCATTTATACTGATCATACCGCCATCAGGTCCCTCATGGTAAATAAGTATGCCAAATCCAGATTGACCAGATGGATCCTTCTACTCCAGGAGTTTGACATAGAGATTAAGGATAAGCCTGGAGTCAAGAATGTGGTAGCAGATCATCTCTCCCGATTGGAGTATCTTGAGGATTCTGAGCAGATTGAGCCTATTTGTGAGACCTTCCCAGATGAGGCGATCCTTGCTATCGCCTTGCTCCCATGGTATGCCGATATTGTGAACAATCTTGTCGCCAAGAAAGTTCCACAAGATTGGCCAGGCAGAAACTTGATACCTTCCTCGCGAAGGCCAAGTTTTCCATTGAGAGGATCCCGTCCTTTACCAGAGGGAGGGGATAGTATCTGCCGTCGGTGCATTCCTCAGGAGGAGCATCACATCGTCCTTACTTACTGCCACAAGCTTGAGGCAGGAGGACATCACTCTGGGAGGAGAACGGCACAGAAAGTGCTCCAATCCAGCCTATGGTGGCCTACTCTTTTCAAAGACTCTGATGAGTTCGTGAAGAGGTGTACTGGCTGTCAGAGGATGGGCACTTGTGGACAGCGTGATATGATGTCGATGCAGCCCATACACTTCTGTGAGGTTTTTGACGCATGGGGCATCAATTTCATGGGTCCATTCCCTAGGAGTCAGGGATTTGAGTACATTCCGTTGGCCATGGATTATGTGAGTCGTTGGGTTGAGGCCATCCCCGCCCGAACCGCAGATGCTAGGACTGTATGCAGATTTTTGAGGAATAATATCATTTCACGGTTCGGGGTACCTCGAGTATTGATATCTGACGGGGGGTCTCATTTCGTCAACAACAAGGTGAAGGCCCTTTCTAGCGAGTTCAACATAGACCATCGAGTTGCCACTGCATATCACCCTCAGACGAATGGTCTTGCTGAAGTGTCGAATAGGAAGATCAAGACTATATTGCATAAAGTCGTCCGCCCTGACCGAAAGGATTGGTCACAGCTTTTGGAATCGGTCTTGTGGGCATATCGGACGTCTTTCAAGACTCCTTTGGGTAAATCTCCCTTTCGCCTCGTTTATGGCAAGCCATGCCATTTACCTGCTGAGATAAGACATAGGTCACTTTGGGCTGTTACAGATATATTTTTGGATCCAGAGAGTGTAGGAGATCAGAGGAGGGTAGAGTTAGCAGCCCTGGAGGAGCTTCGTGATACCGCCTTTTCCAACAGCCTACATTACAAGAAGAGAGTGAAGGAGTGGCATGATTCTCATATCAGCCACAAGTAGTTTGAGCCAGGACAGAGAGTATGGTTGTTTGATGCTAGGCTTCATCTATTTCCAGGGAAGCTACAGAGCAAATGGAAGGGACCTTATCTAGTTAGAAAGGTACATGACAATGGGAGTATTGATATATCCGAGTTGTCTTCTGATGTTACCTTTCGAGTGAACGGTCAGCGGCTCAAGCCATATCTAGATCATGAGCCGCGGGTCGTTGATGTTTCCCCGATTCACTTTGCATGAGATGTGGTCTCTTGACTCACATCTATTGCATCTCACGCCTGATTATCACTGTTCTTCTGACTTGTATAGATCCAGTTGTCCATATCACTATATTCTTTAGTCCCACACCTCTTTTCTCATCTTATGATTATGCTATACTTAGGGTGTACTTTACCCTAAGTATAGGGGGGTGTAGAACTCTCAGGTATTCGATTGATTCTTTCTACCCATGTTTTGCTGCCTATACTTAGGGATATTTCACCCTAAGTATAGGGGGGTAGACCTTGTACATCCTTCCACTCAGATTTCCCTTCATATAGAGCTTGCTATACTTAGGATTACTTGATCCTAAGTATAGGGGGAAATATCAAGTCATCTTCATTCTATTCTTTGATTCATCATTGTACATACCATTTCTTTTCACTTCCCTATACTAAGCACGAGTTATGTCTTCTTCATCGCTCTTAATCACTCTGAGGACATCGTTCGAGCTAAGTATAGGGGGGTGTCGTATATATTTCATATATACTTTAGCCATAACTCGTACATTGTGTGAGTGTGCCAATAAATAAAAATGGCTAAAAATCCATAAAAATTTAAAAATTTCCCTTGTATATAAAATTCATCTTGCACATACCTATTTATTTATAAAAATTATTTTTGTACAATGATTGTAAAAATATTTTGTGTCAATAGCTTGTAAATATTTTCATATCGAAATTCATGTATATAGTACAAAATTTTTGTAAAATGTTTGAAAAACAAAAGTTTGCAAAAATCTTGTGTAATTTTTTGTAAATATTTTGCAAAACTTCGCATTCATGCATACATCCATGTTTTCAAACATTTTTCAAAAATTTTGCACATGTGTAAATATTTGTAAAATTATATCTTCGTAAATACTTGTACAGTTTTTCCAAATCATAGTTGACATATAAACTGACCTGGAATTAAATTGACAAATGGAGCTTGGTTAAGAACTTAATCCACCTAATACTAAGAGGAACCTTATTGGGCTTAGGATTGAGACTTTTCAGGTCCATTGGGACTTAATTCTTTGAGTCCACTAGGCTATGAGCATATGTCATCTTGATGAGCCTAAGTAGAGCACTTAACAACACACGCATGACTCTCAAAGACAATAGTTTTACCAACACTTTACACATAGCTCTCCACGGATGAGGTGGTGAGGAGGCAGTTTCCTTTGGCTTGGGGTAGCATATGAGAGTAGTACTTCTAGGCGGAACCTCTCTTCTTCTTCTAGTGAAGGAAGAGCATCTCAACTTGGTCTGGTGGTTATGAAGTCTAAAGACAGAAGCTGTGGGTTGCAATAAAGCTTCAAAAGAGGGATAGTCTACTGGCTCAAGAGGAAAAACTCCTTGTATATATGCTGCACCATGTAGATATGTTGTACAGATGCGCATGAAAAAAATATGCAAAAAGAAAAGAGCTCCAAAAAAAATTGGTGGGTCGAATTGAAAATTTAATAACCCCACCGGAGTGTACATAGTCAAATAAAGCAAAGCTTATGTTATACATGACCAACTCATGAAGCTTGCAGCGGGAGACTCAGCTACACTGGTTAGAGCTCCCAAGGATACATGGCTACACTGGCCATGGTCCATTCTCTTCTTCCCCCTCTTCTTGAGCCAGTTGCACTTGAACTTAGAAGGGAATACCTCGCTTCTCGAGGAAAGAGTTTCTAGACCGAGGCATTAGAGTTACCGGGTTAAGGGATGTCGTTTCTTTATTACTTCTGAGGTGGGAAGCTACATATCACTTACACCATACAAGGAAAGATTCATGGTCATTAGAGTTTGTGTATGTAGACTTGTTCTGATCTGGTTTATTGAGGAGTCTTGACCATAGATTGGTGGAACTTAGAGGCTGTCAAGTTTTAAGATTAAGTCCAAATAAGGTTCCGACAAATTAATAATCCAAAGGTCTGACTGAGCTCCATATTTCAATTTAATGAAGGAAAGTTTAATAATCAACCTTGATTTCCTCTCTTTTTCTTTTTCTTTCTCTTATGCACTTCTTTTTCAAATAAGTGTTTGCTAAGGGATTAGAAAAAGTAAAGTATAGGGAGGTGATGAATCCCATTCATCACTCTTTATTCCTTTATTTTAGCTAGAAACCTTAGCCAAATACCATGTAAATCTTTGTAAACAATAAATTGACAAAACACATGCATCATGTAAATATGCATAATTAGCATGTTTTTGTATAAAAATAAAGGAATAAAGAAACACAAGAAAAGAGGGAAATATTTAGAATAAATATTGAGTGACCTAATCCAAAGGGA
Source organism: Ottelia alismoides (assembly GCA_037367405.1). Taxonomy (NCBI): domain Eukaryota; kingdom Viridiplantae; phylum Streptophyta; class Magnoliopsida; order Alismatales; family Hydrocharitaceae; genus Ottelia; species Ottelia alismoides. Next base: position 697,114 of record JAZKJV010001784.1, read on the forward strand.
GGGCTCAGCATGGGCTTGACCGCAAAAGAACCCAAGTAGAGAGAGATAAGGTCAATCATGGTGTACATAATCCTATGTATCTAAATAAATTTATTTTCCTCAAAATAAAAATTAAAAAAGTGTTTCTCATATTTTGTACATATTTGTAAAAATAAAACTAAAATAAAATGGGAAAAATAAAAGAAAAATAAAAATAAATAAAATTCTCTCTCATCAGTGTACATAGACCATGTATATAAAATAAAATGCCTATTTATTTTCTCCTTGTAAACACTTAATAAATCCAATAAAAATATTTTTTATACTCCACATTTTATGATGTAAATAAATAAAATAAAAATCAGAAAAATAAAAAGAAAAATAATAAAATCATTTTCAACCTTGTATATATACCATGTACACATGTATATAAACCTATTTATGTAACTCATGTAAATAAATCCTAAAAATAAAATAAAAATACCTTTTTATTCAAAAATTTATGTTGAAAATAAATAAAATATAAAATTAGAATAATTGTGCAAAAATAAACAATTAAAAATAAAAATAAAAAATAAATATGTATATATACCTACATATAATAATAGTATAATGTAAATACGTTATTTATTTTTCAAAAAAATAAATAAAAATCACTAAAAAAATAATTTGAAAAATAATAAACATCTTTCATGTTTAAACTTCTTCGAAATAAAGTCATTTACTAATTTTAATTGAATTTCCAAATAATAAAAGCACGGAATTATTCCATTGGTCCACGGGGGATTGTTGACCCCCAGTCAACTCTCCCCACAGGATCACCCAGGACGAATCATTCGCCCCGACCCGACTTTGCCGATTTTTCGCGAGTTGATCCGATCACCATCTCCTAAAACCCCGGGTCCTGATTACACTTGATCCATCCGAGACTCACACCCGATCATTGTCCTAGGGATCCGTGCTCCCAGAACCTCTCTCGATTCCAATTTTATCGGACCCTTCCTAGTATATAGTCTCACCTCCGGCCGCACTTTCACGCCACCTTTGGCCATCGCCTTCATCTCCTGGGACCTCCACTTTCCTTCCTAGAGTGTCAGCTATCGAGGGGAGGTGTTGCAGTGAGGATTCGAGGTCTGAAGCTTAGGTCCAGCGAGCTTCATTGTCGTGCGTCGCCGCAAGGTGCGCCCGAGCCTCTGGAGGCGACGCTCCATCGAGGCGACGATCCCCAGAGATCCAGCGTCTCATCCACAGTCGACCACGCTCATCAGGTAACTTCGATACCCCTTAGTTTAGGATAATTTTCAATTTCGCCCATTTGCGTCGCCGGGCTTCGCCGGCCGACTCACGACGTTCCAGTCACCCATTCAATTGTCCGACCCCCGATTCACCTTCACGAGACTCCTCTCCATCTGCTACGCATCTCCGATCATCTTGTCTCGCCTCGGAGCAGGACCTCAGGTCTCCTCCGCCGTCGCTTCGACGGAGACCACGCTCCGCCCCCCTTCTGATCACCCATTCCACCCATAACCGGGTCAAGGCACTTTGCCCTCGATCCAGGATTTGTTTGGTGTCGTTTTGCAGGTCAAAGAACCTCAGCTGGGGTTCCAACTGGTTCGGGCACCGAAGCTCCGAGCTTCCTCGTCGCCAGAGCGTCTCCGATGCTCTCGGCCCCATCTGAGCACACCACCAGCTGCGGAAGAGTCCGAGCATCCTTCTACACATATCAGCAGCCCAGGAGGAGGTCCAGCGCGCACAGATTGAGCCGGCGAACTTCGCCGGAGTCGAGTTCTTCCAGGACCTCCAGCTACCGTCTGATCACCCATTCGCTCCAGTCTTGATCCGGACTGTTCATCTTCGAGAGACATCCACCGTACAATCCATCAGGGCTTTGATCCGGACCATCGATCAACTCGAAGGGGTAGCCACCTTCTCATCCGTTGGATCTCCACGTGGCGCTTCCTCGACTATCGATCCTAAATAAAGGGTTAATTTCACTTAGGCCCCTGTCACTTTCTTATTTGTCGTGTAGTCCTGTAAATATTAGTTTTTGTTGTTTCTATTTCAAGAACAATTGCAGTTAGGACCCTAGGTTTATTTTATTTGCAATTTAGTCCTTGTTTATGTGAGCCACGTGCATCGACACGTGAGGTTTTGGGATATTTGCATGTTTAGTCCTGTATTTCCTATGTGTTATTGATTGCATATTTATAAATAGGAGTTACACTTATGCCCCTCTGTGTCTGAACCACGTGCTACGCACGTGCTTTTGTGGGCTTTTTGCATTCCAGGTCCTGGACTCTCTTTATTTGTTATTATTTGGTCCTAGAAGTATGTTTCTTTGCACCTAGGTCCTTGCTTGCTGTGTGCCTTGTTTTTATTGAATAAAATATCAAATCAAATCAAAATTAGGTGAAATTTGGATATGTGGCTCCTGCCACTGTGTAAAAATTTCCCTAAATTTTTGGGACATTTTCGAGGCTTTTTGTTATTTTTAAAAAATAAAAAACACACATTTTTGTTACTGTTTGAACTGAAAAATCAAAGAAAAATATAAACACTTCTCTAAAACTTCTAAAAAAAATTAGGGATAGTTCAATTTTTAGCTTATTTGGAATATAAAACCCCCTAAAAATTTGAAAACCCTAAAAATTTTACAAAAATCAGTAAAAATTCTATAAAATTCGAAACAATGCAAACTCTTTTTATATAGCTTATTTTTTGTACATTTTTTTCATAAAAATTGTCTTCAGACTTTTATAGACCAATTACATATTTTTAATTGGTCTTTCAAGTCTGGCTGCACAGTTACCCATATTTTTCCTCTTTCTTGATTTTTAGAAAATCAAATAAAAATTGATAAATTCTGAAAAAATCACTAAAAACACATAAAAACATAAAAAAACACAAAAACAATTTTATTTTAATTTTTGGAGTATTTTTGAGTGCTTAAATAAATTGTTGTTGTTGCTTGTTTTCCTATTTTCTTACAAAATTAAAAATATAAAAAAATTTAAATAGAATTAAAATCCACCAAAAAAATATTTTACTCTTTTTTATCTATTTCTGACTACTTCGTAGGCCGCAAGGACTGCAAGGCCATCCCGTGCTCCTTGAGTCCGATCCTGATCGCTATACTAGGTTAAATAAATAGCGAGGACCGCTTTTGCTTCTATTGTTTTATATTTAGATTGGTGGTTCTATCTTTTTCTTGATTGATCGAACCTTGCTATTCAGGTCACAATGAATCTGATTTTTCTTACCTTATCCCGGTAGTGAGAATTCCTATCATCAGTCAACTTCCATGCCACGTTTGGAAACGACGTGACCCAGCACAATCCCTTCGGTGACCATGAAGTGGCTCTTTTCCCATGAAAGCATTAAATTGACTTCACGACATTTCTGAAGCACTCTATCTAGGTGCTCAAGACAAGAATCAAAACTGTCACCATAGACTGAGAAGTCATCCATGAACACCTCGAGGAAACTGCCTACCATCTCGGCGAAAACTGCTAGCATGCATCTTTGGAATGTTGCATGTGCGTTGCATAATCCAAAGGGCATTTTCCTGAAGGCGTAGGTGCCGAACGGGCAAGTGAATGTAGTCTTCTCTTGATCTTCGGGAGCAATTGCCACCTGGTTATACCCGGAATACCCATCCAAAAAGCAGAAGAACTCCTTGCCTGCTAGTCTTTCCAAAACTTGATCAATGAATGGCAAGGGGAAGGGGTCCTTCTTAGTTGCTGTATTAAGACAACAGTAGTCAACATACACCTGCCAGGATGTTGGTACCCACGTAGATATTTCCTCTCCTTTGTCATTGGTAACCACGGTAAGACCGGATTTCTTTGGAACTACATGCAGTGGGCTTACCCATTTTAAATCGGAGATAGGATAGATGGAGCCTGCGTCGCACCATTTTGTGATCTCTTTCATGACGACGTACCTGAGGTTTGGATTCAGTCTTCTTTGGAATTCAGGGGACGGCTTGGCATCTTCTTCCAGATAAATGTGGTGTGAACACAAAGCTGGATTTATCCCATGGAGATCTGATACGCACCAACCAAGTGCCTTGCGGTTCTTTTCTAAAACCTCGAGGAGTCGAGATTCCTAATCCGGGTTCAGCCTGCTGCCTATGATGGCTGGATACATGTGTTCTTCACCCGCAAGGAAAGCATACTTCAGACCTGCAGGAAGTGGCTTGAGTTCTGGTTTTGATCTGTCCAACTTGTTGGTCACTTCAGACACTATACTGGTGGTGGGATGTATTTCTATGATGGAGCTACCAACCTCAGTATTCTGTTGAGATCCTGATGATGTGCCGAACAGTTCAGTACTAGGCTCATTGTGTTTGGGCTGGAGTGAATTTCCAAAATCACATAGTTGCGCCAGCATCTGAGAGTCTGTCTCCCAAGAATCATCGGAGCATAGGTTAACTGTGCTTTCCAAGTCCTCCTCGAGAGTGATGATTTATCGGGTCCATGAATCATTCAATGACAGTGGTGAGTCTCTGATCTCTGCAATACAGTCACAGTCTGCTTCTGACACTGCATGGCTCTCATCAGTCTTGGCGTTTGGCTCTCTGATCATGTCTATCGTGATATGCTTGTTGTCCGAGCGGAACGTGATCTTGCCAGACCCGTAATCAACCACGGTGCCTGAGGTACGCAAGAATGGTCGGCCAAGGATGATAGGGGTCTGGAGTAAGGGTGCAGGGGAGTCCATACCAAGGACCACAAAATCAACCGAGAATTGCATTTCCCGCACCTTAACTACAACGTCTTCCAACAGACCTCTGGGTCACTTGATGGATCGGTCAGCGAACTGAAGGATCATTCGTGTCTGCTTGAGCGGACCCAGCCCAAATTCTTGCATTATTGACGATGGAAAATGGTTGATGGAAGACCCGCTGTCAAGGAGAGTGTGCTCGAAGACCTGATCGGAAATCTCACAACTGATAAGAGGTGCTCCATTGTCCTGCTTTTTCTGTGGGAGGCTGCTGATGGCTGCTACTGTAGCCAAGGTGAGGATGTGCTTCTCAACTTGTTGGCGTCTGTTCTTTCGTGCTGGACGACACATGCTCGTACATACTTCTTTCAATCCTTTCTTGATAGCTGGCATGTATTCCATGGCCTTCAGTAAGCGAATCTCAACAGTTAAGTTATCTACTATTTCCACAACTCCAGGGTCAGACAATGCACTTTTTCTTTTGCAATTTTTTTGGAATTTTCAATTACATTAGGAAAAGGAATATTTACATCACTGATAGGCAAAGTAGAGTTCTTGTTTACATCATAACTATCGCCCACAAATTGTTGTACATCCGGACTACAAAAAGGAGTACAAACTGGATCCTGACATACTGGTGCTGATGGGCGATAAAAAAGTAGGGCGTCTGCTCCGTCGGCTGGCGAGGGATCGGCTGCTACTGGCGACTCCTCCGAGGCTAGCGTGGCTTTGCTTTGGCTGCAAAATTCTTTTTGTTCTTTTTGATTTTGCTGATTTTTTTGTAGTTTTTGCTGATGAAGATGGTGGTGGATGGCTGCGGGAATGGCTCCTCCTTCTTCTTCCTTCTCACCCATCCCTGTAGCTGGCACGGCTGATGCAGAAGATGACGATTCACCTGATTATTTATTCTCCCCATTCTTGATACCAGACGGAGGCAAGGCCCTACCGCTCCTGAGAGTGACAGCATTAGAACAAACAATATTATCATTTTCTGACTCTACGGACGTAGACTGGACATCACATTCTACCTGCTCTTTCTTTTTAAAGCTATTGGGGTTGGCTTCGACCTGAGCTGGGATAGTGGTCTTGGTGGCAGTCAGATCGTCGAGCCTCTTGGTCATATCTGCTAGCCCTTTGACGAGTTGGGCCAAGCAATCCATGGTTGGGTTCACAGGAGTTGCCTCTGTAGATTCAGCATGCAGACCATGTTGTTGCTGCATGTGCTGGTGCTGAGGCTGTTGTTGGTGGTGTTGAGGTGGTGCAGGAAGCTGAAACTGCTGGTAAGAGGGAGGAGGATACGGTTGGTATTGCTGAGGTGGAGCGGCCGCATACTGATGGAAGGGTTGTGGCTGACGGTACTGCGGCTCCTGATAATGTTTATTCTGCCTCCACAGATTTGCATATGGGGGAGGCTGATGGTATTGTAGCGGCGGCTGTGAGGACTGCCCAAACCGACCACCCTGAGGTTGGGGGTATTGCCGGTTGGTTGGTAGCTGACCCTGAGGTTGTCCCATAGGACGGGTTGGCTGTGCTTCATTTCTCAATACCCCCATTGACTTCTTGAATCAGGGATGGAGGTGGGAAGACTGGATCGGATCCTGTTGCAAAGTCTGGTTGGTACACAACCATCTGTTGCTGCGGCTGCCCCTGGTCGAGTGCATGCACGTAGTACACGTGCTGGACTGCCGGTGGCTGCTAGCTCGGCTTAGACTGACGTGGCAGTAGTAGACCGTCCTTTTCTCAGCGGGAGCTTCTGCTGGTGCTGCCGATTGAACAGAGTTGATGGTGCCCACTATCAGTTCTAACTGTTTGGTGATCTGATCTAGCTTATCAAGGTTTTGAGTCCTCTTTTCGATCACAACAAGTTTTTCAAGGTCTTGTGATCGCTTCTCAATAATATCAACCTTCTAGAGATGGACCCCGATGATACTGAGGTTGGATCTCTCATCTCTCTCCGCCTCGCGGGACACTGCCATGTGTACTTGTTTTTGGAGGATCTAGGGCTGCTTTTGGTATGCCTTTGATGAAGAGAGGGCGGCCTCTCCTTCGGTCATTTCTTCGAATATCTGCCAGACTACATCTTCATCCTTGTTGAAGTGTGAACCCCCACAGGCTGCGTCAACGAGCCTTTGGCTCTTAATGTTCGGGCCCACAAAGAAGTGTTGGACCAAACTGGTCTTCGGGATCTTGTGATGAGGGCATTTCTCCTGCAGATCAGTGAACCTCTCCCATGCTTCATGTATGGATTCATGGTCTCCTTGGGAGAAGTTGTTGATTCGTTCTCGCATCTGGTTGAGCCGACCAAGAGGTCAAAACTTATGCAGGAAAGATGACTTCAGTTTCTCCCAGGTTGTCACAACCTTCCCCAAATGGTTGACCCAATAAAGGGCCTTGTCTTGCAGGCTGAAGGGGAATGCCATCATGTTGACTACGTCCAAAGGGACGTTGGGGGTAGTGAATAGTACATCAACTGGTGTTTTCATGGAAAGATGGAAGAAGAGCGAGGAACTGGGGCTTTATCTCGAAGTGAGCATGCACCGGTGGAATGAGTATCCACTCGGTCATCTGGCTATCTCCAGAGTTATATGTCTCCTTCAGTGTAGGTTTGGGTCTCCCATGTCCTGGCTCTCCCTCGTCATCTGAAGGGATATCATCTCCTCGACCTCCTCCTCCTCCTCCCTCGTGTCTGTTCATTACATCATTCAGCATATCCTGGAAAGCAGTCTGTGCTAGGGCCTGTTCGGTCAGCTGTTGTTGGATAGCTTGGATGGATGCCAACAATTGTGCATTAACCAGATTCTGATCATGCATCTGTCCTTGCTCTGGCTGGGGTGGTTGCTGACCCTTGCCCTTCCCTTGAGGTTCCATGTCAGGGTTTGAGTCTGACGAAATGAATTCCGGATTAGGATCCAGGACTTGGTCTGTCTTCTATCTGCAGAATGAGAGAATCCTAATCAGACCACTTGCAATCTTATTCAGCTGTCATGATGGATCTGGAATCAAGGTCAATCCTAGAATGTTATGAACGGAAAAGGATATGTACTGTGATCGACTTCCATTCACAACAACAAAGGTAGGACAAAAGTGATCCCGTTTTATTGGGTGGTCAAAAGGAAGGTAGAAGACGAGGAGTCTGGAGATCGATCCGCAAAGTCCGGGTCAGGTTCTCGGGAATCGCCTCGATATTATTGGCGAAGTCGAGTCCATGGAATCGATGTGGGTGTCGGCTGAGTCTCGACGGAAACCATCCATAGATCGAATTCGCAAAGCAAGAGAGGATTTTATATTGGAGGAAGGATACGATGCTCAACGAGGAGTAAAAAGGAGTGCAAAATAGTAGAAAGGCTCGAACTGAGCGGGGTTCAAAGGAGAATACTAAAACAAAATTTGCGCAATGGCGCGGGACTTGATCTTTGAACCTTAATATAGATCCATACAAACACATACAAAATTGGATTACCAACTCACGCCATGTGAAGCTATTAAAGTTCAGCTATTTATTATATTTTCAGTTTTTGAGTTGTTATTTCAAGCATATCTTTTAACAAGTCCTTAGCACGCTACCCCTATAGGAGAGAGAGTAATGCCAGAAAAGTATCCCGTACTTGTCCTCTTCCTTTGTAACCTGTAGTCTGTACTTTTTGAGGTCCTTGTAACCCTTCATGGATTCCTACTCAGCCAAAGAAATAGAGATAGGAAGCCAATAGGTGAAACCAATACTTCGGTTCTCGCTCGGAACGGAATCACCCGTGAGCGTGCAAGAACCTACTCGAACGCAAACCGATGAGACAGACACCCCCATGAAGGCGTGTCCTAAGCTCAGTACTTCAGACCATGTCGATGTTCCACACAAGGCGGGAACACCATCGCTGACAAGGCCCTACTCGGTCACGTACGATAGAAGCGCCAATACTTTGGAAATCCAGGCGATACACAAGGCAGTTGCAGACTGGGATTTGGGCTCTATTCCTTATGGGACGTGCCTCACTCAAGGGAGTGGGGTTTTGGTCCCCCTCCAAAGGTACCTGAAAACAATGAGGGCTTTATGAACCCAGTACAATGATAGTCCATTACAAGTTTTAATTAAGGTCAAAGTTTATTTAGCAGTCCTCTTGTTTTAGTTTTTTGGGTTTTCACTTTTTTGAGTCTGTTTCATACCAGCGCCTAACGTTTTTGTAGATTTTCATTTATGTCCTAGGTGCTCAAAATCAGAGGGAGATAGAGGAAAAGCCATGCAAGTTGGTTCTATGATGGAAATCTCACCATTGAACCGAATGATGCATGCTGAGTTAGAAGACTTACAGTGCATCCCAGCTCTCTCCATGCGGTATGCAAAACAGAATTTTTAAACCTAACTACATGGCGGTATGCAAGCGACAAAATCGCCCTAAACAATAGCTGCTATTAATCGTGAAGAACCATATGTTTGTCATTCAAAGTCTAACCCTGGAGTCCGGTATTGGAAACATCTCGGTGCCCGCCACAACAGGTCCAGCCAGCGCTGTACGACGTCTCTCACGGCGCGTGGGTCTGACTTTGAACAACTAACATTTGTTAGATTTGACTAGATCCATACGTAATAGACTATAGGAACAAGAATTCTTATTAATGTGTGGACCTAGATACCGAGTCAAGCAACCTAAGTCTAGGGGCACCATGCACACAAAACAAAATAAAGAAAAGGCGGAAAGCTCAAAACTGCGGGAAACAAAGAAAACAAGGCGAGAAAACACAAAAAAACCGCGACGAGGCCTCCAGGTGAACAGACACCCAAGCACTGGACCTCGTTGTGAAGAGTAGAGTCCAAGTTATTACATGCCAAAAATTGTCTCTCTCTCTCTCATAAAATTACACATTTAATCCTAATTACTCAAGGCCTCATCAATTCACATTCCTTTGCATCCTTGGTGCTCTCTCCAGGTGGCCATGAAGTGAAGACCAACCACCTCCAAGCTCGGCTGCCTTGACTTCCTAAGAAACCATCCTCGCGTGGAGAGCCCTCGCAACATGGTCACAAAGAGATAGAATTAATATAAGCTTAATCAATGAAATAAAGAATCAAGTAATCAATCAAAATAAATGAATGTGTATGTCACTAATCAAAGAATCATGTATAGTTAAACAATTTCAAATAAACAGCTATTCACAGAATAAATGAATTTCCATACAAGAATGACAAGGTGTGATAAGCTACGCTCATTGCTCCCTGGCAACAGCGCCATCTGATAAACGGTTTTTCAGCGAGGGTCAAAATATGTCTCACAAGGCGAAGACGACGTCGCTGAGGCGACCGCTCATGAAACCCCGATTGATCATAAATTAACCCACAAGAAAGAATAAGTCAATTAAGTCCAAAAATGTGAATTAAAATTTATTAACTCTACCATAAAATGCATAGTGTATAAGCATGTAGAGGTCGAACCACAGAGAGCAAGAAAAATGTGTAGCCTATAGGTATTTATGTACACTCTAGTCATCCTTAAATGAATCCTCTTTTTGCGGGTTTTTAATTTTATATTTTTTATTTCATTTTACTTTTTTTAATTTTTATGTACTTTTTATATTTTTATATTTTTTATATTTTCTTTTTACATTTTAAATTATATAATATAGATATAGATAGAAAGATATATATATATATATAAGAGGAGAGAGAGCTATTATGTATATATATAGGTACTCAAAAGATAAGAAATATGATGTTTTTAGGTTTTTCATATTTTTCTAATTTTTTGTTATTATTCTGAAATTGTGCTAATTTTTATACGTTTTTAATGTCAAAAACATCCCTGAAATGGGATTAATTACATACATGAAACTAATGTGGGTTTTAAAATAAGTAAATAAATCCCAAAATTACCCAAACTAATTTTAGTACATCAATAATAATATATAGATAATTATAGAATAGGAAAATATATTTTGGAATTTTTGTTGAATTTGTATATTTTTGTTGAATTTTGGAGTTTTCTATTTTTTAATTTTCTTTTACTCTTTTATGGGTTTTTGGATCCTGGACTCAATAAATCACAAAATACAACATATATATTTTTTTTGTAATTTTTCAAAAACATTTTCTATTTTTTTGGTATTTTATACTTTGAACAGGGCAAAAACGGCTCCTATTTCAATTTTAATAACTGGATAAAATGCACAAAATTTCCATATAAATATGCAACATGAATCTACATGGCACAAAGTATTTTCCTAATTTTTGTGGATTTTTAGGAGCAAGATAGGTATTTTTAATAAATACATGAAGCACATAAAAATACACTACCTGGCAGGGGTATTTTTGTAATTAAAAATAAAGACAGGGGCTCAGTTGCAAATTTACCAACATAATAAGACTTTTATTTAATATTCTGGACTAATTTTACAATAAACAAAACCGGCAGGGGGTTACACGCAAATATGACGCGCCTCACGTGCGACTACACGTGAGGCGGGGAAGGACCCAAGTGCAATTACAATAGACGACATGGGTCTAAATGCAAAAATTCCATTTTATTTACACATGATCTTTTATTCACAGTATTAAAAACTAAATAAAGGTGGGGCTTTAGATATGCAATTTACCCCTATAGGCGCGCTGATGGACGTCGATCCGCGCGCCACTTATCCATGTGGTGGGCTCTGGAAGCTCGATACCGCTTCACCAATTGGCGGTCTGGATTGCGTCTGAGGGTCGATCGAGCGGCCGAAGCGGGCATCGAACGAACGGCCACGATCAGATCTGGGGCCGCCTCCTCCATCTGACGGCTGCTGTTGTCCACGAAGAACAGGGAAGAACACAGGGGTTCCTTGCCTTCGATCACTGATTCCTCCTCCGCCAGACGGCCATGCGCGATGGAAGTAAGCTCTACACGTCCGAGAAGGTATTCCGCAGCTCTCGAGGTGCTCATGAAGTCCCAGGACCCTGTGAACGGTTCTGGGGAGCTCGATGAAGAAGGAGGGTCCTGGGAGCCTTGAAAGCGACTGATCCGAACCCCAGGGGGTTCTTTTTAGCGTGTAACCTGCACCAAGACAAAGATTGGCTCGAGGGGGTTCCCCTCGACCGGAAATTGAAGCTGTTGAGCCAAAGAAATGGAGTGGGTGGTGAGGTCCAGTGACGCAGAGGAGGGGGACCTCGACTCGCAGAGCCAGTAGGGATCTGGTTGATCTGAAGCGTTCGAGAGATGGAGAACGCGGAGGGAAATGAGATGGAAGTGAATAGAGGGGTCGGATCATCGAAGGATCGCAAGGGGATCGTCGCTGGAGCGGAGCTCCGGCGAACTTCGATTTGACTAAACCTACGCTAATCCTTGCTTTAACCACTATCCTATGAACATAAATAAACTACTGGAATGGAAACCTAACTAATTAAGCAATAAGACAGCTCTTATACCTGGCCGAGCACCAGGGAGCAGGGCGTCTCCGGAGCTCTGCCGTGGGTGCTGCCTCGACTCCTCCGACCTGCTCACAACTCTGGAAGGACCCCCTTGTCACGAGGATTCACTCTAGAGTTCAAGCGAGGGTAGAGGAAGATCAAAAGGAGACCAAAATGAGGAAGGGGGTCGAGGCTCTTATTTATGGACATGGCGATGCACCCTTATTGACTGGGTGCCACAAAGAATCGTTTGGTCAGATGATCGATCTGAGGTGTTGGCGTGGATGATGGATCATCGATTGATCTTTTTCATGAAGGAATCAAGGCCCGAAAATCAATGATCTAGAAGGGGAAAGTCAGAGAAGATGGGCTGAGAAGATGCTCTGACACAGGGCGACTGGTGGCAGAGGAGTTGACCGGGCGGTCAACGAAGGACAGAATCTGATTGGTCCACATCAGCGCCGATTTGACCATTAATTAAACATGATAAATGATTATATTAATTTTCACTTATAAAATGAAAAATGCTTATTAAGTAATATCGTATTTATTTATGATTTTTATTTAATTTTTAGATGTATTTTATTATGAGTTTATTTTAATAGTGTATTTATAGGTATATTTACAAGTATTTTGTACAATTTATTTTTATTTTGTGTATTTTATTTTATTATTTTGTTATATTATTTTATATATTTCTAACTTATTTTTGTTACTATAACTATATTTTTATTTGATTTTTATGAGTTTATTTGCATATTTAAATAAATAGGTACATATAATACGTAGGTATACTTATAGGTATTTTTCCTATATTTTATATACATTTTATTTATTTAATGAATTTTATTGGGTTTTCTTGTGGATTTACATTTTTAATGGAATATAGATAATATTTTAAAAATATGAAAGAATAAAAGAATAAAGTCCCATTTTTATTTATATACAAGTATTTTGTACAATTTATTTTTATTTTGTGTATTTTATTTTATTATTTTGTTATATTATTTTAAATATTTCTAACTTATTTTTTTTAGTATAACTATATTTTTATTTGATTTTTATGAGTTTATTTGCATATTTAAATAAATAGGTACATATAATACGTATGTATACTTATAGGTATTTTTCCTATATTTTATATACATTTTATTTATTTAATGAATTTTATTGGGTTTTCTTGTGGATTTACATTTTTAATGGAATATAGATAATATTTTAAAAATATGAAAGAATAAAATAATAAAGTCCCATTTTTATTTATATACAAGTAATACATAGGTATTTTGCCTATGTGATCACATAGACTTATTTTATTTGAGGTTTTATTTTTGGTTTTCTTTTAATTTCAACATGTACATGTATTGTGTATATTATTTACATAATTCTAAAAATATAGATTTATAAAAATAATGAATATTGAATATAATGAATATTTTAATCGGTATTACGTACAATGAGGGCCAAAAACCTATCTTTCACAGATGAGCTCCAAAAATTATGAAACCAATCTTATTAAATAGTTCTTGAGAAGTTATATACAATTAAAGGTGATTTAATGGATTTTGACTTTTTATTTGCCAGATATGGGTCTGTGAAGTTGAGATTCTGGCTTTTTATTCTGTGTATAAAATATACAATGTATAATGTTTTCGCACAAACTAAATTTTGTCTTTTTATTTACATTTTTATCTACAACTTTCATTACAGAATTTCTTTATTTGATGAATAAATAATTAGTTAAAAAATAGGTGCAAAAAATGCATAAATCAAGAATGAATAAATGAAATATTTATTGTATTCTCGGCCCTTATCTCCCCCTACTTTATTCCTTGTCGACCAATTCCATTCCGAACTTGGTCTCGAGGTCAGGGTCATAAAATATTTGCAATATTTTATTCCTTTTTCTTGTCTTCTATTTATTCTATAATTTTGGCATTAAAAACCTTATTTTATGTACACTTAATACCATAAATAATGGATGCTATTATAGATAAATTGATGCTATTTACATGCATTTTCTTGGGTTTTTGAGGCCAAAATAATAGAACAGAGGTGATGAAATGGAGATTCATCAGGGTCGCACGCGGTCGGTGGGTCCTAGAGGTGGAGGTGCAAGGACGCGGTCGGTGCGGCTTGGGCTGCTGGCGACGAACGTCACAAGTAGCGCAGGAGGTGGCCGGCGATGGTGCCATGGGGTACGGTGGCTTGAGGTTGGCGGCGTGGGGCACCGACGATGCAACAACCATTTTTATTTTATTTTATTTTTATTTTATTGGTTTTCTTTAACATGATAGAAAATGTGAAGAGGATGAGGTAGTGAATGAGGATGGTGATGATGGTTATGGTGGTAAAATAATAACAACAAAAAATGTTAGATAAAAAATTGAGAAAATGGAGATAGAGAAGTTACATGTGGTTTGTCGGATATCGGAGGAGATGGACCTCAACTCCAGTCGTCGCTTCAAGAAGACGACGGGTGCTCCGAAGCTCTGGCAGCCGACATGGAACTCTGCTACAACATGAACCAAAAGTTCATGGATCTCACTGAAGGGAATGGTCGTCGTCGCTCTACATGAACGTGTAGCAGCTGTCACCTACAACACGAGGGGGGTTGGTGGCTCCTGTCTCTCAACTGGTGGATGAAGATGAATGAAAAGGGTGAGGGAAACAAATATGAGGAGGAAGTTGGAAAGGAAGTAGGGTGGAAGTTGGAGGAGTGGTGGAAGATGAGGGGACAATGGAGAGTTGGTGACTTGGGTGAGGAGTTGGAGTAGAGAAGAATTAAAAGGTAAAGGAAAATAAAATAAATAAAGTAAATAAGTAGGCTACAAAAAATAATGAAGGAAAAATAAATAAAAGTTCATAAATAAATAAATATAAATAATTAAGTAATTAAAAAAATAAAAAAATAAATGATAAATAAAATAAAATATGAAATTAATAAAGTAATAAAAAATAGGGTGACAGGTGGCGACTCCAGGAGCTACCACGTGTCGCACCTAGAAAAATCAAAAATTAAATGTAATGAAAATAAAAGGAAATAACAAAAGGGGTCAAACCAAAAAGTGGTCAATACAAAAGTTGCTCATCTCGATGAGATATACGACTTTTGTGAATGATCGAAAACCAAAATAAAATCTTATGTAAAAAGTGTATTTTTGGGCGGTATCTTCGATGTATAAAATACCAAATTTTTATCTCTCACAAATTTTTTATCATTTTTAAAATAATAGAAAAATCAAAATAAAGTTATAAAAAGTATGAAAGGAATATTTACAACTTAATCTAATTTTTTAGATTTTAATATTTAAGAAAAAAGATAAAATAAGGGGTAGTCTGTTCAATATGTATAATATACAATAGGGGCCCAAAATCCAAGTTTCACATACGATCTCCAAATTTTATGAAATTGGTTTTATTTTAAAGGTATTTGAATGTATATTACTTTAAAAGTTAGTAGACCTAAGTCAGATACTATACGATAGAGATATATGTATTTTAAGGTTCTTAGTTTCAAACTTAGATTTGGGTTTTATTGATCAATTTTATAAGTTAGTATTTTTTTGATATTTTTCCTTCATTAGTGTTAGTAATATGTACACAATAGAGTTGATTTTATTGAATTTGGAGTTAGTATAAAATAGATACAAATAATGTGAAGTTAGCTATTATATAGGTGAATATATATAAGGAATTTCAGGCTTTTTATTTACGCAAATATGAATGCTAAAATGTACATATTATTTAAAAATGCAAGAATGCTAATTATGCAATATAAGTGGAGATATGCAGCTAATTACTCGAGAACAAAGCTCTATATTCAACTTTTAAAGTGATGAATCACATATTCATCAACGGCTCTACTGCCTCCTCTATTGCTCCCTTGACGAGACTCCACCGCCCTCTCTAGCCGTCCATTAGCAATAATTAGAAATCTCATTGTAAAAGAATGTGATGCCGAGATCGGGCTACTTTACATTCGGTACTTTCCATATCCACGCATCCCCTTTGTCGTTTCCATGTAGAAAAAGGAAGGATGAAAGCGAAGCACTGATGAATATGTGATTCATCATACTAAAAGATGAAAATAGAGCTTCGTTCCCGAGTAATTAATTGTATTTCATCATTTACTTTGCATTTTTATCATTCATGTATTTAAAATTAATATTTGCATTTTAACACTCATAATTGCATTCATAATCACCTTCACATTTGCACCCAACTTCATGTATTTTTAATTAATTCATGCTAACTCCAATTGACCACAAATCACCTCCATCGTGTGCATATTAATAACAAAATTAAAGGATAAATACAAAAAAGTACTACTCAAATAATTACCCCATGAGACAAAACTCCAATTTCAAACAAGACAGACAAAAACACTCATATCTTCCTCATACAGTGTCTGATTTAGATCTAATCACTTTTAAAGTAATACATATTCAAAGACCTTCAAAATTAGACCAATTTTATAAAAATTGGAGGCTATATGTGAAAGTTGGGTTGTGGGCCTTTTTACGCATTTTGTGTTTTACCTTTTTTGACCTGATATTTTATGTACATAATTAACCCTTTTTATTTTATTTCATTTTAATATATATTCTTTGATGAAAGTTTTAATAAATCCATTAAAATCCAAATTTAGATTAAAATCGAAATCAAAGAAACTGACGGAGTCCAAGTGTCCCTTGAGAGCCTGTCCAAAAATATCACCTTTTCTTCTTTGTTTTATTCTCTTATTTTCTTATTTATAAAAAATCCAGAAAAATATTATTGTGTAAATATTTATCTTTGATTTTATCATTATTTTCTCATTTTTTTCTTAATTAAAAATCACTTTAATTTACAAAACCCAAAAAATCAAGATATTTTATGTACATAGAGTACCCCAAAAATATCATTTTACGCAGATGACTTCTTTTACTCTTGGTCTCTTCATGAAAGTTGTATATCTCATCGAGATGAACAATTTTCGTGTTGAGCGCTTTTCAATATGAGGTCACTTGTTATTTCTTTTCTATTTTCTTTATCTTTTTTTTTGAATTTTCTAGAGTTGACACATGGTAGCTCCTGGAGCCGTCACATGTCACTCGTTTTTTAATCCTTTGTTATTTCATTTTTATAAAAAAATAAAATAAATAAAAAATAAAAGAGAAGACCTCACGTGCCTTGCATGTGATCCCTTCCCCTTTCCAGCCAACCTCCTGCGTGCCTACACCAACCTCCATCACCCTTATCTCACCAACTCCGCCAACGGCCATCGCATCCATCTATGTAACCAACGGCCTTCGGCTCCTCCCTTATCCTCGCCGCTTCCACCTACCCTTATCCCCTCTCTCCCTCATCCTATTTCCATGGAGCCTCCACGAGCTTCTGATTCACCATATCCATAAGATAGGAAGAGAGAGCTTGAAGGAGGGTGGTGACAGCCCCTCCATCTGCCTCTCGAAGACTCCTCAGAAGATATCACTAGGAGCTTCGTCGTGATCCATCGTACGACTTAAGGCGACAACCGGAGAGGCACCCCCAGCTGCCATCCAAATCAGGCGATTATACCCTTCTTTTCCTCCATTTTGACCATTTTCCTCTGTTCCATTCATCGCACCCATCATTGTGCTACCTCTTCTACTTCACCTCAATCACTGACCTCCCTCGCTGCTACCCCGCCCGCGGGGTCTTCATCTGCACTTGACGCTAACCAACGAGCTCTGCCCCTCCCCACGCTGGAGCACTGCCTTGCTCACCAACATCATCTGCCACCATCGAGCACCCTCGTCCTCATCACATTCCCAAGTCATTGAGCTAGAGCCAATGTGCGTGCATGCACAGTAGAACCCCTTGCTGCACGTTGCCTTCACTACCGGCATCGACTTCCCGCTGCAGGCTACGTCCCCATCTGTTGGACATGCGAGCCCACGGTGAGCCATTATGCAATAAATGTTATTGTAAATATCATTCCCTGATCTGAAATGAAGAATAGATAATTTGCATAATAGGTCCCTAAGTACAATTAGGGTTATGTACCATGGCCATCTTAATGATCATACAGCTGTTGATTCAATTATTGAATCATAGAGGCTGGTGCTTGGATGAATATCTAATGAGTTAGATTGAGGACTCATCAAGCACCGTCAAATGATTGTTAAGAGATGATCTCCAGCCTGATTAGGAGATTGCAATCCTTTCTCAATTAGGTTGATATCTGACCGACTTCTTGATGTAGGTCCTCTGCATAGGAATAGAGATTCGGAGGTGTCAGATTAGTTAGGTCAAAGAGTTGACTTAACGAGATCGAGATAACCAAAGTCCTATCGTATGATGTCACGATACAGGCACACATCCTCTGACCGGAGACAGATCTGTTACTATATGTCTGAATATGTACATTTGGCAGACCAATAGGTTGATAACCTAACCAAGGTCTATACACCGGTGCGTTGTTGTGCATATAAGGGCATATGAGTAATACGATCTCTGAAAGGGATCATACAGGTTCAGTTACTGAACCGGAAGGCATGAGCTCACTCATAAGATATTGGGAAGAATTAAATTCCATGTACGGTCATCTCACTTTGGAAGCTTGACTGAATTTATAGGTTTGATATATACTTTTGGAAAGTATATGATCAAGACCTTGGTACGATATATGCTTTTGGAAAGCATATGATCGATACCGGCTCCCAATGATCGAATGAGAAACTTACTGATAAAACCATGAAGTAGACAGTATAAAGTTAATCCAATACTTCAGGTTTATTCTGAGTCTTCCAGTATGAAGGATGTACAGGTATTGGGAATACATGAGGTGATGTGATCATAAACGATTGTATAACCATGACACTTCCATTCCTAGGGAGTGACGAAACGGGTCTGGAATTAAGTGACTCCTATCAGTAGAGAAGTAATCTGATCTTGGTCCAAAATGTTGGACATTGATCTGAATGTGATTCAGATGCAATGAGAAGATTAGATTTGCGGTTTTGATTTAATCAAGCATCTATGGGAGGCCCACGATCTATATTTGAGATATGATCTCAATATCCAAGTCACTATACGTGGAACAATACAATCACCCTGTCCTTATCTCCATTTATCTGTGGAGAAAGCGCATTATCCTTAAAAGATTTCGGGATAAATTCATTGTTGATATGTGTATCCGAGCATTGGGAAAATTGATAATTAAATGTGATTTAATTATCATGAATAGTATGAATTTGATTCATATTATAAGGAGAGTTATCTAAGATAATTAAATGTGATTTAATTATCAAAAATGTGAATAATGTGAATGTGATTCATATTATTTGGGCACACAAGAATAGAGATCCAAGATGATTAAATGTGATTTAATTATCACGGATATGAATAATGTGGATAGCAATATCCATATTAGTCATATATATTATAAATGTGATTTATAATATATAAGAGAGAGCTATCTGTAATTTACATTTGTTAATTAAATGTTGATGTGAATTGGATTCACATTGGACAATTAATTGAAAATATAATTCACATTTTATTTTGGGTTGTGAATGTGATTCACAATTTTCCATTGGAAAGATTGCAATATTCACAAAATAATTATGAATTATTTTTGTTGAATAATTTACAACAAGTGTTGTTGTAAATCTTGGAGATTTCCCTGGAATAATGTAATCTCATGAGATTACATGAGATTGCAACCAAATCCCATATTATGGAAGGAGGCAATCTTCATTTCATAATCTCCATGCTTGATTTATTTAATTTAGGATTATTTATTTTGATTTATCAATATAGATTTAATCTAAATTAAATTAATTGTAGTTGGTTTTTACCAACACAAATCTTAGCCATTAGAAGAAACACAAATCAATGACAACCATTGGATTTGTGTTGCCCATGGATTGAGATCCATGGATCTCAAAATATTATAAAAGGGGAGGCAACTCATTGCTCTTATTTACAACACATAAGAGAACATAAGTCTCTCTCTCTCTTTCTCTCTCTACATGTCTACTCTCTCTCCCTCTCATGTGGCCTTCCACCATGGATGCCCTAGAGAGGTTCTCCATCGCCGCAGCATCGTCGTTATGTTGCCCGATCGTTTGCTCATGGATATCCGTCTCCTTCGGTGCACCTCGCTCGTGAAGAAGACGTCAGATCTCGTGTGTCGAGATCAGGAGATCTGCCGCTTGGATCATCAACATGGATTGCGAGAAGCACATGTTTCATCAACACGCTCGCAAGTGTCTCCTCCGTCGGATCGGACTTGAGACAGGAGGTCTATTCGTTTAGAGACTCGATCGCAACCACGCTTCAAGAGGTAATCCTATTACTTGTTTGTGGTTTAGACGAAACGGTCCTAGAACTGTTCTTGGATAATGTGGTTTCGTCACATGAAAAATTTTCAATTTCCTCTGCATAGAACAACTAGTCAGACTAGCCGTTCTTCATCGTATTCGATACGATGCTCACGCTTCCGTGATGTGCTTGAGGATCTAACCATATCCTTCAAGTGGCATCAGAGCCTTAGGTCGAAGGTTTTGGATGCGATCCATGAACCGAGGACGACTTGGGTTCATTAGGGTTTGCGAAAGTTTTCTAACATTTCATTTTCGCATATCTGTTTTGAGATTATTTTTGGCACTGTTTTAATTGTTTAAACACGAAAATAATATTTGTTTATTCTTCCCCCATTAAATAAGGAAACTGTAGGATCTGAGTTTACGTAATTTGGATTCCGTATGCTCAAGATATGCTCATTTTAGTGAACATGAATCCACAGTTTCGGGGACTGCAAATCTCAACGTAATTAAGATGTTAATTGCGGATTTGAAATGCCTTGAAATACGTGCAATCACTTAGGTTCTGTTGTAAATCAAATTAGCAAACTTTAGGAACTCATTTTGCTTAATTTGGATTTAAATTGATTGAGATATGATATTTTTAGTAAGTGAGGATCACTGCCGGAAATATTTTCCTAATCAAGAACATAGTGATTGTCATTTAATCAATTAGTGAAACTAAATTGGTTAATTTCCTATAATAATTGCGCATAAATATTTGTGAAATATTTGATGATAGTTATTTTCTTAAATGACATTGCCTTAACCAATATTTGATTAGATGTGATCTAGATCACTAATTGGTTACATGATCTACATGATCTACATTCCAACAAACATGTTGCTTGAATAGGATTTGGGATTTGTTTAGCAAATCTCATTATAATGTTAATCAAAAATGTTTTGATTATTATTATATGGTATAATTTCGGTTGAAGAACCGATGATCATCTCAAGTACAAAGTGATCATTTTGCATTATCCTTTCCCGAGGTGGATATGGTGTTTATAGCATTGGGGTAGCAAGTTGCACCGTGTGCGGTCTGTCCCACTCCCGTCGGGTACCTGGCCCATGACAACGGGGTATGGTTAGTATAATGCTTAAGAAATCATGATGTAATTCTAATTATTAAAATTCGAAATAATACGTATTTGAGATAATACCATAATTCAAGTAACAATAAAGATTGTTTGGTTGGATATTAATTGGATCATTAATTTAATATGATTAGATTAATTGGAATCCAATTAAAATTAAAACACTCTATTATGAATAGAAATGTTATTTCCCTTGAAAGAATTAATCATAATGAATATGATTCATAATGATTAATTAGAAATTGAACGTGATATGGAGGATCACATAAGTGACATCCATGGTCTCCCGTCAAGGCGAAGGGTTTCGTCGCTAGAGATTGTATGTCGGAGATGCCTGTCCGAAGTGACAGCTCCTGCATACAAGCCATTTGGATCGGCTCTTCGCTTCCTCGAAAGAGTAAGGACGTATGCGCAGTGACCCCAATATCGGGTCCTCATATTATGGGGCGATATTGGATCGCGCATAGCGAGTTGTATTCCTGTTGACAGTTGGTTCAATTAATGACAGGTCAATATCGCCTTAGGGGTGGCGGCCCCGGGTATTAAAGACGGAATTGGAAAATACAAGTTGGACTTGCAAGGTGGAATGTGTTCCCTCTTCTTTTTATCTGAGTTGCAGATTCTCATATTATTGGGATGTAACAAAGATAAGGAAGGAGATCCCAGATCTTGTTTGAGATATAATGGTAAGTATATCTCTTACATTGAAAGTAATTATGGGAATGAACTTTCAGTGTTGACAAGGCAAGATAACTTTGATATAAAAATTCCTAAATCAAAGTAAAATATGTATATATATAAATATATACACTTATGCAAATTCTTATTTCAGATAATCCTTCATTAAACCCACTCAATGTTATACTCAATAATAACTAGTAAAATATCATGGATTGGACTCATGATCCAGATATCGTACTTGCTGTTGGACACATAATGTATGTGTTGCAATGTGCAAGTCTCCTCATAATAATGAGGAATGACAATTAAATAGATAATAGAACTTCAAACCTAGGGTTTGTATGTTACTATGGTCTTGATCTCATCGAATGTACGTTGGAAGTGACATGTCAATGATGATCGCAATTGTCAAATAATCCTGACTTAAGAAGTTGTTCTGGCATACATATGTGCTCTTGACATTTATCATGAATGACATGGTTCACTGCATCATGCAGAATGGTAGCTCTATAAAAGATGATGTATTCAAAATGTTTGAATACCTACCTGAACCAATGTTTTAAGAGTCTAGATGGATGTAGACATGATGAGTGTCGTCGTTCTACTGTCTATACTCCTAGTCATTCATGAAGCTTCATGATATTCATATTGTATGAATTTAATGATTTGAAATGCTCTTACATTGAATTCTTTTGAATTTAACATAAGAGATCCTTTGTCTTGAGCAATGGTTGTTCATAGATAAAGAGAGCGCAGTAGAAGCATGGATCTGACCCAAGTAAGAAGGAAAGTCAAAGAGTTGACTGTACTTCGATGACTTCCATATGACATCCAAAGAGTTGAATGAAAGTCAATACTACAATAAGTTGATGTGTTGATAGTATGACTATCAAATCTATCTAGAATTAGAGAAGACTCGGATAGTGCATCGGAATAATCTACAGAAATCATTGATATTGACTTGCTTATTGAATAAGATAAAGTCTAATAATTGTATCTCATTCTTCTAATGACACTTGCAATTGTTGCATATGTTTTAGAAGACTGGAAAATTTGATCTTAAGGTTTATAGTTATCCACATGAATATTGATGCAATTGTTGCAACAATCTCTGTTGGATTTATAGACTTCTAAATTTTAGTGGGAGAGCCTTAGTCTTAGAGAATGTCTCTATGACCTAGATATTAGAATACACTCATTGTTTATTTCTAAATGTTGGAAATAAATATGAATTCTGGAATAAACCTATCATAAAGAGTTATGATGAATATATTTTAGATAGTAATCTGGCATCTAGTGGACTCCACAAAATTAGAAAATTAATGAATGGTTCATTAAGATTTCTAAAACTGAACCTTTAAAAGATCAATAGGAGGATGAATATCATTTGAAAAATAATCTGGCATCAAGTTTTGGATATATGTCTGTTGATTTGATCAATAAACAAGTAAGAATGAAACTTTAGAATGTCTAAAATTTCAAAGCTTACATACTTATGAATATTGTATCCATAAGTAAAATATGTCCAATACACCCTTCCTTGGGAAAGATGTAAGATGTCCAGGTATACAGAATCTCATACATATTGATGTATGTGGATCATCTATATCATAGTAAACATTATGGATATGTGATATCTATTGATGATTATGTGTGATATGAGATTTCTTCTCTTCACCTAAGAAACCTTTGAAATGTTCAAAGATTTCATTATTTTGGTTTAGAACCAAAGTTTGAAGGAAGATAAAATGAATTTGATCTAATCTAGGTAGCATGTACCTGTTAGATGAATTCAAAGAATACCTTATAGAGATATGAATATCATTTCTATCTCAATCCTCCTAACACACCTTAACTCAATAGAGTTATAGGGAGATACAATTGGATCATGTGTGACATGATCTTATCAATGATGAATTTTAGCATAATTACCTCTTAGTTTCCAGGTATATATGTAGTAGAGACTACATTATATATCCTTAATAAGATTCCATGCAAGTAAGCTGGAATTGAGCTCTAGAGAGTGCTACTTCATTAGGAAAATAAAGGATGGTATTGGATACCTACTTATGACCTTGAGATTCTTGAAAGATTTCATCTTTGAGAACATGATTCTTATAGGATGACTCTGTTGAGAATCAAGAAGAAAATGAAGTAAAGGAACTCATTTAATCTTGAGATGATAATGAGGCTCCTGAAATCGGAAACTAAAAGGACAATTAAAGATGAAACACTAATACCTCTTCAAATGAGTTTGATGATGTACTCCATGTGTCAGTTAAGTCTGACAATGATCAGACTTCATGTGATGAAGCTCCTGAGGATCATGACATGGAAAGATGGATGTTAGAATAAAGTCTAAAATAGACTTCATAGACAAGTGTTGTGTATGGACCCTCGAGGATCCACCTATATGGGTAAGACCTATAAAGGTGTAAATGGATATTCAAGATAAAGGGAACCTGATGAGAAGATAGAGACCTTCAAAGCACGGTTCGTAACTATGAGCTTCACATGAAGAAAGAAGACATCTCTTGCGATGAGACTTGCTTTCTAGTAACCATGCTTAAAATCATCAGAATATTGCTAACCTAACTACACAACTTGATTATTGCATCTTCAAGATGTAAGTCAAGATTGCATTCCTCTATGAATACATCTCTGAGGATATTCACATGAAGTAGCCCCAGGGCTTCATGTTTGAGGAAAGCAAGGTGTGCAAGCTAAGGAATCTATCTATGGACTTAAATAAGCTTCTTGAAGTTGGAACATAAGATTGATGAAATTATAAATGTTACGATTTCAAATAGAATCTTGATGAGCAATGTGAAGCTCAGTGGGAGTGCCTTTGTGTTCATCATGCTAAATGTAGATGATATCCTAATCATTTCAAATGATATAAGGATAATAATAAGTGTTTTATTATCTGCTGGTTATTCCATAACTTGAGATATGATCTCAAGGATACCTCTTAGATCTTAGTTCTGAAGGTGTTCATAAGGAAAAGAGAAGAGGGTATTGGGACTATCACAATAGTAGTACACCATGAACATATTCTATTTTCTAGAAAATTCCAACAAAGGCTTCCTTCCCTTAAGATGTGGTAGTGACCTATCTAAAGGGATAGCACCTCAAATAGTTGAGGAAGTAAATGCTAGAACTGCTTGCACTTGTGCATCGGTTTACAAGGAAGCAAAGTGTATGCTAGATGTGTACAAGAGCCAGGTGTCTGCCATGCAGTGGGAGTAGTGAACTATTACTAATCCTACTATGGAGATAAAAACACTGATTGCAGAAATAACAATATCTTCAAAGATAATGGAACTGAGAGATAGTGATCTCAAAGTCTTATCTTCAAAAGTTTAAGACTTTATAGATAGTGATCTAAAAGGTCTTAACTTTGGATACCTTTGGAGATAGAGAACTCCAGAAATGAGGGTATTCTGATAAGGATTATAGAAATACTGGTTATGATAATTATTAAGCCATAATGTCAAGGACACTATAACTAACAAGATTGAGTATTGGCTGCATAAGATGCAACATTCGTATTAGATGCCAGCACTGTTACTGGGGATATGAAAGTGCCATAAAAAGACTTGGCGTAGTCTCGCAGGAGCAGAGTGACTGATCGGTTTACCTAGCTATTTTCTGAATAGCCCATGATTGTCACATAAATGCGGGTTTAAATGATTAGCCCATTAATGGCTCTTTGGGATAGTGGGAGATTGTTGGACATGCGAGCCCACGGCGAGCCATTATGCAATAAATGTTATTGCAAATATCATTCCCTGGTCTGAAATGAAGAATAGATAATTTGCATAATAGCTCTCATAGTACAATAAGGGTTATGTACCATGGCCATCTTAATGATCATACAGCTATTGATTCAATTATTGAATCATAGAGGCTGGCGCTTGGATAAATATCTAATGAGTTAGATTGAGGACTCATCAAGCACCGTCAAATGATTGTTAAGAGATGATCTGCTTGCCCATCATCTCCTCAATCAGTGACAGCTGAACAACAAGCGCAAGAGCTCTAACTATCCAAGAAGACACTCGATTCCCACTGATGAATACCCATTCATCACTCTTTATTCTATTATTTTAGCTACAAAAACCTTTGCAAATACATGTAGATATGTGTAAATACAAATAATTACCAAAAGCATGTATTGTGTAAAAAACCTATAATTAGCATGTTTTTGTGCACAAAATAAAAGAATAAAGAGCAAAAAGAAAAAGAGGGAAATATTTAGAATAAATATTGAGCAACCTAAACCCAAGGGAGGGCTCAGCATGGGCCTGACCGCATAAAAGCCAAAGTAGAGGGAGATAGGAGCTCATGTGTATATACTTCTGTAAAAATATATTTTACTCACCCAAAAATATGTTGTAAATATTTGTACATATTTTGTGTATATTTAAAAAACTATTAAAAACAAAATAAAAAGATAAAAATCAAAAATTCAAAATACCCTTCCTTCACCATGTGTATAAACCACACCATTGTATTTATTTAACCCCTTAAATAAATTCAATTATTTTCTAAACTTTTTGTAAATATTCTATGGCATATCTTGTAAATATATAAAATAACAAGAAACAAACAAAAATCAAATAAAAATTACAAAATTGAAAATACAAAAATACATTGTATAAATACCATGTATATAAATGTATCAACCATTTATTTCACCCTTGTATATAAGTGATAAAAATAAAATAAAAATATTCTTTTATTCCATATTTCATGTTGTAAATAAATAAAATACAAAATGAGCATAAAAACACATAAAATAACAAATAAAAAATCAAAAATAAAAATCCATATAGTGTACATATACCTATATATATAGCTACCCTATTTTTATTTCCAAAAATTAAATAAAAATCACCAAAAAATAGAAAAAAATAAAAGAAAAATATTTCATGTTTTGAGTTTTCTTTAATTCGGCCTATTTCTACCCTAAATTAAATAAACAAAATTCGGGCACACGTGGCCGCTCCTGATTGGTCCACGGGGGACTGTTGACCCCGGTCAACTCCCCCGCGGACTCCTTCCTATTTTGGACGATGCGTGCCGCGCCTCCTTCGCCGATTTTCCCACGCGACTCCAGGCTGTCCCCCACGCATATCTCGCGCCCGGATTCTTCGCCGTTCATCCCTCTCCCTCGCCCGATCCTCCGCCATCAAATCCACGCCTTCCTTAGCCGTCCACCCTCAACCCTAGTCCGACGCTGTCACCATATATATTCTTCCCTCCGCCGCCTCCGCGCCCCATCTTTGGATAGCCATCCTCGTTCCAGTGACCTCCAGAGCAAAGCCCGAGGTGACAGCTCGAGTTAGCCCCTGTTGCAGTGAGGTGAGGGTGTCCCTACCATCGATCCGGCGTTTCTCGCCGCCTTGCTCCGCCACCGGCGTTGAGCATCGAGCTTCAGGCCTTGACGCCCTTCGAAGCTACGACCAGGAGCAAGAGCAGCTCCAGCATAGTCTCCAGCATCCATCAGGTATCCGATTAGATCTTCCATTTAGTGTAATTTTAGATTACGCCCAAATCGACCCATCGACGCATTTCCCTGATTCCGTCCATCTCGCGCAACATCTCGATCCTCCGACCCGACCATCACCTCCGCCTACCCTCACGCACCTTCTACGCCCTTTCATTCAACCCAGATCGCACAGGATCTGGGAATCGAGTTCCACCGTCCTCCGCTCGCCGGAGCTCTTCCGCCTCACAGCACCGACCACCTTCACCCCGCCTTCTGGGTCGAGGCAATTTGCCCTCGACCCGCGAAGCTTCTTGACTACTTTGCAGGTCCAAAGGGAGGCGTCTGAGGCTTCCCAACTTCCAGCCAGGAGCTTCATCTCCGCCGACTTCGCCGGAGCTCTTCAGAGCTCGGCTAGGTCATCGGAGACTACCACCCGCCACGGCGCTTCACCGCGGATCTTCTCCGACCTTCAGGCGCAGCAGAGGAGATCGGAGACACCTCCACGAGGCCGGCGAAGTTCGCCGGCCATCAGTTCGTCCTCCATCCTCCAGAGCCGTCAGATCGTCTTCTTCGCTCCAGATCAGATCCTCACCGTCCATCTGCGGAGTCTCGCCACCGTCCGATCATCCCGAGGATCGATCTTCACCGTTGAGCAGCGAGGTTAAGCCACGACGTCTCTTAGTCGTCCGATCATCCCCGTGGCTGCACCTCGACCATTCGATCTGAGCCTGGCCTCCTTCGAAGAACCACGTTGCATCTCAACCATCCGATTATCCACGTGGACTCACACCCGCCGTCGATCGAGCCGAAGAGGAGAAGAGAGAAGAGGCGCAGCGCATCGCCACCGTTCGATCTCCACGTGGCGCACATCCGACCGTCCGGCTAATAAAGGGGTAAATATCGTAGGGCCCCCCTCGTAGTTTGTATTTTCTTTTTTTAGTCCTGTAAGTTTTAATTCAAGTTGTTTATTTTCTGGGTTATTTGCATTTGGAACCTTGTGCTTTATTTTAATTGCATGTATGCCCCCTGTGTGTGTGAACACGTGCGTCGTCACGTGTGTTTTGGGCTTTTTACACATCTTGTCCTGTAGATCTGGAGTGTTAATGAATGCATGAATATTTTTGAATAATTGCATATATACCCCTGTGAGCATTGTTTATGCGCATGTGCGTTATTTATTGGGAATTTTGCAACCATACCCCTGGGCTTTTGATACGAGTTATCAAATAGCCCTAGGACTTGGTTTTTATTGCAATTTGGTCCCTGTGTGCCTCAGCCACGCGCGAAGCGCGTGACTTGCTGGGTATTTTGCACCAAGGCCCCCAGATCTTTGGGTATTTGCACTTAGGTCCCTGTGCACAGTGCCCCACCTTTATTTTTGAATAAAAATATCAAACGACCTCCAAATACAATGAGATTTTGACACATGGCTCCTGCCATGGTGTAGGAATTTCTATGATTTTTGGGGACATTTTTGATTTCATTTATTATTTTTAAAAATTCAAAAACACGTATTTTCGCCACTGTTTGACTTTAAAAATACCCAAAAAATATAAAAACTCCACCAAAAATTCTAAAAAAAATTATGTACTGTTTCTTGCTTGTTGATTGATTTTCCAGCCAATTTTGGCTACTTTTCATCACTTAAAAACCCTAAAAATTGAAAAACCCCTAAAAACTCATAAAAATTATAATAAATAAATTAAAAATCCAAAAACAATAATTAGGGTGCCTAAATTTTCCTTATTCTTTCTAGATTATAGGAAATTACCTCCAAGGTTGATTTGAACTCTTAAATATTTTATTTTTGAGTTTTTAACCTTGCTGGACAGTACCTTGGTTTTTCGCATTGTTTGATTTTTAATAAATAATTTACCCATTAGAAAAATTCCAAAAATTCACCAAAAACAGTAAAAAACATTTAAAACATAAAAACCATTTTTCCTTAATTTTTGCATCATTTTTGGTGTGTGTAATAAATTGTTGAAGTGCCCTTGTATTTACTTTCTTTCATTTTCTCATTATTTGAAAAATCTAAAAAAAATATAAAAACAAATAAAAACCACAAAAATATGTTCTCTTGGATTCTGACTACATCGTAGGCCGCAAGGCCAATCTGTGCTCCTTGTGTTCGACCCTGGGAGCTATACCAGGTTAATCCTATAGCTAGATCGCTCTTTCTCGTGCTTGCTTGTTTTTATCTGATTTGAGTGATTGATTTTTCTTGAATGACTTAGTTGAGTGACTGAGGTCGCAACGACCTAATTTTCTGTACCTTTACCTCTGTCGCTTGGCGGTCATTAGAATGGCGCCGTTGCCGGGGAGCACGGCTTTGTAGTCAGTTTTCATTCTTCTATTTTTGTCTCTCTATATTATAATTGTTTTCTGACATTCTCTCTTGGATTTTTGTGCGAGGTACTGCTTGGACTGCTTGGAGTTACTATTTAGAGGACCCGCGCAGGAGGAAGAGAGAGAGAAGAAGGAGTTTTCATTTCTGAGAGAGAGAGAGAACAATATTTTTTGTAATAATTTAGGACTCAACTTTGGACTTGTGGACACTTGTAACTTAGCGGGTCTGTTTCGCCGAGCACCGGTGTGCTCGGGGGACCCATTTGGATTTTCGCGGCTTTTATCGTGGTTTTGATAGCTAGCTGCCTTTTCCGGTGTTTACGCGGTTTTCTCGAGCCCTAGATTTAGGAATTTCTGTTGATTGTGACGTAAATATCTAAGGCCCAACACTTAATAGAATATCTGTTCCTATAGAACGTAATTGGACTTTGATAAATTCACTGAAAAAGTTAGTTTAATTGGATTTGAGACCACGTGCCGTGAGGAGTCACATACAGCGCTGGCAGGACCCGTTGTGGCGGGCACCGAGTGACTCCCAAGATCGGACTCCGGACTCGATTCGGTTAGGCTAACTATTGTTCTTCACGATCAATAGAAGTTGCTCATCTAGGACTCGGTTTTTCCTCGTTGCATCATTTAGGTAGTTTAATTCTGTATTTAAATTCTGCGCGGATCACTTGCATGTAGAGTGCTGGAGACAAGGTACGCATTTCTTTCTCTGCATGCATCATTGATTCTCTCGCGCATCGGCTTTTTCGTCTTCTCCCCCTGTGTTTGGCTTAATCATCAGGAGAATCGGAAAAATCGTTAGGCCGCTTGTTTTTATTTTTGAAAAAAAAAATTAAAAAAGAAAAAAAAAATTGGGACTGGATAATATTATTGACCCTAAAAGACACTCACATTAAAAACTTGTCTTGGGGAGAGCAACCCCCTCATTGTTTGGTTTGATTGTGCGAGAGAGTGACCCGAACACTAGGTAAAGCCCTCCGGTGCTCATCTCGACTGATTACCGACTCTTCTGTGCGGGACAGTCGGTTGAGAGAGTATCGGGTATCCCAGCAGGTCACGTAATCGCTCTGATATCTTGTATGTTCACCAAATAAAATTGACAAGATAAATTGACCGATCTTTTACGGTCTTCACATTGTGTTGCGTTGGTGAACCGGGGGTTTGCTTTGCGATCATATTTTCTCCAGATCCCATCCGCCCAACTCGCCAAGATCAAGATGATGGGTAGACGATCTCTTAGGCAGCCTTTGGCTGCACCGCTTTCAGGCGCGTCTACTCCATCATCTAGGTTGGCCCGTGAGAGTCGAGACCAGCTCTCCGGGCCCGAGTACGATTCCACCCTGTTCCCCCTCGACCCCCTTTCTTTTCCTACTGAGAGACATGAGCCCGAGGAAAGACGAATTGATTTAACAGAACCTGAGTTGGGCTCATCTGATTTTGCAGACGTCACTATGGCTGGAGCCGGCAGTTCAGATGATCGCCAGCCCGAACATTTTGTCTTAGACCAGGGAGCGATCAACTCCACCCTGATCGCGTCATTAGAGACAGTTCAGCAGCAGTTACGCGATCAGGGGGCATTCATGATTGAGATGAGAAGGGAAATGGAGCGACTCCGAAGAGAGCGAGACGAGCCGAGCGAGCCTGAGGACATTCCTGACGCTGATGCAGAGGCAGCAGCCGCAGCAGCAGCTGCCGCAGCGGCAGCCGCCGCCGGAGGAGGACCACCGCGAACGATGCGGGAGCTACACAACCCCGGATCTACACTGATGCATCATTGGGTGGTGGTACCTGCTATCGTGGGGGATTTCAAGTTCCCTCCGAACACCCTGCAGATGCTCCCTCATTTTCACGGGCTTGCCACTGAGGAACCCCATCTCCATCTCCAGGAGTTTTTGATGATCTGCAGTACTGTCCACGACCGTCATGTGGACCAAGATACGATTCGAATGATGGCCTTCCCTTTTTCACTGGCAGATAGAGCAGCCGCCTGGCTGAAACATCTAGGGAAGTTTGTTTACACCTGGGATCAGCTCCGCACCGAGTACTTGAACAAGTACTATCCACTCGGGCGGACGAATGCAGCGAGGGCCCTGATCAACAACTTCTCCATGCTCCCTAATGAGCAATTTCACGAAGCATGGGAGAGGTTCAGAGAGCTTCTGGATAGATGCCCACACCACGACATCTCGAAGCCGAACCTAGTTCAGAGCTTCTTTAGTGGGATGACACCAGAGCTTCAGGGTCTGGTGAATGCTTCTTGCGGCGGGTCCTACTTTGCCAAGGACCACAACCAAGTCTGGGCCATCTACGAGGAGATGGCAGAAAATTACATGGTGATGTCCCAGACTCGGTTGTACACTCAGAGATCTCAGCAGCCGCCAGGACCCGTGCAGTATCAGCGGATAGCACGGGTTGATGCAGGTCCATCCAGTTCGTCCACAGTTGCGGCCGCACAGGCAGAGTCTGCCACTGCGGACATGGGGATTATCAGCGAGAAGTTGGACCGCATGGAAATAATAGAGAAGAAGCAGTGCCAGGGCATAACTCAGATGGAGCAAATGGCACAAACTCTGAGCGACATGAAGACCCAGCTCTTGTGTCTTCAGGAGGCACAGACGGCTCCTCAGCCCCGTCTTCTGTCGCGAGGCGATTCCGGTGGCAGCCGCAGCTCGTCCCAGCGCTCCAGCTCCTTGCAGCAGCCTAGACAAGTTCACCTTGTACAGGCGGAGCCGTACCAGCAGCAGCAGCCCTCTTACCAGTCACCACCATCTCCAGACTTACAGATGGTGGTATATCAGCCGGACCAGCCTCTGGCAGCACTGCCACCAGACCCCTTTGATGCTGAGCCGTTGATGGATGTCAACGGGATTTGGTATGACCGTCCTCAACCTGGAATCCGACGAGACCATCCCGGATTCAGGTGGGGGAATGGGGGTAACCAGTCCCAACAGCAGCCAGCCGGTCAGGGAGGGCAGTACTCCCAGCAGAGAGATCACCAGCAGCCCCCTGCATATCAGCCACACCAGCCATCATCCTTCGTACCTCGTCCCTATCAGCAGCAGGGACAGAATTGGAGACGTGAGCAGCAGGCTCACCCGCAGCAGCATCCTTCCTCTTACCCCTCTCAACCTCAGCAGCACCAGGTCCAGCAGCCTCATTACCAGAGAGGCAACCCGTCGGGCTCCCATGAGAGCCCCGCCATGGATGATCTAGCCCGCCTCTTCACAGAGCAGCAGGCTACATTTAGACGGGAGATGGACGAGTTCCGCCAGGAGATGCGGGACCTGATGAGAGGGAAGGCCGCCATCCCTGCACAGATCGAGCCTAATCCGAATAGCTTGAAGAGGAAATCTGAGCAGGTAGTTCACATTGAGCCTACCACTTCTAGTGACTCATTTGATGTTATCTCGTCGGATTTATTTGATGCTGATTTTGTCACACTTAGGAGCGGTAGAAGACCAGCAGGAGGCGCCTCATCTGAGCGACAACACGAGGATCCATCTAGAGCACCAGATGAGGAAGAGGAGAGCGGTACTGAAGCCGCACATCATGATGACGGTGGTACTGATGCCACCCGAGATGCTGATTCCACCGGCGGTACTGAGGCCGCCGTTTCACCACATAGAGGAGGTGGTACTGACGCCACCAGCAGAGCCGAGCCAGCCCGCGGTACTGAGGCCGCAAGACGTCTAGTTGTAGAGCCGACTAGAGGTGGTACTGATGCCACCAACATTCATTCTGATAGAAATGTTGTCTTTCCTCACATGAATGTATCTCGGAACTCTGATTTGAATAAAGGAAAAGGTTTAGTTTCTTCTGATCCCACTGTGGTGAATGATGTTTGTGAGGATCCGGTCATCGAACCGTCTAGGCCTATTCCTAGTCCTTCATCTGAGAAGGACCCTGTGATCCCCTTCCCTAGAGCCCTTGAGTTGGGGAAGGGGAAGAAAAAAGAAAAAGATCCAAAAAGGAGAGAGCAGGAGGAGTTCAGCCAGAGCATGATAGACCGATTTCACATCCAGCTGACCCTCAATGAGGCTTTGCAACACATCCCTCTTCTTCAGCGATCCTTGAGAGATAAGACCACAGTCAGAAGGACGAAGAGGAACAAGACCGCAGAAATTCATGTGTTGACTAAAGCCACGTGTCACGCGATCCAGAACCATCTGCCGACTAAGAGGCCAGATTTAGGGGCCCCGTATGTCAGATGTCAGATTAGTGAGCAGAGGTTCGACCGTACTCTCTTAGATAGCGGATCGTCGATCAACCTTCTTCCGGCAGCCCTTCTCGACCACTTAGAGTTGGGCACTCTTAGACAGAGCAGGACATACCTTCAGTTTGCTGATCGGTCTGTCAAGAGGCCAAAGGGGTTGTTGCGAGACGTTGTCGTCACGATTCAGGGTTTGCAATTCCCCGTGGACTTCGTAGTGCTGGACATGGAGACCCCTGACTCGTTGACCGATTCCCCCATTATCCTCGGTCGCCCGTTCTTGGCCACAGCCAAAGCGGTGACTGACCATGACAGTGGGAAGGTATTCTTTCGCGTCCAGGGCGAGAGTATACAAATAGAGACGGTTAAGGACCACAGAGCCAGAGCTAGATCCCGCTCAGAGGACAGTACAGATTCAGAACAGCTGACAGACGTAGGACCAGACATCCACCAGGACTGTGATTTTGTGATCACAGATGATGAGGCAGTTTGGGCAGATCCTGCAGCACAGACCATCCTCTCATATTCAGATACAGCTGATGCAGATATGATAGCAGAGGATAGTCTGGAGAGCACAATCCTGGTTCAGGATACTATTGAGTCAGCAGAGTCGGACCTTGATCGCGACACGATTTCCAGTGATGGTGGTACTGAGGCCACCCTGCTATATGGTGGTGCTGATGCCACCTTGTTCTCCGGTGGTACTGATGCCACCGAGTCTGATATAGATCCCTCGGATTCAGAATCTGATTGGGCCGATTGTGATGATCAGATGCCAGATCTGGATCCACCTGAGCCTACAGATGAGGAGGAGGTAGAGGCAGAGCAGATCAGAGACAGTGCAGAGGACCCGCCTTCTCCAGATCCAGTTTGTGAGAGTTGGTTATCATTTTCCCAGGTAGATTTGGCAGAATTGTCCGCATACACACATCTTCTTCAGAAGCCAGATCTGCCAGCACCCAGCTGCCCAGAGCTGAAGCCGCTCCCTACTTCGCTGAAGTATAGATTCCTTGCGGGAGAGTCTGAGATGTACCCAGTCATCATCTCTGCCGATCTGACTGGAGAACAAGAATCCCGTCTGATGGAGGTTCTTGAAAAGAACCGCAAGGCAATTGGATGGAGCGTAGCAGATCTCCATGGGATTAGTCCCTCATTGTGCTCCCACCATATCTATCTCGAGGAAGGGGCGAAGCCGTCG
The DNA here is from genome assembly GCA_037367405.1 of Ottelia alismoides. Taxonomy (NCBI): domain Eukaryota; kingdom Viridiplantae; phylum Streptophyta; class Magnoliopsida; order Alismatales; family Hydrocharitaceae; genus Ottelia; species Ottelia alismoides. The sequence continues at coordinate 732,561 of JAZKJV010001784.1, forward strand.
CGTGAGTTCCAGCGGCGACTGAACCCCAACCTAAGAGAGGTTGTCATGAAGGAAATATCGAAATGGTGGAGTGCAGATTTTATTTATCCCATTTCCGACTCCAAGTGGGTGAGCCCCTTGCATGTGGTGCCCAAGAAGACGGGCATCACTACTGTGATCAGTGAGTCGGGAGAGGAGATTGCTACACGAGTACCCACCTCTTGGCGGGTCTGTGTTGACTACAGGAGACTCAACCAGGCCACCAAGAAGGACCATTTCCCCCTGCCCTTTATAGATCAGATCATTGAGAGACTGGCAGGGAAAAGCCATTACTGCTTCCTGGATGGGTACTCGGGCTACAATCAGGTGGCCATCGCTCCTGAGGATCAGGAGAAGACCACCTTTACCTGTCCCTTCGGTACCTACGCCTTTCGACGCATGCCATTTGGGCTATGTAACGCCCCTGCGACTTTTCAGAGATGCATGCTGTCAATATTTTCGGACATGGTAGGGGAGTGTTTAGAGGTCTTCATGGACGACTTCTCGGTTTACGGCGACGGATTCGATTCCTGTCTTGACTGCCTAGACCGAGTGCTCCAGCGATGTATTGCTACCCGCTTGGTTCTGTCTTGGGAGAAGAGTCACTTCATGGTGACTCAAGGGACGGTGCTTGGCCACATCATCTCCAACAGAGGCATGGAGGTTGATCCGGCCAAGGTCGATGTCATTAGAAAACTCACACCGCCGTCCAATCTGAAGCAGTTACAGTCATTTCTGGGGCACGTTGGTTTTTACAGGAGATTCATTCATGATTTCAGCAAGATTGCCCGACCGTTGACTGATCTCTTGACGAAAGACACCGAGTTCCTTGTCGATGACAAGTGTCTTTCGTCCTTTGAAACTCTCCAGCAATGTGTTATTGAGGCTCCTGTCCTTCAGCCACCCGATTGGTCTCTCCCATTCGAGATCATGACGGACGCCTCTGATTTTGCCGTAGGGGCAGTGCTGGGACAGAGGAGGGATGGAGTGCCGTTTGCCATACACTATGCTAGCCGCACATTGGATTCCGCCCAGCGAAATTACACGGTCACAGAGAAGGAGATGCTAGCAGTAGTGTTTGCCTTAGATAAATTCAGATCATATATCATTGGATCCCGAGTGACCTTGTACACAGATCACACCGCCATCAGGTACCTCATGTCAAAGAAGGATGCCAAGGCCAGACTTACTAGATGGATCCTTCTACTCCAGGAGTTCGATATTGAGATCAAGGATAAGCCTGGAGTCAAGAATGTGGTGGCGGACCATTTATCCCGATTAGAGCAGCCTGAGGAGACAGAGCAGATTGATCCCATTTGTGATACCTTCCCAGATGAGGCGATCCTTGCTATCGCCTCACTCCCGTGGTATGCCGATATTGTGAACTTTCTCGTTGCTGGGAAAGTCCCACAAGATTGGCCCAGGCAGAAGCTTGAGACCTTCCTTGCGAAGGCCAAGTCCTACCACTGGGAGGATCCCATCCTTTACCACGAAGGAGGGGATAGCATCTGGCGTCGGTGTATTCCTCAGGAGGAGCATCATAGTGTCCTCACTTACTGCCACAAGCTTGAGGCAGGAGGACATCATTCTGGGAGGAGAACGGCACAGAAAGTGCTCCAATCCGGCTTGTGGTGGCCTACACTCTTCAAGGACTCTGATGAGTTCGTGAAGAGGTGTACTGACTGTCAGAGGATGGGCACTTGTGGACAGCGTGATATGATGCCGATGCAGCCCATTCACTTCTGTGAGGTTTTTGACGCATGGGGCATCGATTTCATGGGTCCATTCCCTAAGAGTCAGGGATTTGAGTACATTCTGTTGGCCGTAGATTATGTTAGTCGTTGGGTTGAGGCTATCCCCGCCCGAGCAGCAGATGCAAAGACAGTTTGCAGATTTTTGAAGAAGCACATCATCATGCGGTTCGGGGTTCCACGAGTTCTTATTTCTGATGGGGGATCTCATTTCATCAACGACCAGGTGAAGGCACTTGCTAGAGAGTTCCGTATAGACCATCGTGTTGCCACATCATACCATCCACAGACAAATGGTCTAGCTGAGGTGTCGAATAGGGAGATCAAGAATATTTTGCAGAAAGTCGTCCGCCCTGACCGAAAGAATTGGTCGCAGCTTTTGGACTCGGTCTTGTGGGCATATCGGACGTCTTTCAAGACACCTTTGGGCACATCTCCCTTTCGCCTCGTGTATGGCAAGCCGTGCCATCTACCAGTTGAGCTGAGACACAAGTCACTCTGGGCAGTTACAGACATATTGATGGATCCAAATGGTATAGGAGACCAAAGGAGGGCAGAGTTAGCCGCCTTGGAAGAGCTTAGAGATACAGCTTTCTCAAACAGCCTACATTATAAGGAGAAAGTCAAAGAGTGGCATGATTCTCATATCAGCCACAAACATTTCGAGATTGGACAGAAAGTATGGCTGTTTGATGCAAGGCTTAGATTATTTCCAGGGAAGCTACAGAGCAAATGGAAAGGACCATATTTGGTCAGAAAGGTACACGATAACGGTAGCATTGATATATCTGAGTTATCTTCTGAGAGTACCTTCCGAGTGAACGGCCAGCGGCTCAAACCATTTCTAGATCATGAGCCGCGGGACGTTATTATTGCCGCTATTCATTTTGCGTGAGATGTGGTCTTTTGACTCACATCTTTTACATCTCACGCCCGATTTTCACTGTTCCTCCGCCTGTATAGATCCAGTTGTCCATATCATTCTATTCTTTAGTCCCACATCCCGTCTCTCATCTTATGATTATGCTATACTTAGGGTGTACTTTACCCTAAGTATAGGGGGGATGTCGGACCTGTGAGAATTCTTTTCATTCTTTCTGCTCTTGTTTTTGCTGCCTATACTTAGGGATATTTTACCCTAAGTATAGGGGGGGGCAGATTCTGTATATTCTTCACTCGGCTTTCCCTTCATGTACAGCTTTCTATACTTAGGATTAGTTAATCCTAAGTATAGGGGGAGACCACCGAGTTCCTCTCAATTCATTCTATTCATTTATTAGCCATTCCTTTTCACTTCCCTTTTACTAAGCACGAGTTATGTCTTCTTCATCGCTCTTGATCACTCTGAGGACATCGCTCGAGCTAAGTATAGGGGGGTGTGTATATATTTCATATATACTTTAGCCATAACTCGTACTTTGTGTGAGTGTGTTAATAAATAAAAATGGCTAAAAATCACAAAAATTAAAAATTTTTCATGTACATAAACCTCTTTTATTCTTGCACATACATAGCTAGTGTATAAAGTATTTTTGTAAAAATGATTTCAAAAATCTTTTGTGTAAAGCTCGTGTAAATATTTTGTATCAAAATTATGTATATAGTACAAATTTTTTTTTTCAAAATGTTTTGAAAATCAAAAGTTTGCAAAAATCTTGTGTAAATGTGTGTAAATATCACTTTGCAAAACTTGCACCTCATGCATCATTCATGATTTCAAAACATTTTTCAAAAATTTTTGCATGATTGTAAAATATTTGTAAATAGCATCTTTTGTACATATATGTATATAGTTTTTCCTGGATGAGAGTTGACAATTAAACTAAGCCTGGAATTAAATTGAGAAATGGAGCTTGAAAAGATCTTAATCCACTTAACTTCAAGAGGAACCTTATAGGACTTAGGGTTAAGGCTTTTCAGGTCCATAAGGACTTAATTCTTTGAGTCCACTAGGCTATGAGCATATGTCATCTTGATGAGCCTAAGTAGAGCACTTAACAACACACGCATGACTCTCAGAGACAATGGCTTCACTTGCACCTGCACTTTACACATGGCTCTCCATGGATGAGGTGGTGAGGAGGCAGTTTCCTTTGGCTTGGGGTAGCATATGAGGGTAGTACTTCTAGGCGGAACCTCTCTTCTTCTTATAGTGAAGGAAGTGCACCTCAACTTGGTCTAGTGGTGTTGAAAGCTAAAGACAGAAGCTGTGGGTTGCAATAAAGCTTCAAAAGAGGGATAGTCTACTGGCTCAAGGGGAAAATTTCTTATATATGCTGCACCATGTAGATATGTGTACAGAAGTCTGAAAAAAAAAATGCAAAAATGCAAAAAGAACTCCAAAAAAGTGGTGGGTCGGATTGAAAATTTAATAACCCCACCGGAGTGAAAAGCAAAAGCTTATGGTATCATGTTACATCTCATGAAGCTTGCAGCGGGAGACTTAGCTACACTGGCTAAGCTTCCAAAACTCTATACTTCTACCCCCTCTTCTTGAGCCGGTTGCACTTGAACTTAGAAGGGAATACCCCGCTTCTCGAGGAAAGAGTTGCTAGACCGAGGCATTAGAGTTACCAGGTTGAGGGAGGTTGTTTCTTTGTTACTTCTGAGGTGGGGAGCCACATATCACTTACACCGCAAGGAAAAGATTCATGGACATTAGAGTTTGTGTATGTAGACTTGTTCTGATCTGGTTTATTGAGGAGTCTTGTCCATAGACTGGTGGAACTTAGAGGCTGTTGAGTTTTAGGCTTAAGTCCAAATAAGGTTCCGACACATTAATAATCCAAAGATCTGATCAAGCTCCATATTTCAATTTAATGAAGGAAAATTTAATAAGTCAACCTTGATCCATGTACATCCTCTTTTTCTTTTTCTTTTTCTTTCTTTTTCACTTCTTTTTCAAATAAGTGTTTGCTATGGGACTAGCAAAGTTAAAGCACCCACCCGCCAGTCTGAGTAGGAGATGGTAATCCTTTCTCAATTAGGTTGATATCTGACCGACCTCTTGATGCAGGTCCTCTGCATATGAATAGAGATTCGGAGGTGTTAGATTAGTTAGGTCAAAGAGTTGACTTAATGAGATCGAGATAACCAAAGTCCTATATCGTATGCGGTCACAATACAGGCACGCATCCTCTAACCGGAGACAGATGTGTTACTATATGTCTGAATATGTACATTTGGCAGACCAATAGGTTGATGACCTAAGCGAGGTCTATACACCGACGTGCTGGTGTGCATATAAGGGCATATAAGTAATACGATCTCTCAAAGGGATAATACAGGTTCAGTTACTGAACCAGAAGGCATGAGCTCACTCATAAGATATTGGGAAGAATCAAATTCCAATATCGTTTTTTATTTATTAAAAAAAATTAAATACGAATCACGTGCAATGCACGTGCCTTTCAGGCACGCGCCAGGCACGTGCCTCGCACCCTTTCGCACCCATCGCCACGTGGCAGCACAGAGACTGTCCGATCTCGTCAATCGGACGGTGCCTATGCATCTTCCCCATCGGGCCTCCTTTTCCAAATCGGGTCGCCGCCGCCCCGCGCCGCTTCCTTGCGATCTTCGCCACCAATCTCGCCGCGCCGCTCGCGCGAGTCTCGCCCCGCTCCATCTCCGATTCACGTCGCATCCCTCCTCGATCTCGTCGAATCCCGCGAATCCCTCCACCACCTTCCATCTCCGACAACCTCTAGGGCCTATAAAAGAAACACCGCCGGCCTCCTCCACTTCATCTGCCGTCACTCGCCTCCGGTCGTGACAACCGTGCCATCGGCGTGATCCGAGGTTCCAACCTCGTCGCAGCAAAGCAACTCCGCTGCTGCTCGCTCCGGCCGATCAACGCCGTCGAGCCCTACCCCACTTCAGGTATACCCTCTATCTCTCTCTCTCTCTTACTCTCTCTCCCTCTTTCTCTCTTCCTCTCTCTCAATCAACTCTGCCACACCGTCACCTCCGCTGGCCACCTTCATCCTTCTCCAACCGGTCAGTGACATCGCCTTCGCCTCCACCCTCGCTTCACCGCCCAACCACCGCAGGAGGTGGTGGTTCTCCCATTACGCAGCCAGCCGCCGCACACCAGGCTCTCGCCAGGAGCAAGGACCACCTCACCCCCGCCTCTCGCGCGCCACCGCTGAGGCTGGACCGCGCCTTCTCCGCCTGAGCCACCCTCGCTTCACCAGCCACCGGGCGTGACGCCCGAGACCTCCCCACGCACGTGCGAGGCACGTGCGTCCCGGGGAGGGACGTCAGCAGCTCGACAGCCCCAGGTCACGTGGTTCGCACGTGACCTCGGGGCAAATTACTCCAAAGCTCCCGGAGTCCCTCATATTGTGTCCAAGCCCCCGCCTCAAAGGGCACGTGCCTGACACGTGCCACTTGGGAGAATTGCATCTTGTACCCCCCAGTCTATTGGTAATTACTCTTAAGTCCCCCACTGTAGTTTGCTTTATTTTTTTATTTATTTACATATTGCAGACATACCCCTGTGTTTCCCTTTTGATTTGAACCTTCTCTCTACATTATTTTATCCATCTAAAAATAGCATGATGTTTGTTAGTTAATTCTCTACATTTTGACATATTGTGGGTATTTTTATGACTGATGGTTTAATAATAATCAATTGTTTTGAGGAAATTTGCATAGTTTGCCCATCTGTTGCTGTAAAATTCATCTTTGATTGACCATTGCTCTAAAAATCCCCAAAAAATCTCATATTGTAGAATTAGATGTTCTTAAAATTGTGCCCAAAAAGATTTGCATTTGCATGCATACTTTGCCTTGTAAAAATCATTTCGCATATTTCACTATTTAATTTTTAATAGGTATTAGATCTCACATTTTTTAGGATTAGGATTTTTCTGAGATCAATCACCTAGTGATAGATCGTAGATAATTTTGGTTCTCGAAAATAAGAGGTTTGATATTTATTATAATTAAAATATTGAAATTCATTCTGTTTGCATTTAAAAATCCATAAAAAATTCATATTTCATCCAAAAATTCCAAAAAAATTACATTGCACTCATTTCATCATATTTCACATCTTGTCCAAGTTTCGTATTTTTCGGACATCGTTTGAACACACTTGATATTTTAGTCCCTAAAATAGGCCGAATTTGCATATTGCACTCTCTATTGCATTGAAAATTCCAAAAAAAACCACCTCGAAAACCGCACACAAACTTTGATAGACTTAACTCTAGGTTGTTCCTTTGCCTCCTTGTGATCGACCTTGGGACTTGCCCAAGTAAAATAAACATAAAAGCACACGATTAAAAATTGAATAACTTGTTTGTGGTATTTTCTTGACCATTTCCGATTGTCGCCTACAACGCACGACACGATAAAAACAACTTCTTAAAACCGGCATCTTCGGATTCGTCAAATGGCGCCGTTGCCGGGGAGGCAAACGGCTTAGTTTTTTTGTCTAAAAATTTTTGTTCGGTTTTCCGTATTCGGGTAGTCTGACCCCCGAATTTCGCATTGTAAATTTCATTTTTTTTCCTGCAATTTATTTTCAGCATTTATTTTTCATATTTTTGAGTCACTCTCTTACATTTTCTCTCTTATTTTTTCTTGCGAGGTACTTTGTACGTGGAGCGATTTTTCAAAAAAAACTGACGCAACTTCACCGACTTTTACATAAAACCGCAATTAATTTAAGATCGAGTCGAGTCGTGAGAGAGCGTAGAGTCTAGGTTTTTAATTCCTGCAATTTTTAATTTTTTGTAATTTTACAGCGGTGTCCGTTTGGACTCTCGCGTGTGTAGAAAGACCTCTGACTCTATTCTGTGGTGTGTCGTAGCCTGTTTCACTCTCCGGTGAGGGTGGGGCCCGACTTGAGTGGCGATTAGGATAGACCTGCACATATGGCTCTCAGAGCATTTATATTTTTTGCTTGTGCTCGTAGGATCTTAAGCCACACTGCACTTTAATTGAGACGCACATAGATCGTTCAACTTAGCCAAATTTAAATCAATTCTTCCCGCTAATAGAACTTTCTGCTTAGGTGCGGTTTTTCCATCGGCTTGCACATCATATAGAATAATTTTTAAATTCTGTCTAGCATCCCACATGGAGATTGCGAGGATTCACTGTAAGTCTTCTAACTGAGCATTCACCATAGTTTTCCGCGTGCATCGGCTTTTCCCGAATTCCTCTCTCTTGTTTTATAAACATAACTTTAAAGGAAATTGGGACTGGACGGTAGACGTGTATGTGTGCTCATCTAATTTTTCAAGTGATCACCAAATTAAAATCTGGACTGCTAAATATAGCTGATCTTTAAGAACCCATAAAATCAAGAATTTTTGCGGGAGAGTAACCCCGACCTTGGATGTTCTATTTTTCTCAGTGAGCAAGAGACGACACTTAAGGCTAGAGCCCAAATCCGAAATTTCATCTCGCTAACAAGATTGTCTTTTCACCATTTAAAATTGACAAGAAAATTGGTCGAACTCTTACGACCTTCACTGTGTGAGTTGGTGAAAAAGAATTTTGTATTGTGTTCGATTTGATCAACATCCATTCATCTCTTGATAATCTCTTGAAATTCGAGAATGGAAAATTGTGGTAATTTCTGTTCGGACTCAGCGAACCCTTTTCTGACTACCACAAACGTTCAATCTCAAATCCTCTGAGCCACTCTTACTCAGAACCACCTTGGGTTCAGGGACACCTTCCCCTAGAATCGTCATCTTATAATTCTCTTCAAACTATTGACTCCTATTTTTCACAATCTGAAGGTGAAAAGAAGACTTCACAAAAAATGCTTCCAAAGAAGACCAATCCTGAAGATGACCAAAATGAAGATCTGATGCAAATGATTCTCTCAAGACTAGCTGCATCTGAGCAGCAGAAAAATTTGATGAGGGCAAAATTGGAAAGAATGAATGCAGAGGAAGAACCACCAATGGAGGCTGCATATAATCCCGGGCAGTATAGGGTCATAAATTACTTGCAGCCACCTCAACCTGAGGTTCACCATGAACTGAAGCCACACTTCATGAATCAATTACCACAATTTCATGGTAATTCGAATGAAGAACCCTATGAATTCTTGCGTGATTTGGAGCTAGTATGTTCTAATCAGAGGCACCCACAAGTCAGCCAAGACTACATCCGTCTCACTGCATTACCTTTCGCCTTGAAGGGTAAGGCAGATTACTGGGTGAAAAATTTGGGAGTGACGGTGACCACCTATGATAGGTTCAAGAACCTATTCTTGAAAAAATTATATCCCTTGAGTCGAACCAATCAAATGAGGACTCACATCACTAGCTTCTCTCAGATGCCAAATGAATCACTTTGTGATGCATGGGATAAATTTAAGGATCTGCTGCAAAAATGTCCCTACCATGACCTAGATAATAACATCCTGGTCCAATCCCTCTATTCTGGCCTTAACCACGGGACTCAGGGTCTACTCAGCGCTGCCTGTGGAGGAAACTACACATCCCGAGGAGCTGAGACCGTCTGGAAAATACTGGAGCAAATGGCGCAGACTAGCCATTCTCAAATTGCTAGTAGATCTTACACTGATTCATTGAACAACTATCAAGCCAAAGGAGGGAAACAAACCGTTGCAGAAATAGCAGAGGACTTGCTGCCCAACATGAACATCATCACAGACAAATTAACAGTTGTGGATCACATTAATAAAAGGGTGAACGACATCGACAACCGGCTCTCTCAAATTCCAAAACAAATGGAGGAACTCACTGAAAAGGTGTCCAAGATCGGGATGCCTATTGCTCCTACGGTCCCAATTTATCATGTGCATCATGTCCAAGAGCAGCCAGGCTCTGGACAACCGCAACCATGGACTCAGGACCAATCCTATGTCCAACCTTCCCAGCAGTCACCTCCTCCAGCCGAGACAGTCATAGAAGCCCCGCCTCTGACTTTCGAGATAAACGGCATCTGGTACACATAGGATAATACCCGACAGGGTAATCCGGGGGACCGTCAGCAATATCAGCGTCCACCCACTTCCTACAATGCCGCTCCACAACACAATCAACCCTCGAGGTAGCAGCAGCCACACGACCGTCAGAACCAACCTCAACAACATCGTCAACAATATCAGCTCCAAATCAAGCATCTCGATCATCCAAACCTCCAGAAGACCCGATTGATATCCAAAGACAAATGTTGGAGGAAATTCGCAGCTTCCGGAATGAACTGTACGACCTACGGGTAGATGTTAATCGTCTATCTCGTTGGAAGGAAGAACAGACAGTCCCAGTCACAGCCACTCCCGCCCAAGTTCAAGCTAACCCCAATAGATTGAACAAATCTCAATCATCTCAACACAACAATCAAGTATATTACTCAGACTTTTCCACATCTGAACACGAGACCCTTTCGTTTCACAAAATCAATGCCATGTCCCTCAGGAGCGGAAGGACCGTGGTCGTACCTGACCGGGCAAGGGAAGCTGACCATCATGACTCGGAAGATCAACTGGAGGATGCTTCTGAGGATGAAGATGAAGGACGCCCGAGGATTTCTGCCCAAAGGAAGGGAAAAGCATCTATGGAGACTACAGAGGACCTTGAACCTCTAGTTGCTGCGAAAATACCTTTGTCACCATTTCAGCAACATGATGATAATCCAGAACATTATGATTGTAATAAGAACTCCAAATTTAATAAAGATGCTCTTATTTATGATTCTGGATCTCTTTCTCCTATCTCAAATGCTTCTATTCCTTTCCCCCATGCTCTCAAGAAAGGAAGACAAAAGAAAACTATCCAGAGTGACCCAGTGATGGAAAAGTTCTGTCAATAAAACATCATAGTTAAGGTACCCTTTGATCAATATGTGGCCAGTAACCCTGCATTTCAGAAATATTTGAAAATGAAATGTACTCCCACCCGGACCCGCACAAAGAAAACAAACCAATTTGTGGAGACTCATGTTCTGATAGTGGCCACTACCAAATGCGTAAGAAACCAGCATTTACCAAGAAAGAAAAGAGATCTGCGTGCTCATTATGTGGAAAGCTGCATTGGCGGTATCGCATTCGCACGCACACTTCTCGATAATGGTTCTTCCATCAATCTTCTTCCCTTAGCCTTATATTACCGATTGGAGTTAGGACCTCTTCAGAAATCACTATCTTTACTCCAATTCGCTGACAAATCTACTAAAAGACCTAAGGGAGAAGTGAAAAATGTTATCATTATGGTGGAGGGTACGGAATACAAAGTGGACTTACTGTCCTTGACATGGAGACCCCGAACCATTGGAAAGAATCGCAAATCATTTTGGGAAGACCCTTCTTAAGAACCGCCAAGGCTGTATTCGATTACGACACTGGAATGATGAAATTCCGCTCCCTAGATGGAGAAGTGGATCTGAAAATGAGACAAACAAAATGGCAAAGACCCGATTCTGAATCCACCACTGAAGAGGCCGAAACCTCTGAGTGTAATCTAATCAGCACTACCGGACCTTGGGACCAACTGCCAGATCTTCACATGGATACCATCACATCAGAAGAAGAAATAATGCGCCATACAATGTGTGATCTATTACCTGACAAATATGAACACATGTATGATGACACAGAACTCCTTTCAGATTGGTCCATCCCATCCTCTTCAAAAAAAATCAATGACGAGTCGGATGCAGCTTTGGCTGAATTACCATACTACTTTTGCGAGCCGACTCACTTTCTTTCAAGATCAATGGCTAGCATATCACAGAATGATCCACCACCAACAATCACTGACCCTGACTTAAAAGATATTCAGCCAGATTTGATTGATGATGTAGATCTGCCAGAGCTGAAACCCCTCCCTCCCACCTTGAAGTATGCATTTCTCAAAGGACCCAAAAACAAATTCCCTGTGATCATTAGCTCATCATTGACATTAGAACAAGAATCCAGACTACTAGAAGTCCTTGAGAAAAATCGAAAAGCCATTGGTTGGACGGTGTCGGATCTCGTAGGAATCAACCCTGCTCTCTGCTCGCACCAAATTTATGTTGAGGATAACGCAAGGCCTTCCCATGAATTTCAGAGAAGATTAAACCCCAATCTTCGGGAAATGGTTAAAAAATAGACCGAGAAGTGGTGCAAAGCAGGTTTTATATACCCCATTTCTGACTCCAAGTGGGTGGCCCCCCTTCATGTTGTCCCGAAGAAGTCGGGAATCCAGATGGTCACCAACGAGGAGGGGGTAGAGATCGCGACCCGAGTACCCACGTCGTGGCGTGTCTGTGTCGATTACAGGCGCTTGAATGCTACGACCAAGAAAGATTACTTTCCACTGCCATTTATTGATCAAATCTTGGAGAGACTTGCAGGGAAAGCATTCTTCTGTTTTCTTGATGGGTACTCCGGCTACAATCAAGTAGCTATTGCTCCCAAGGATCAGGAAAAAACCACGTTTACATGTCCTTTCGGTACCTACGCATTCAAGCGTATGCCATTTGGGCTTTGTAATGCCCCAGGAACTTTTCAGCGGTGCATGATTGCCGTATTTGCCGAAATGGTGGGTGATTTCCCGGAAGTCTTCATGGATGACTTTTCGATCCATGGTGATTCATTTGACACATGTTTAACACACTTAGATTGAGTCCTAAAGAGATGCAGGGAGGTTAATCTGGTACTTTCTTGGGAGAAGAGTCACTTTATGGTGACTGAGGGTATCGTGTTGGGGCATGTTATCTCCAAAAAGGGAATGGAGGTCGACCCTGCCAAGGTGGATGTGATCAAGAAACTGGAGCCACCAACCAACGTCAAGTCAGTGGGGTCTTTTCTAGGGCATGTTGGATTTTATCGAAGGTTCATCCCTGATTTTTCAAAGATCGCCCGCCCACTGACTGAGCTCTTAGGAAAAGACACCGATTTTATTGTAAATCACAAGTGTCTTGAAGCCTTCAAGCTCCTCAAACAGAAAATATGTGAATCACCAATATGACAAGCTCCCGACTGGTCTCTTCCCTTTGAGATAATGACTGATGCATCGGATTTCGCTGTCGGAGCTGTGCTTGGACAAAGACGGGATGGAATCCCTTATGCGATTCACTACGCGAGCAAAGTATTAGATCCTACACAGAAAAATTATACAGTGACTGAAAAGGAAATGCTCGCGGTAGTTTGGGCCCTTGAAAAATTCAGATCATATATATTGGGCTCCAAGGTGACAATTTTCACTGATCATACGGCAATTAGATACCTCATGGAAAAGAAAGATGCCAAGGGACAACTTTTGAGGTGGATCTTGTTAATCCAGGAATTTAATTTGGAGATCAAAGATAAACCTAGAATAAAGAATGTTGTTGCCGATCACCTTTCCCGACTTGAGAAAAATGATTATCCTGATACTGAACCTATTAAGGAGACTTTTCCAGACGAATCTGTTTGCACTATTGATTCAACCCCATGGTATTCCAACATCGTGAACTATCTTGTCTCCAAGAAGGTTCCCTTTGGTTGGACCAAGAAAATGATTGATAAACTGAAGTTGGATTCAAGAAAATACCATTGGGACGATCCTTTCCTTTTTTGTGAAGGAGCGGATTGTGTCTGGAGAAGATGTATTCCTCAGGAAGAATACCAGAGTGTCCTCACACATTGTCACACTCTCGAGGCTGGAGGACACCATTCGGGAAACAGAACCGCACACAAGGTACTCCAATGTGGATTTTACTGGCAGACCTTATTTCGTGATGCTAATGACTTTGTACGGTCTTGCCCGATTTGTCAAAGGATGGGAGGGACCGTTGGTTATAGAGACAAAATGCCCATGCAACCAATGATTTTCTGTGATGTTTTCGATGCATGGGGGATTGATTTTATGGGTCCCTTTCCCAATAGCAATGGGTTTGAGTACATCTTGTTAGCGGTTGATTATTTGTCTAGATGGGTAGAGGCTATTCCAACCCAAACCGCAGACAGCAAAACCGTCTGTAAGTTTATCAAGGATAATATCATTGCAAGGTTCGGGATACCAAAAGTCTTGATTTCTGATGGAGGTAGCCACTTTCTGAATAGATAAATGAGATCTTTGGCTAAGGAGTACAAATTTGAACATAGAATAGCCAACCCTTATCATCCACAATCTAATGGCATGGCAGAAGTTTCTAATAGAGAAGTGAAGAGTATACTTCAAAAGTTGGTTCGTCCAGATAGGAAGGATTGGTCAAAACTGTTGGATCAAGTTCTTTGGGCCTATAGGACAGCTTATAAAACACCACTCGGCACTTCACCTTTTAGGATGATCTATGGCAAGCCATGCCATCTTCCTGCAGAACTGATTCACAAATCTGAATGGGCAATCAAAAAGTTGAACTGGAATTGTCACTTTGGGAAATTATGTCGAGACCTAAATCTGAATGAGCTAATTGAAATCCGAAACCGAGCATATGACAACAGTGTGATTTATAAGGACAAGGTCAAGAAATGGCATGATAGACACATTCGAGATAAAATCTTTGTCTCTGGGCAGAAAGTATGGTTGTTTAATGTTCGGTTAAAGATTTTTCATGGGAAACTGAAATCGAAATGGACGGGTCCCTATGTTGTCATCGATGTGCATACCAATGGAAGTGTGGACATTGCAGAACTCAAAGATGATGCACAACCTTTCTCAGTGAATGGACAATTATTGAAGCTATATATAGAATCATCCAAAGAACATACAGTGCAAGTTGAGGTCATCTATTTCACACAGAGCAAGGACATTGACAATATATCAGATCAAACCCACCCTCCCTCCCGACCACATCGATCCCCTTGTACAACTTCTTCCTCTACTTAGGCCAAGGCCTAAGTATAGGGGGGGACCGATGCCATTTGTATATACCATTTCCCTCATCACACTCCTATCTCTCGATCACTCCATATTCCTCCTTCTTCTATACTTAGGCTGACCAGAGCCTAAGTATAGGGGGACCCGACAACCACCTGTATATACTCTCCTCATTTACATATCCTGATCACCTCTTCTTGCGTTCTTCTTCTATACTTAGACTATTCACAGTCTAAGTATAGGGGGGCGGACCATTGTATAACAATTTTTTCCACTCTCTAATGCTTAGCCCGAGCTCTGTCTTCATTACGCTTCTTGTGCTCTGAGGACACAGCACTCGCTAAGTATAGGGGGGTTTGTATATATACTATGTATATATTTTAGCCATACCTCGTACTTGCGCATAAGTCTATATGTATTTACGGGATGGTTATTAAAAAAAGTTTTGCTACTAACACTGACTTTGCCCAAAATTTTTGAAAAAAATGGCTTTTTATTCATTTTTGCATTAAAAAAAAGATCATCAAAAAAAATGTGTTTGCATTCCACACACATGCACTTCATCCAGCATTACATTCATTTGCATCTGTGAAAAGTCATTGGGTTCTGAACCGAGTTATGAGCCGAAACCGAGAGTGATCTGAACTTAACCTTAATCAACCTAATTTTCAGAGGAACTTCACCGAGAAATAGGATGTTAGAATCTTCAGGTCTGTGACTTAATTCTTTGAGTTCCACATAACAATGCACAGAGTTTGACTCTTAGTGTCTAACCTGGTCTCTTCATTCTGGGTACAACTCTGGAATAAGGAATTAATTTGTACTCTTGCACTATGCACTTAGCTCAACTCAAACAGGATGTTGGAAGACTGTGTAAGTTTCTTTTCTGGTAGCGTGGAAATCTAAAGATCGGAGTACGGGTTGAAATAAAGCTTCGGAAAAGGGATGGACGGCTGGGCACAATTTTTCTAAGGCCCCAAAAAATGTATGGAAACAAAAGATGCTATATCCGTAGGGGCACAACAAGATCCAAGCAGAACCACCAAAAATTCCAAATACAAAGAAGCAACTACCAAATAAAATCTGACCAAAAAGGTCCAAGCTTCAAGAAACATGCAGATCTTGGTGGAGACTCGGCTACACTGGCCAGCTTCACAAGGAGAGGTGAACTACACTGATCACCCTCCAGTTCTTTTCTTATTCTTCTAACTTCTCCCCCCAATTCGATTGTGAACACAGCGCGACAGACCTTAGAAGGAAATACCTGACTCCCCGAGGACGAGTTATTGGAGAGGAGGTTTGCGCAGTAGTCCGGCATTCTAGGTGGGAAGAGCTAAAACCTTTCACACACAAGAGTTGGTTATTCAATGTTCATAGGGTATGCTTTGGGAAGAGGATTGATCTAAGATGACTTCTGAGCCGAAACTGTAAGCAATGATTTGTAGAACTTGAGGACTGTTGATTTTAAAATTCTAAGTCTCACAGAAGTTCCGACACACAAATAATCCAAAGGTTGAGTTTAGGTTCACTCTCACCTTCAGCTCATGGTCCAGGTATGGAACTCAATCTCATTTCACCTCATGGCATTTCTTTTTGATGCTCAGGGACGAGCATGCTTTAAGTATAGGGGGATGATGAATCTCGTATTCATCACTCTAAATCTCATTTATTAAGCTCAAATCCCTTAAAATCAATAGTATTTTAGCATCTATTCTGCATAATTAGCATTCATGCATGATTTCATAGGAATTGCATTTTATCACAAAAATCTGCACAAAATAAGAAGCCAAAAATCCAAGCCAAAATGACCTGTAAATAGCCTAACTTCCCGGATTTTTAACTCATTCATACTAACTCTGAATGACTCAAAACCACGTCCATTGGGTACACATCACTAACAAGAATAAAGGAAAATACAAAGAAATAACTAACCCAAATAAATGGACCAAAAACCCAAACCCTAGTTTCAGGATTTCCGGACAAAAAGCCTCATATCTCCCTCATCCAGTGTCTGATTTAATCCTACTCACTTTTGAACTAATGTACATTCAATTACCTTCAAAACAAGACCAAGTTCAAGTGAATCGGAGCTCATATGTGAAAGTTGGGTTTTGGGCCTCTTTTGTACATTGTGTATTTTAGCGGGTTTTAACCTATTACTTTATATACTTATTTAACCTATTAATAAAAATCCAAAAAAATTATATTAAGTTATCTTTATTTATCTTTGATTTTATCGTAATTTTTCGGAATTTTATCTGATCAGAAAAAGGACATAAAAATTATAAAACCCCAAAACCAAGGTGTTCTATGTACATGGGATACCCCAAAAATTCACTTTGTGCAAATGATCGATTTTGCTTTTGATGTCTTCATGAAAGTTGTAGATCTCATCGAGACGAGCAATTTTCATGAAGTAACTTTTTCGATCCGAGACCATTTACTATTTCTTTTATATTATACAAAATATTTATCTTCGGAATTTTCTGGTGCTGACACGTGGCAGCACCTGGTGACGCCATGTGTCAGCCATTTTTGGCTTATTTATATATTGTTTTTTATTTATTAAAAAAAATTAAATACGAAGCACGTGCAACGCACGTGCCTTTCAGGCACGCGCCACGCACGTGCCTCGCACCCTTTCGCGCCCATCGCCACGTGGCAGCACAGAGACCGTCCGATCTCGTCAATCGGGCGGTGCCTGTGCATCTTCCCCATCGGGCCTCCTTTTCCAAATCGGGCCGCCGCCACCCCACGCCGCTTCCTTGTGATCTTCGCCACCAATCTCGCCGCACCGCTCGCGCGAATCTCGCCCCGCTCCATCTCCGATTCGCGTCGCATCCCTCCTCGATCTCGTCGAATCCCACAAATCCCTCCACCGCCTTCCATCTCCGACAACCTCCAGGGCCTATAAAAGAAACACCGTCGGCCTCCTCCACTTCATCCGCCGTCACTCACCTCCGGTCGTGACAACCGTGCCATCGGCGTGATCCGAGGTTCCAACCTCGTCGCAGCAAAGCAACTCCGTCGTTGCTCGCTCCGACCGATCAACGTTGTCGAGCCCTACCCCACTTCAGGTATACCCTCTATCTCTCTCTCTCTTACTCTCTCCCTCTTTCTCTCTTCCGCTCTCTTGATCAACTCTGCCACACCGTCACCTCCGCCGGCCACCTTCATCCTTCTCCAACCGGTCAGTGACATCGCCTTCGCCTCCACCCTCGCTTCACCGCCCAACCACCGCAGGAGGCGGTGGTTCTCCCATTACGCAGCCAGCCGCCGCACACTAGGCTCTCGCCAGGAGCAAGGACCACCTCACCCCCGCCTCTCGCGCGCTACCGCTGAGGCTGGATCGTGCCTTCTCCGCCTGAGCCACCCTCGCTTCACCAGCCACCGGGCGTGACGCCCGAGACCTCCCCACGCACGTGCGAGGCACGTGCGTCCCGGGGAGGGACGTCAGCATCTCGACAGCCCCAGGTCACGTGGTTCGCACATGACCTCGGGGCAAATTGCGCCAAAGCCCCCGGAGTCCCTCATATTGCGTCCAAGCCCCCGCCTCAAAGGGCACGTGCCTGACACGTGCCACTTGGGAGAATTGCATCTTGTACCCCCCAGTCTATTGGTAATTACTCTTAAGTCCCCCCACTGTAGTTTGCTTTATTTATTTATTTATTTACATATTGCAGACATACCCCTGTGTTTCCCTTTTGATTTGAACCTTCTCTCTACATTATTTTATCCATCTAAAAATAGCATGATGTTTGTTAGTTAATTCTCTACATTTTGACATATTGTGGGTATTTTTATGACTGATGGTTTAATAATAATCAATTGTTTTGAGGAAATTTGCATAGTTTGCCCATCTCTTGCTCTAAAATTCATCTTTGATTGACCATTGCTCTAAAAATCCCTGAAAAATCTCATATTGTAGAATTAATTGTTCTTAACATTGTGCCCAAAAAGATTTGCATTTACATGCATACTTTGCCTTGTAAAAATCATTTCGCATATTTCACTATTTAATTTTTAATAGGTATTAGATCTCACATTTTTGAGGATTAGGATTTTTCTGAGATCAACCACCTAGTGATAGATCGTAGATAATTTTGGTTCTCGAAAATAAGTAGGTTTGATATTTATTATAATTAAAATATTAAATTCATTCTGTTTGCATTTAAAAATCCATAAAAAATTCATATTTCATCCAAAAATTTCAAAAAAAATTACAGTGCACTCATTTCATCATATTTCACATCTTGGCTAAGTTTCGTATTTTTCGGACATCGTTTGAACACACTTGATATTTTAGTCCCTAAAATAGGCCGTATTTGCATATTGCACTCTCTATTGCATTGAAAATTCAAAAAAAAAAAACCACCTCGAAAACCGCATACAAACTTTGATAGACTTAACTCTAGGTTGTTCCTTTGCCTCCTTGTAATTGACCTTGGGACTTGCCCAAGTAAAATAAACATAAAACCACACGACTAAAAATTGAATAACTTGTTTGTGGTATTTTCTTGACCGTTTCCGATTGCCGCCTACAACGCACGACACGATAAAAACAACTTCTTAAAACCGGCATCTTCGGATTCGTCACCCACACAATCAATCAAGCAATCAAGAGAAAGGATTAAAATTTATTATATCCTACTAAGAATGTATAATGGCAAGCAAGTAGAGGTCGAACACAGGAAGCACGGAGTAAAGTAAGCAGACAAAAAGTCAAGTCCTATGTCTAGTAAACTACATAGCCAATTTAGACCTTTTTTGTGGGTTTTTAAATTTTTAATTTTATATTGTTGTATTTTGATTTTTAATTTACTGATTTTATATTTTATATTTATATTTTATATTTTTTATATTTTCTTTCTCTTTAAAATAATATATATATATATATACAAAGTAAGAAAGAGGAAGATAAGATATAACTAAAAATAGGTAAAAATAACGAAAAATCAAGAAATAAAATGTTTTTAGGTTTTTTCTATTTTTCTAATGCTTTTGTGATTTTTCTAGATTTTTCTGAATTTTTTTGGTATTTTTAAAGTCAAAAATGTTGAAAAAAGTGGATAAAATAAAGATATGAAACTAAAATGGAGAAATAAAAAGAAAACAGGAACAAAAATCCTCCAAATTAATTTTAGATTAAAGATGACAAAACAAAGAAAATTCAGGAAGAGAAAGCACAATTTTTAGATTTTATTATGAATTTTATAAATTTTTATGAAGGTTTTTAGAGTTTTGTAATTTTTATGAGTTGTCTTTTATATTTTTTAGTGATTTTTTGTCTGAAATTAAAATACACTAAAACATGCTAAATATATTTTTTTTGGGAATTTTCTGAGTTGTTTTTATAATTTTATGGGTTTTCTAATGCAAACAGTGCTGAAAATGCACATTTTTGAATTTTTATAAATATAAAAATGCAATAAATATGCAAAATAAAAATATGCCGTGAACCTAAAATGCAACAGGAGTCTATTATGATTTTGTGGATTTTTTCGCAATTTATGGATGCATGAATTAAATAGAAACAATCAGCAAGAAAACACACACAAGCAGGGACGATTTTGCAATTATATAAAAGCTCGAGGGCCTGCGTGTAAAATTCCACAAAACTTATAACTGGAATAAAAACTTTGTGCACTAAATAGAAATAGCGAAAGTTACAAGGAAACTATTGCAAAATGTCCAAGATGCACGAGATGCGTGCGTGCGCCTGACGAGGACCAAAATGGAATTTCAGATAATACAGGGGCTAAAATGCAAAAATCCCATAAATATATTAACTGCCAATGCAAGTTTCGGGACTAAAACTAAATATGAAAAAGCCTCGGGCATCCCCTGCAAAATTGCCAAGTCACGTGCGTCGCACATGTGACCTAGCAGGGACAAAAATGTAATAGCACAGAAATCTAGGGGGTGATTTGTAAATATTACAAAAATTAACAACGGCGGATGAATGTTTATATATTAATTAATAAATACACAAACAAGCGAGGGTGAAGTTGCAAAATACCCTCGGCCTTCAGATCCGGCGGCGGATGGATGTCCACTAATACACGTGTCCACGATCTAGCGGCCCGTACCCCTTCATGGATGCTCGGCTAGGATTAGATCATCCGAAGACGATCAACGGTGCTGGAGGCATGATCATCCGACGGCAGCTGTACGTCCTGGAGCAACGCCTTGATCAGACGGTTGGAAGCGCGGGAGGACGAGCAAGGAGGAGCTCCGGCCTGGCAAAGTTCTCCAGGCTCTTCTCCCTCCTCCAACAGGCTTGAAGCTCGAAAGACGATGCGTTCGCTTCCTGGAGGTCCCCTTTAGGTGTTGGAGCTCCCAAAATTCACCGTAGGGCGTTGGTGTTCGCGGCAAGGGGCGGCGGAGCGGGAGGCTCTGAGTGACTCCGGCGAGGTGTCAAAATCGAGCCCCAGGCTCTTCTGTGCTTCAGGACCTACAGGAAAGATGGTGAAAGAGTCGGGGGTAAAATGCCCCGACTCCGCGGAGGGTGAACGACGAGAAATGTGTGAGATTAATGGTTACGGAAGGTGGTCGGAGGTGCGCTCCGACGAAGGAGGTGACTGAACGATTTGATGATTGGAATGCTTTCCTAAAGATGGGATGTTGATCCTACAACTGCGGGGGACTGGAAGATGCAAAATACATGAAAGAAAGTGAAACGAAAAAGCTCACCAGAGGTGCACCACGGCGAAGTCGACGGGTTGGCTCCGGCGAGGTGGATCGAGCTCGATTCGACACCGCGAGGGCTCCTGGAAGGTGGGTTCGACTCCTGCTGTCACCAGGAGGAAGCTGAGAACCCTAGGGTTAGGCCTTTTTGGTGGAAGAGCGATCAAAAGAGAGAGGAAGGTGGGGGTGGTTTTTGAAGGGTTGACGGTCGTGGTGTAGGAGCTCCAAAGACCGAGGCGCACGAGGTGCGGCGATGATCCAAATCCCAAAACTAACGTTGGGTGTGAATCATGGGTATACGGGCCACAAAATTGAAAAAGGCGTCGACATGGTTTGGTGAAAGGTCAGCCCTCTAAAAAAAGGTCAAACATGGCGAAAAACTAAGCTCTGACACAACCCAGAGGGGGAGTCAGACAGTTGACAAGCGGTCAACTGTCAGACTCACATGGTTGGTCCACGTGGACCAACCAGGAAAAACCTCTACAAAATGTTTAAAAAAGCATTTTAAATTAGTAAATGATTTTATTAATTTTCAGTTATTAAAGAAAAAATGTTTATTATTTCATAATATATTTTATTATGATTTTTAGTTATTTTTATGAGGTGTAAAAATACAAGTTACTATTTTAGACCTATATAGGTATATTTATCTATATATTTATTGTTTTATCCTTATTTTGTACATTTAATTTTATTTATTTTGTTTATTAATTTATATATTTATAAAGTATTTTTATATACTGAAATATATTTTTATTTTATTTTTTTGATGTGATTTGTACACTTAATAAAATAGAAGTATAAATTATACAGGTTTGTGTATTGATATTATAACTATGTATGCTATATACAAGTATTTTATTTTGTATTTTATTTAGGTTTTTATTCTGGTTTTAATATACACATTTATTATAAATAATATTTACAAAATTATAAAAATATAAAATGGTAAAAATAATGAATAAATATTAAAATGATTATTTTAATCTGTACAAGTATACAATAGGGGTCCAAAACTCAACTTTCAAACCGTAGCTCCGCCAAACGTGAAGCCACCGCCATTAAATAGCTTATGAAAAATTATATACAATTAAAGGTGAGTTTGATGTGTTTCGAGTTTTTATTTGAGAGATACGGGTCTGGGGAGTTCGGATTATGGAATCTTATTCAGATCATAACTTTTTATTTATGTATTATTTTTGTGTGAAATAAATTTTGTATTTTTCTTTATTTAATTATCTACACTTTTCATGGACATAGTTTCTTTATTTGAGGTATAAAAAGCGGAACCAAAAATAGGTCCCAAAAATGAATAAAGAATGAATGAAATAACATGTGTTTTTATTTATTTTGACCCTTATCTCCCCCTACTTTATTCCTTGTCGACCTAGTCATCGAGATGCCTAGGTCTCGGGGTTTCGGGTCATAAAATATTTACAATATTTTATTTTTTTTTCTTTTCTTTTCTTTATTCTATAATTTTGGCTTTAAAAATCGCATTTTATACAATATTTACACAATAACGCATGAATGATAAAATGCATGAATTAACGCTATTTACAAGCATTTACTAGGGGTTTTAAGGTCAAAATGATAGAATAAAGATGATGAAACGTAGCTTCATCACTCTTCTTTACAACACACAAGAGAACATAAGTCTCTCTCTCTTTCTCTTTCTACATGTCTACTCTCTCTCTCTCTCTCCCTCTCATGTGGTCGTTCACCATGGATGCCCTAGAGAGGTTCTCCATCACCGCAGCATCGTCGTTATGCTGCCCGATCATTTGCTTGTGGATCTCCGTCTCCTTCGGTGTGCCTCGCTCGTGAAGAAGACATCGGATTTCGTAGGTCGAGATCAGGAGATCTGCCGCTCGGATCATCAACATGGATTGCGAGAAGCACGTTTCGGATCAGACTTGAGACAGGAGGTCTCTTCGTTTAGAGACTCGATTGCAACCACGCTTCAAGAGGAAATCCTATTACTTGTTTGTGGTTTAGACGAAATGATCCTAGAAGTGTTCTTGGATCATGTGGTTTCGTCACATGAAAAATTTTTATTTCCACTGCATAGAACAACTAGTCTGACTAGTCGTTCTTTGTCTTCTATACGATGCTCACGCTTCCATGATGCGCTTGAGGATCTAACCATATCCTTCACCATCATGCACGCTTCCAGCCGTAACTCGACTCAGCGCCTCCTTCCTCACGTATGGAGAAGCTTCAACCGTGAGAGCCGCCCTCGACACTGATGTCTCCTCTGGTTTTGAAGCTTCGCTCCAACGCCTCATCGGGCATGTATCACCCATCTCAGCCTCTGTGCAGAGCTCCTCAAGGTGCAGGATCAAGCCGCGTCACCGCCTGGAGCAAGGATCTCACCTTCTATAACCACATATACTCGTGTGTGGTTCACACTCAAGCGACGCCCTGAAGCTCCATCAACTCCAACACCTACTCTGCTGCTCGCCAGCTGCTTGCCACGCCACCCACGTAGATGGGGAAATGTTTCCACCCCATACGGAGGTGTGTCGCCTCGCCTCCCCCCGCTTGGAGACCTCCATCTATGCGGTAAGGAGGGAACGCCTGTAGAGAAGCCCCCACGTGATGTGCACATGGGGAGAGAGTTAAATTGTAGAGGCACCCACTGAGGATCCATCATTTGCACCAGAGCCCAATCGTGCCCCAGCTCACGTGCATGTCACGTGCATGCGCGGAAATATTGTAAGAACACCCTTGGAGGTCCTAATAACTGCACTTATACCTCCACCGCTTAAGAGCACATGAGGCACACGTGACTCAAAGGAAATTTACATAAAAACCTCCTCAATTATTGGTAATTGCATCTCATTCCTTATGCATGTTTATTAATGCAATTTTTATTATAGTATTGCATTGAGAACCCTATGTTTGCATATTTATTTGAACAATCATTCATCAACAATTTAATTATTCAAAAATAGTCTTTTGTTCTACAACAAATTCTCTAAATTATGGCATGTTCATTATATTTTTTATTCTCTATGGATTAATATCATTCTTGTGAGAATTTGCATATTTTTCCCAACTTGTGCTTAGAAAATCATAGTTAATGAACCACAGCTCCAAAAATCACCAAAATTTCTCGAATCGTAGAATTAATTATTATTAACATTGTACCCAAAAAGAGTTGCATTTGCTTACACATTTTATTCTATAAAAATCATTTTGTGCATTTCACTAAGTTATTTTTAATAGGTATTAAATTCAAAATTTTTTAGATTTGGGATTTTTCTGAGATGTATTACCTAGTGATATATCTTAGATAATTTTATTGCTTGACAATAATTAGATTTAATATTTATTATAATTAATTAGAGAAAAACTCATTATTTTCATTCATTAGTTCATAAAAATATCCATCTTGATCCAAAAATTCCAATATAATTACAGTAGTCTACTTTTATGGTATTTCACATTGTGACCAAGTTGGAGGATTTTTGGAATTTAATTGATTGAAATTTGCAATTAAGATCTTAAACTTTGCTAAAATTACACACCACTCATTTATTGCATTTAAATTTTTTTTAAAAAATACCTCTTTGAAAACCTAAATTCTAGATCGACTTTAAACCAATCTAAGGAGTTAGTTGCCTCCCTGAGTTCAACTTTGAACTTATCAAGTAAAAATTTAACTGACTACTCGCTTTAATTGATACAATAATTTTAAAAAGTGGTTTTTGATAAACCCTGAATTTTTCTCCTAAAATGAAATTCGAACATTTTTCAAACGTTAACTCGACACAATTAAAAGAGCAATTTTTGGGTTCATCAAGCACACAATAAAAATATGGATCCCCAACAATCTATATAATTTGACCATCATTTCACTATAAGAGCAGGGTAGACAGAAGTGTGTTGGTCCATTGTAGTTGTGTCCTTGTCGACCATTCGATGGCGATCGTATCACATGGTGAAAATAGAAGTCTGTCATCAGATGAACCACAAGAACTACACATCGGCTGTAGCCATCCAATCGCAATAGATGATCCACTACGTAGGTCAGCAAAAGTGAGGCCTGAGATTATATGACTGTGTATAACAGGTCCCAACGCCACCCCTTCCAGCCCTTGACATGGCTCTGTCATCCCCTCCATCCCATGCGCCACCTCCAACCCTTGACACAGCTCTGCCGCCCCCTCCATTGTTCCCTCCACACGATGTGACTGGATGTGCAAGCTTGACGAAGAGCTCTTGTGTGGTGAAGTTTTAGAGAATGGCGTCAATTGAAAATAATATGAACTTAAATGGTATAATAATTAATATTTCATGGATTTCGTCATAGTTAATGGTAAAAATGGATGGAGGTTAACACATGGTTCATCATGTAAGAGTTAAACATTATTCGGGGTTCCTCGTATAATTCATGATTATCAAAGGTTACTAGGGTAGTTACGAAACTACTTAGGGCCCGTTCGGTAGGAGAATAAGCAGGAATAATGATGGGGAATAAGGGGAATAATGGTCTATTCTCCGTTCGGCTGAAGGATAAGAATAAGGAGAATAAGGTGAAATAAAGGTAGGTAAGGTGGGATAAAGATAGGAATAAGAGTGAAATAAGATGAAATAATGGGGAATAGTCGTACCACGGGGAAGCGTGTTAGGGGTTTATTCCCCTTATTCCATTCCTCCTTATACCCCAAACGAACAGGGCCTTAGGGTTATGGGTGTAAATATCCCAAACATTATTACCTGATTCAGTTTTGCACCTCCCTCGCGATTACCTATACTGTAAAAGTATATAAAAAATATGCATGTACAAAAATACGCTAATCTCATATAATCTACATTCACAATCACGCATTACAATTACATATATATATATATATCCATATTTACAATCAAGGATCACAAGTATATCCGCATTTAGATTCAAATATCATAAGGTGTTACACGTTCACATATGTCACAACACAATATATCACGAAAATAGTTTGAACTTAAAACCATAATGTTAATGATAATCACACTACAACAAAAAGGTGGGATTGACATGCACAAACATGCTTGCACTTGGCGAACACACGTGCACGTCCAGGTCGCTCACCTGTTTGTATGAGCTGTGGGCGAACACAAGTGCTCGTCCACATTGTGCTCGCCCGTCTGAAATTTTAGGCACGGCTAGAGTAAGCACGTGTATAAACTCATGGCAGGAGTACTGCACGAGCAATTAAATCTGCTCACCAACATCTGTAAATAGAATGCTTGCCTGATTCCATAGCTCATTTCATTGATTTTCTTCTCCCCCAAAACATCTCCGGTGAACTTGGAAGAACTTCTACCGATGCCTACGAGTCTCCGACACCTCCCCTCTTACCTCTTTTCTCCTTTCTTGAGGTATATCTAACCATTATTTCACTTTTTTGATTTTTTTTCGTATTTTTAGAGAAATGAATGATTTAGGGTTTTGATATTATTTTACCAATCTATGCTAGTTACATGTTGTCTTTTAAATGTATAATCATTAGTTTAACATGTAATGAAGTTCGATTTGACTTCGTATTAGTATAATTTGACCAAAATCTTATTGCATGCAAGATGTATGATGAAATGCTTAAATTAAATTGCACATTTAGGATAAGCATTATAGATAAATCTATATTTGCATTATAGATTAAACTAGATTAGAATTATTTTCATTAAAGTTGTACGATGAAGTGTATGATGAAGGTGATTAGGTTTAACTTATGTAATTTTATTTAGGGTTATCTTATGCAATGTGTTTAGGACATATTATTTTTTCTAGGATTGAACCCATGTCAACATTTCATTATAAGGTGCATGATGAAGTGTTTAGGGTTGATTTATGTAATATTGTTTTGAAAAAGAATTAGGTGTATAAATGTTGAGATATATCTTTAGTGATATGGAGTTAATGTGAAGTTAAGTGTAGGTGTATATGTGATCAAAAGAATGGCATAGTCATGTTTATTGTTTAACAAAAACCAATAGTTATGTTGTGATAACTTTGTTATCACATTAGATTTTAGTTAATGACTATGTGTGTCACATTAACTTATAATTAGGTAGATAATAAGTCCAAAATATTAATTTATTATTAAATTATATAAAATCTATCATCCACAGTGCATCCCTTCACACCAGGTGATGTGTAACCATGCATACCGAGAGGCATGCGTAATACATTAGAGGATTTCATCACCTCCAATTGTGTTATATTTTTTCACAATACTATTGGACTCACTTCAGGATGAGATATTACGGTCCAATGATTATAGATTTTACAATCTCATTCGTAGCATATATAAATGTATGACGTAAAGTGACCTTAGAATATTACATGTTGACTTTCCTTGGTTCGGAGGTCCTGGGTTTGATCCCTAACAACGGAGCCATTTGTTGGAGATTTTTCATGGGTCTAAATATGTCTCCAAAAGACGAAGATACAGTCGCTATGGTGACTCGCAAGAAACCCAACTTCAAACAACAATTAACCCACAATAAATATTCAAGCAATGAAAACACAGTGTGGAGTTAAAATTTATTATAACTATACAACAAAGAAGTTTATAGGTGCAAGTATGTGTAGAGGTCGAACACAGAGAGCAAACTACATAGATTGTGCAATGAGGTGCAAGCAATATGATGTGTGCTTCTTTGTCTAATTTTTATGTGGGTTTTTCATTTTATATTTCTTTAATTTTATTTTTGTTTTATATTTTTATACTTTTTTTAGTTTTATATTTTATATTTTCATTTTATATTTTTTTATTTTTTAGTTTCTTTTTCTTTTAAGTATATAATATAGGTTGTATAAGGCTATATATACATAATATAGGGTAATGTAATTATAAATACAACTAAAAATAGTCAAAATATAGAAAATAAAATATTTTCATGTTTTAAATATTTTTCTACAATATTTGTGATTTTTAGTGAATTTTGCTAAATTTTATATATTTTTAAAATCAAAAACTTCCCAAATCAAGGATTTAATAAGTAGCCGAATTTGAAATGAAGAGGAAAAATAGTAAAATAGATCTGAAATTCTTCAAATCAATTTTAATAGATAGATAATAATATAAATAAAATTACAAATAGAAAACACTATTTTTGGAATTTTGAAGAATTTTTACTCTTTTTATACTGGATTTTAGAACTTTTATTTTTTGTATTTTCTTTTTCTATTTTTAATGTATATAAGATATGTATAGTGGTTATATACAGAATAGGGGTATTATTGTAATTCTCTGGACATTAGGTTGTGCATGAAATAAGGCAGAAAATGAGGGAGTGAGCATGCAAATAGTCACAATAT
The DNA here is from genome assembly GCA_037367405.1 of Ottelia alismoides. NCBI lineage: Eukaryota > Viridiplantae > Streptophyta > Magnoliopsida > Alismatales > Hydrocharitaceae > Ottelia > Ottelia alismoides. The sequence goes on from JAZKJV010001784.1 coordinate 761,108, forward strand.
GTACCTGCAGAGCACCCGTTCGTAATTATCTTGGCCTCATGGGGTTTCTGTGCAATTATCCAAAGGATCACGTGTGTATCACATACCTCTAGCCTTCTCTGGACCTGTACGAAAATCAATAGAAGTCGAGGGGATAAATCGCAAATCCACTCGCGCGCACGCTGGTCACGCGCACGTGCCGCGCAAGACTTGACCCGGTACCCTCCTTCCAACCCTCTCATTCCTCCTCACAATTTACTATTCACATGACTACTCCAACCCATCCCAACTTAGCCCAAACCTGCAACCAAACCTGCAACCAAACCAAACGGACCCGAGCGGTGGGGCGGCGAGGCGGTCAAGTTCTCCTGGCATCAACACGTGACTGGGCACGGACTATCCGATTGAAGATCAATCGGGCGGTTGAAAACTAATTTGGGAAATGTCCTACAGGAAGAAAATGGTTCTTCCCTCTTTCTAGATCTGGCTACGGCGGTGCTCTCGAATCGAACAGATGCGGAGGATTCAGTTGCTCGGTCTGAGTTCGTTCTAGATGCATGTCGATGCTCAGATCGACTCTCAGTGAAGGAGTTCCTCGTCGTTCACGGCTGCGACTCCAGATCTTGTCGTGGATCAGGAATATTTCCCGAAGGTGCTGCTCTAGCTTTTCATCTCATTTAAAGCAATGGATCTCAGATGATCCTCGTATGAATGATGATTTAAATTCTTGAAGAAATCTAATCATGACTCCATCATTTGAATCCCATACAACTTATGATGCTGACCTGATTGTAATTATTTCGCTTGGAGATCTAGCTCCAACAAAGGATCTCCTCGTTGTTAATCGTTCTTCGTGAACTGCAAATCTGGGACTGTGTGGTTGAAGTTCGATCCGGAGGACGGTCTTCGTGTTCATGGACATGGTGGTGCTCCGTGTTGATGCGTCGATTTTGCTCTTCTCGATCGACAATGAGCTCGGGTTTAGTGCACTTCGGTCAAAAAACTGATGGATCTATAGTTGTTCGTATGCATATCCAGGATTCCAGTAAATCATTCTTCATATATTCAGATGAGGCCTCCTTCAGGTGCTTCGTGTGATTCCCGGATTCGGTGGCCTTCAAATTTGCAGATGATGCAACAACTCAAGACAATCGTCTCGGTCCCAAACATAGACAGAGAGAAGTGAGTGCAAATGGTTCCTGTGGAGGTGATGTTCCTGAACCTAATTACCCTATCATTGTACGTGATCAGGGTTGGGCGGATATGGAGAATAGAAAAAGAAATGAAGGGATTTTGATGTGGAAATAGAGAATCGGAGGTGGATTTCAGTATCAATTTGAAGAAAAATTATGGAGAAGAGAGAGATATTAAGAGGAAAACAGAGAAATTGAGAGAAGAAGAGAGATGGAGAGGCGGAGGACTGAAAGGAAGAGATGAATGCTAACCTGGAACGATTGCGAATGGGTTGTCACCTGTGATCTGGAGCGGGCACTCCAGATGGGTTGTTGCCTCAACTCACGATGGAACGAGGAGGCTGGAGCTCTCATCGGCAGAGCGCAGCGGAGCTGTGATCTCACCGCACCTCATCCCCAACCCTCGCTATGACGAGAGGATTCTCGGAGCTGTCACCTCCTTGAAGAAAGCTCGGAGCTCACTGAGATTGGTGGAGAGAAAAATGGCAGATGGAATGGAGCTCGAAGGGGGCAGACCTATTTATATAGGGAGACGGATTATGGGTACCGCCGACGAGTAAAGGTACCGCAAGGAGGTTGGAATACTGGCCAACGGCCGGGCCATTGACGCCGTTCGAGGTGGTTGATGGCGAGGAGAGGAAGAGAGGGAGGCAGCTTGTGCGTCGTTGGGTTGGGAAGGGAAGAAGAAGACTTGTATAGGGAGTAGGAAAAGAGAAAGAGGGAAAGGAGAGGGGAGAGGAAAAGAAATGGAGGGCCAATAAAAAGATGCCATGTGGCGGAGAAAGAAGAGAAAAAGGAAAAACATGGAAGAGAACAAAGGAATCATATACAAAGTATAATAAATACTAATTAAGTATATAATATTAAATTAAATAAATAAATAATGTGAATAAAAATTGTACATAATTTAATAATTAATTTATTTGTAATTTTAATAAATTAGATAATGGTATAAGTAAATTAATTAAATATATAGATGATATAAATAAAGGTATATTGTACAATTATACCAACAAGATCTCGAAACCTACATTTTTCATACTAACTCCGATTTTAGTGAATCGGTATCATTTTGTAGATAGTTAAATAATATGAATGTTAAAACTGAGTTTGCCCAATTCGGAGTTCGTGTGGTTGAGTTATGAGGTCTGGAAAATTTAGGTAGCAACTTCGTGGCTTCGGATTTTATTGGTATTTTGACTTATTTATATTTTTATATTTTACATACAATTTTAGAAGATTTTTAGAAAAGAATTAAGTTAATCAGGTTTATAGTTATTTAATTAAAAATTCGAAAAGTTTCTACATATAGTACATATAGAGAACGAATCTCAAACACTAAAACTCATCGGTTTTATTCGAATATTTTTTGATATTTTTAATAAATAGCATTATTTATAAAACAAAGTTTAAAAGTAAGTTTGGTCCATTTGGAGTTTTCTATTAATAGTTATGAACCTCGGAAGTTGGCTTTTGCAACTTTTTCGGTTCATTGCGGTTAAATATTTTTGTGACGAATTATTTTTCTGATATTTTTATAAAATAATCTATATTTTTGTGAACAATTTTTACAAAGAAGTGTTGTGATTTGGGATTGTCTTAGTGATAACAAAAATAGGTGAAATACTTATGTTGTGAAAAATAGATAAATTATATTTTTGATCTAGCTTTTCTTGATATTTTTATAGGTTAGGATCCTTATATCCTCATATTTATTTATTTTGTCGACCAAGTAAATATTGACCTGGTCTCGGGGATAGGATCAATATGTATATAGTTTATATTACAGTCTTTCTTTTCTTCTATTTTTCTTTTTATCCTTATTCTTTATTTTGGAAAAAATAGGTGTTAAATATATAATATTAATGTTTGTGGTTAGAATGATAATTAGTTAGAATTAATAATTACTTACATGTATTTTACCAAAAAATTTAGATAAAATGAAAGAATAAAGGTGATGAATCACGGATTCATAACACGTCTCTTGCCCTCTAATCGTCCACGTGTGGAGCGAGCGATGAACCGATCAGCAGGCATAAGTGGGGTAAATTACAAAACCTCTCTCTGTACTTTTTTGTTTTTATTAAATAGTTCTTTAAATTTTTAATTAAGTGTAAAAGTTGTAAAAATTGCAACAAATCACCCATACTTTTTATAAGTTGCAAGTTGGTTCCCTACTAGTTGATCAGCTCATGTGGCCCCCACGTGAGCTGGATAATTTGTACTTGTACCCCTCGAGCTTTGTGTATTTCATTTTAATATATAAAAATCAAGTTGGAATTCAAAATTATTGTTGTTTTTGCACATATCCCATGTCTTTAATTAATATTACATAAATGTCCCTACCAGCTTAATTCTTTTCATTATTGCTTTTCTATTTTCCAAAAATTGCAACTCTACTCCAAAAATCATAAGGATTATGCGATTGAATAATTTCTCTTCCATCCCATAGATTTTATTTTGTATTTCACGCAAAATTTCTATTTATTAAAAATCAAAAGAGTATGTTTAAGTCCGTATTTTCCTTAAAAATACAAAATCCTTTCTAAAAATTCCAAAACATTATATGCTGATTATTATAGTATTGTATACCTCTAGGACAACAATCACAAAAAAATATCAAAAGAAGCTCTAAAAATTAGTGAACCATTGCTAACCCTAAAAAATGCAAAATATTATCAAAAATCCTAAAAAATAGTTTTCTGTCATATATTTTTGTTTATAAATATTAATGCATATAGAAACTAGTTTTGATAATTTTGGACCTATTTATTATTTTTAAGTCTCAAAAAAATCGGCCTATTTAAAAACCCTTGATTTTATATATTTTGGACTTTGAAAATGTCTAAATTTAGCAAAAATATCTAAAAAAATAAAAAATAGAAGAAAAATATTAAAAATACAAAAATTTTATTTTGAAATATTTGATTTTTTGTACCTATATTTAAAAACATTAGACCATAGATAGCCTATATATATCGTATTATATATACTTATTATTACTATTAGTCCCCTACTTATAGTGGGAGAAGGCTTAGTACATTATTATTATTACTACTACTATTATTTATTATAGATACCTTATAAATATTTTGATTTTCTTTAAAAAATAAAAAAGACTATTTTCCTTGTATTTTCTGATATTTTTTCATTATATAGATTATATATATGGGTTCAATGGGGCTGCCCCCGCCACATTATTTGGCACTTTTTTTATTTTTTTCAATTTTATCACCATGAATATGAATCTATATATCCCTCATATATGTCATTTGAATTTCGTTAAAAACAGAGACTCATATACCCTCCATCTAGAACATGACGATTATTGCAATGTTTAGACCGTTAAAATTACCTATTCTAGATGGAGGGTATAGGTGATAAACTCAAAAATCGATCGGTCTTGTGTTCCACACAAGGCGGGAACACAGTCGAAGTGTCGACCAATCAAAATCTGAATTTAATCAACAATTAACCCACACTAAAGATCAATAAATTAGAAATAATGTGGAGTTAAAATTTATTTTTAACTCTGCACAAATGGTGTATAGTGACAAGTATGCAGAGAGTTCGAACACAGGGAGCAAGCAGGGTAGTTCAAATAAAGGTGCTCAAGTGAATGTGTGTGATGTCTACACTAAGCAAGCAAGCAAAGATGTTTTTGTGGGTTTTTAATTTTTAATTTTTTTAATTTAATTTTTAATTTTGTATTTTGATTTTTAATTTTCTGATTTTTATAATTTTATATTTTATATTTTTTCTATTTTCTTTTTTAATATTGGAAAATAAGGACAATGTAAGAAAAGACAAGATAAAATATTTATAGAAATATGTTAAAATAACCAAAAATTCAGAAATAAAATGTTTTTGATATTTTTAGGATTTTTTTACTGTTTTTGTGATTTTTGGGTATTTTTCAAAGTGTTTTTGGTATTTTTAAATACTGAAACAAGGGCAAACAGTGGAATATGTGCTGGCTGTGAGTACAATGGAAATTAAAATTAGCAAACAGCAACCAAAATTTTTCACACTAATTTCCATAAAGAGAACAAAATATAGAACAAACAGAAACTGAGTTTGTGATTTTTGGAGTTTTCCTTGATTTTATAGATTTTTTTGAAGTTTTTGAGTGTTTTTAAATTTTTAGTGTTTTTCTTTTGAGATTTTTAGTGATTTTTGGACTGACACTAAAATAGGTTAAAATATACACTAGGGAATTTTTTTAGAATTTTTCGAGATGTTTTAATATTGTTTTGGCATTTTCTAAGCTAGACAGTAAACAAAGAGCATGTTTTTGATTTTTAATAAATGTGAAAATAAAATAAAATCAAAAACTAAAGTGATAGCGTCAAAGTACAGGTGTCCAGGAGCTTAACCCAATTTTGTGGAATTTTTGAGCTTAAAATAATAATTCAAATAATTACAACAAGCATTCAATCAATAAACAGGTCTGGCAGGGGTATTTATGCAATTTCTCAAACATCCAGGGGCAGACATGCAAATTTCCACAAATATTTGAACTGAATATTCGATTTATAGCTCCAAAATTCTATTACAAAACCCGCCTGGGTGTCGATGTAAATTACCCCCCAGGGCGCGTGACTAGCACACACCTGGCAGGGACCAAAATGCAATATTCCAAACTACCAGGGGGTCGATGCAAAATATCCCAAAGTTTTACACTATATTACAAAATCTTGGGACTAAACTGAAACAACTAAACTCCAGGGGGGTCCTTGCAAAAAGCCCACCACCTCACGTGTACAGGTCACGTGAGGTGACGTGGCGGAGGACCTGAATGTAAATAAAACTAAGTACCGGGGCTTACATGCAATTAACCCAAAGTTTTTAAACTACAGCTGAAAGTTTAAATACTACATAGTAAATACTAAATGCGCGAGGGTTGATATGCAAAATACCCTCGACGCATGATCCGACGGCGACGAAGGAGCCACTTAGACACGTGGCACGTTGAAGACGGCCGATGACGCTTCGCTTGGACGGCGGAGATTAGATCATCTGGAGACGATCTGACGGTGGAGACGTGGCGCGATCCAACGACAACTGTACGATCTGGGGAAACTCCTCGATCCAACGGTTGGAAGTTGATGACGAAGAACGACGTCGGTCGCCGGCGAGGGCGAACTTCGCCGCTCCAGATCTTCGTCCTCCGGCGATGTCTGGGCTTCAAAATGGACGAGGAGCTTCCTGGGCGCCTTCTCTTTCTCCTGGAGGCATCAAAAGGGCACGGCGACGGTCGTGGCGCTCACAGGTGATCGGCGGAGCTGGGGAGCTCGGCTGAGCTCCGGCGAGCAACAAAAACGCGCCCAGGCGCGAGTCCACGACCTTTGACTCTGCAAAAATAGTTAAGAGGTCCAGGGCAAATTGCCTGGACCTTAGGTGGACCTAATCGAAGTGGACTAAAGGGAGAAAGGGGAGCTCGCCGGAGTTGCGCTCCGGCGAGGTATTCGATGACGTGATTAGGTGGATGATTGAGCGAGGGAAGAGGGGCGAAATGATCCTACGACTACCAGGAACAAAATGCGTGAAAGAGATGAGAGGGAAACGACCCTCGATGGCAGGAGCCAGAGGGGATAGGGTACCTCGACGCCGGCGGTTGGCGGAGGTGGTGGAGACGCCTCGAGCCTTCCTCGACTCGCCTGACGGCAGGGCGGTGGAGCTGTCACCTCCGGCTACCCGAAAAGCACGAAAGCGAGGAGGATGGATGGTCCAAGAGGGTTCAAAATTCAATTGCAAGGTTGGGGTTCCTCTTATTTGGTTTGACCCTGAGTTGCAGGGGTCCAAAGACTAAGAGAAATCTTGCGCCGCAGTGATTCTTAGCCCGATGCAATCACATGGCGAGCAAGATGGATGGTAGGTGGAGAGATTTGCAGAAGAAGATATCGCGAAAGGATGAAAGTTTATGCCTCGAAAAATCCGCAAATGCGGGGAGAAAACGAGGTGGTCAGAGTCTACAGGGGCTAGGTCACCTAGTTGACCGGGGTCAACTAGGGTTTGCACTTGGTTGGTCCACATGGACCAACCAGGAAAAACCCTGGAGAATTCTTTTATTAATTCAATTTAAAATATTAAATGGCCGAATTAAATTATGGTTATAAAATAAAAAATATTAGTTATTTTATGTATTATTTTATTCTGAACTTTAATTATTTTTATAAGGTGTATTTTTATAAGTTTACTTTATAGTCCTATATAGGTATAATACCTATGTATTTAAGTATTTAATTTTATTTGTGTATTTTACTTTCATTATTTTTATTTATTATTTTCTAAAATTATAAAATACTTTTATATACATAAATATATTTTTAATTTATTCTTCTGGTATGTTTTGTATCTTTAATAAATTATAAGTATAGAAAGTATAAGTATACATACAGGTATAATACCTATGTATCAAATATGTTTGTATTTTATTTTGAGTTTTATTTACATTTTTATTCTGATTTTAATATTCAAAATTATTATAAGTAATATTTGAAAAATTATAAAAATATAAAAATGAATAAATACTGAATAAAGAATAAATTGAATATTTTATTCAGTACAGGTATACAATAGGGGCCCAAAACTCAACTTTCAAACCGTAGCTCCGCCAACTGCGAAACCACCACCATTGGATAGATTATTTTATTCTATATACAATTAAAGGTGAGTACACTGCATTTGGAGTTGTCAGTTGTAAGATACGGGTCTAGGAAGTTGGGACTTTGGATTCTTATTCAGACCATAACTTTTTATCTGTTCATTATTTTTCTGTGAAATCAATTTTTTATTTTTCTTTATAAAATTATCTACAATTTTCATATACAAAGTTTCTTTATTTGATGTTTAAAAAGTGGAACCAAAAATAGGTCCCGAAAAGAATAAAGAATGAAGAAAATAACATAGGTATTTGACCCTTATCTCCCCCTACTTTTATTCCTGGTCGACCTATTCATCAAGATGCCTAGGTCTCGAGGTTTCGGGTCATAAAATATTTACAATATTTTATTCTTTTTCTTTTCTTTTATTTATTCTATAATTTTGGCCTTAATTACAGTGATTTATGCACTAGATAGATGCATATGCATGAATGATAAGATGATGATTTTAATGCTATTTTCAAGCATTTGCTGGGGTTTTTGGTGCCAAAATGATAGAATAAAGATGATGAAATGTGGATTCATCATCCCCCTATACTTTACCTTTGCTAGTCCCTAGCAAACACTTATGCAATAAGTGCAAAAAAGAAAAGAAAGAAAAGAAAAAGAACTTGGATTTAATTTGATTATTAAACTTGTCTTCACAAAATCAAAGTTTGGAGCTTAAGTCGGACCTTTGGAATTTTAGTGCGGTCGGAACCTTAATGAGAACCAAATTTGAAATCCAACAGTCCTTGAGAATCCCAAAACTCTGTCCAAGTCTCCTCAATAGCCAGGTCAGAAATACTTCAACTCATATGCAAACTCTTACGACTATGAGTCTGACTCGTACAGTGTGAGTGATATGTAGCTCCCCACCTCAGAAGTAACAAGGAAACAACCTCCCCCAACCTGGTAACTCTAATGCCTCGGTCTAGCAACTCTTTCCTCGAGAAGCGGGGTATTCCCTTCTAAGTTCAAGTGCAACCGGCTCAAGAAGAGGGGGAAGAAGTATAGACTTTTGGAAGCTCAGCCAGTGTAGCCAAGTCTTCCGCTGCAAGCTTCATGAGATGTAACATGGATACCATAAGCTTTTGCTTTATTGGACTATATACACTCCGGTGGGGTTATTAAATTTTCAATCCGACCCACCACTTTTTTTTGGAGTTCTTTTTGCTCTTTTTTTTCAATTGCATCTGCACAACATATCTACATGGTGCAACATATATACAAGAAATTTTCCTCTTGAGCCAGTAGACGATCCCTCTTTTGAAGCTTTATTGCAACCCACAGCTTCTGTCTTTAGCCTTCATCACCACTAGACCAAGTTGAGGTGCACTTCCTTCACTACAAGAAGAAGAGAGTTTCCGCCTAGAAGTACTACCCTCATATGCTACCCCAAGCCAAAGGAAACTGCCTCCTCACCACCTCATCCGTGGAGAGCTATGTGAAAGGTGCAGGTGTCCAAGTTAGGTCATTATCAACAAGAGTCGTGCGTATGCTCCGAAATACTCTACTTAGATAGTCAAGAATCCATTGAAACAAGTCTCGTGATCCTCAAAGAATTAAGTCAACTAGACCTGAAGTACCTCAAACCCAGTTCCTATAAGGTTCCTGTTATTAGGTATATTTTAAGGTCCAATCAAGCTCCAATCTCTGGATTTTACTTAGACTTGTTCAACTATCAAACTCAATCCGAAAAATGCTCATGCTATGCTATGCAAGAAATATTTTTGTGATGCAATTTTCAAGATTTTGAACTTTTTATGGATTTTTGAAAAGATGATGCATGCATTTTTTTGCATTTTAGTTTTTCAGATGTTTTTGATGTTTTTGGATTTTAGTTTTGCAAATGTTTTTGGGATTTTTGAAAACAAAAAGGTTTTGGCTGAAAACTAGGTTAAAAATATGTACACGGGAGTGCTTCTTATATTTACAAGAAGTGGATTTTAAGAATTTACAGGGTAAGTGGTCAATTTTATACATATATATAGTGGATTTTGGTGAGATGTATGTATTCCTCAAACTTTATTCGACACGAGCTTTTTTTTCACACAATTTTTGAAAACTATAGTCCAAAATAGTTTTTACAAACATTTTACAAACATGTACACACATTTGAAAATCATTTTGCAAAGGTTTTCAAAACAGTATAGATAGATTTTTCGACATATTTTTGCAACCATTTTCAAACCATTTGCAAATCATTTTCAAACATTTTTATTTCACACAAAGAAAATGAATTTTTACAAAACACACATTTTTACAAAGGTTGAAAACATGTAACAAAATTTTTTCAAAATAGTTTTCAATAGATGTTCACAAAGATTTTCAAACTATTTTTCAAACATTTTGCAAAAAAAACATTTTCACCTGATTTATTAATCAGTAAATACACAAAAGAATTTGAGGAATAATCACATCTTTTTATTAAAGATTTTTAATGAATTTTAAAGAATTATTAGCCATATTTATTAGGAAAATACGAAAGTACGAGTTATGGCTAAAATATATACGTAGTATATACGACCCCCCTATACTTAGCTTGAGCTATGTCCTCATAGATCGGAGAGAAAAGAGAAGACATAACTCGTACTAAGTATAGGCAAGTCTAAAGAATGAATGAATGAATAAGAAGTTGACCGTCACCCCTATACTTAGGATCAAATAATCCTAAGTATATCAGACTGTATACAACGCAGGGAGGGTCAAGGGCGGGAATGAACAGATCGTACCCAGATTGTCTCCCCCTATACTTAGGGTAAAATATCCCTAAGTATAGACAAGAAGAGGAGACAATGGAGAGGATCGAAATGACAATGACAGAACTCGGGGTGCACGCCCCCCTATACTTAGGACAAAGTACGTCCTAAGTATGGAAAACTGTCTACAAGGGAGGCACCTTTTTGATAGATAAAGAAGATAGAAATGGAAAAGAAGAAAAGAAGAAAAGAAGAAAATGCATCAACAGATGAAATCGTGATATGAACAGATGGATCTGTACAGCGAAAGATGGAATTGATCACCGTGTATGAGATGCAGATGATGTGAGTCAAAGAGTACATCTCATACCAGAAGAATGGGGGCAACGTCAATGGTCGGCGGATCATGATCAAGATATAGTTTCAGGCGTTGACCATTGACGCGGAAGGTAGAGGAAGATGACGGTTCGGATATGTCGATGCTGCCATTGTCATGTACCTTCCTGACCACATATGGACCTTTCCACTTGCTCTGCAACTTCCCTGGGAATAATTTCAGCCTGGAATCAAACAACCATACTCTCTGATCTGGCTCAAACTGTTTATGGTTGATATGCGAATCGTGCCATGTCTTTACTTTTTCCTTGTACTGTAGACTGTTCGAAAAGGCTGTATCTCTCAATTCTTCCAGGGCTGCCAATTCTGCTCTTCTCTGGTCTCCTATACTCTCGGGATCCAAAAGCAACTCAGTGACTGCCCAAAACGATTTGTGCTTGATCTCCACTGGCAGATGGCACGGCTTGCCATAGACGAGACGAAAGGGAGATGTCCCCAATGGATTCTTGAAAGAAGTCCGATAGGCCCACAAGACCAAGTCCAAAAGCTGTGACCAATCCTTTCGGTCTGGGCGGATAACTTTCTGCAAGATAGTCTTTATCTCCCGATTCGATACTTCGGCAAGACCATTAGTCTGAGGGTGATAAGGAGTGGCAACCCGATGGTCAATGCCGAACTCGTCTGCAAGGGCCCTAACTTTGTCATTGATGAAGTGAGACCCCCCATCTGAAATCAAGACTCTAGGTACCCCGAACCATGAAATGATATTTTTCCTCAAAAATTTGCAAACAGTTTTAGCATCTGCGGCTCGGGCGGGGATGGCCTCACCCCATCGGCTGACATAATCCACAACGAGCAAAATATGCTCGAATCCCTGACTCTTAGGAAATGGGCCCATGAAATCAATCCCCCATGCATCAAAAACCTCACAAAAGTGAATGGGTTGCATGGGCATCATGTCTCTCTGTCTGCAGGTTCCCATTTTCTGACAGTTAACACATCTCTTCACGAACTCATCAGAATCCTTGAAGAGAGTAGGCCACCATAGGCCGGATTGAAGCACCTTCTGTGCTGTTCTTTTTCCAGAATGATGTCCTCCTGCCTCAAGCTTGTGGCAGTATGTGAGGACGCTATGATGCTCTTCTTGAGGAATGCACCTCCTCCAGATACTGTCCCCTCCTTCATGATAAAGGACGGGATCCTCCCAATGATAAAACTTGGCCTTCGTCAGGAAGGTCTCGAGTTTCTTCCTGGGCCAACCTTGTGGAACCGTCTTGGCTAAAAGATAGTTCACAATGTCAGCATACCACGGGAGCGAGGTGATAGCCAGGATCGCCTCATCTGGAAACGTCTCTGTGATAGGTGCGATGGGCTCAGATTCCTCAAGATTCTCCAATCTGGAGAGATGATCCGCCACCACATTCTTGACTCCAGGCTTATCCTTAATCTCGATATCAAATTCCTGGAGTAGAAGGATCCATCTGGTGAGACGTGCTTTGGCATCCTTCTTAGACATTAGGTACCGGATGGCGGTGTGATCAGTGTAGATGGTTACTCTAGATCCGAGAATGTAAGATCGATACTTATCAAGAGCGAAGACTACGGCCAGCATCTCTTTCTCAGTCACAGTATAATTCCGCTGAGCGGCATCCAAGGTCCGGCTGGCGTAGTGAATGGCAAAAGGTAAACCATCCCTCCTCTGTCCAAGCACAGCCCCAACGGCAAAATCTGAAGCATCCGTCATGATCTCGAATGGGAGAGACCAATCGGGTGGCTGAAGGACAGGAGCTGAAACAACCATATTTTTGAGAGTTTCAAAAGATTCAAGACACTTATCATTGACAATAAACTCGGTGTCTTTTGTCAGCAAGTCAGTGAGCGGTCGGGCAATTCGACTGAAGTCCTGAATGAACCGTCGGTAGAAACCGACATGCCCCAGAAAAGACCGTAACTGACGCAAGTTGGACGGTGGATTGAGCTTTCTGATGATATCCACCTAGGCTGGATCGACCTCCATGCCCCTGTTGGAGACGATATGACCAAGGACCGTCCCTTGAGTCATCATGAAATGACTCTTCTCCCAGGATAAGACAAGATTGACCTCAATGCAACGCTTTAGCACACGGTCTAGGCAGTCAAGACAAGCGTCGAACCCGTCGCCATAGACCGAGAAGTCATCCATGAAGACCTCTAAACAGTCACCCACCATGTCCGAGAAGATGGACAACATTCACCTTTGGAATGTCGCCGGAGCGTTACATAGACCAAAGGGCATCCGTCTGAAAGCATACGTCCCAAACGGACAGGTGAATGTCGTTTTCTCCTGGTCTTCGGGCGCAATGGCCACTTGATTATATCCAGAGTACCCGTCAAGGAAACAATAATGACTCTTCCTGGCTAACCGCTCGATAATCTGATCAATGAATGGTAGCGGGAAGTGATCCTTCTTGGTGGCCTCATTCAATCGTCTGTAGTCCACACAGACCCTCCAAGAAGTGGGTACTCTGGTAGCGATCTCCTCTCCAGACTCATTGACAACTGTAGTGATACCCGTCTTCTTGGGTACCACATGTAGCGGACTTACCCATTTGGAGTCGGAGATGGGAAAGATGAAATCGGCACTCCACCACCTTGAAATTTCTTTCATGACTACGTCTCGAAGATTCGGGTTCAGCCGTCGTTGGAACTCACGCGATGGCTTAGCGTTATCCTCAAGATAAATGTGGTGGGAGCAAAGATTTGGGCTCATCCCCTAGAGATCAGCTATACTCAAACCGATTGCCTTGCGGTTTCTTTCAAGAACCTCCATCAGACGAGATTCTTGCTCTCCAGTCAAATCTGCTGAGATAATGACTGGGTACATATCTGGCTCACCCGCAAGGAATCTGTATGTCATCGACTGCGGTAGAGGTTTCCGTTCTGGACAGTTGGGAGGTGGCAGATCTGGCTTCTGATATGTCTGTGTAAATGCTACCAAGTCTGCATGGGAGAACTCTCGCTCTGCATGGATCTCTGACGAAGGGCGGCCTGCTGAATCATCAATAAACTGTACGGGCTCGCACTCTGTCATGTCTGTCAGCTCAGAAGGAATCATACAAGGCAAGTAATCATCAAAATCGTCCCAGTCAATGTCTGAATCCGAGGGATCAGAAGAAGACGAGCATGAATGAAAATCCTCTGCACCACTCATCACAACACTGTCAGCCTCAGATGTATCCTCCTCCAGGGTTGTGCTTTCCCGGCTCTCGACTGCCATGAGCGTGAGATATGGTGAATCTGTAGGCAGGCGAGAGTCGGTGCTACAGGATCTATCCAATTGGATTCATCATCAGTCATCACAAAATCACAAACCTGGTGGATGTCTAGCTCTTCCTCTGTCATATGCGCTGCTTCACTGGACTGCTCGGAGCACTCTAACTCTCTAGCTCTGGTCTCCTCGATCGTCTCTATTTGTATGGTTTCGCCCTCGACGCGAAAACATACCTTCCCGCTATCATGGTCGGTCACCGCCTTGGTTGTGGAAAAAAATGGACGTCCAAGAATGATGGGGGCATCAGTTACCGACTCAGGGATCTCCATGTCCAACACAACGAAGTCCACGGGGAATTTCAGGCCCTGAATGGTAACGACCACGTCTTTCAATAACCCCTTCGGCCTCTTAGTCGACCTATCAGCAAACTGAAGGACTGTCCTGCTCCTAAGAAGAGGACCAAACTCGAATCGGTCGAGTAGGGCTGCCGGAAGAAGATTAATTGAAGAGCCGTTGTCTAATAGAGTACGATCAAACTGTTGCTCCTGAATCTCGCATCTGACGTAGGGAGCTCCTGCGTCTGGTCGCTTGGCTGGCAGCTTGTTCTGTATGGTGCAGCAAGTGGAATGAGTGAGCACATGGATCTGATCTCTGTGATTCCTCCTCTTCCTGCGGATAGTGGTTTTCTCTTTCAGGTTCTTCTTGAAGAGGGGGATGTGCTCAAGTGCCTCTTGTAGAGTCAGCTGAATGTGAAATCTGTCTATCATCTGATTGCTGAACTCTACCTGCTGGTCCTTTTTTGGATTTTCTTTTTTATTCCCCTTCGTCCGGCGGAGTGCCTCGGGGTAGGGGACGGTAGGGGCCTCCACAGATGGAAGACTGGGAATAGGTCCCTGTGCCTGTGAAGAAGGAGAATCCATACAATAATCATCATTCACCACATGTGGATCCGTAATTTGAATAGAAACCTTTCCTTTATTCATATTTTTGTTTTTCTTTTTGTTCCCACAGTCCATAGGTACAAAATGTGGCAACATCACAGATGATGGTTCAACAAAAGTAGATGTGGTGGCCTCAGCACCACCACTAGCACCGGTCTTCGCGGCATCAGCACCGCAATCTGGGTCATCATCCAAAATGGTGGTATCAGCACCACCGTCTGCAACTGGTATCACGACGGCATCAGCACCGTCGTCCTGGACTCCATCATGGGTGGCATCAGCACCACCGTCAACATCATCATGAGCGGCATCAGCACCGCTCCTCTGCTCCTCTGGCGCTCCTGATCCTGCATCTGGTTGTCGCTCAGAAGAGGCGCCGCCGACTGGCATCCTACCGCTCCTAGTAGTAACAAAATCAGCATCATGATAGGAATAAGACATGTCACTCAAATAATCACTAGGAGAGGTATCCTCTATAAACTCTACCTGCTCAGACTTTCTTTTCAGATTGTTCAGGTTAGGTTCAATCTGAGCGGGTATGGCGGCTTTCCCTTTTATAATCTCCCTCATCTCCTGCCGGAATTCATCCATTTCTTGCCTGAAGGATGCTCGCTGTTCGGAGAGCAAGCGGGCAAGATCATCGAGAGCTGGGTTCTCAAAAGCGGGAACCTGAGAACCGGATGGTTGTCCCTGCTGGAAATGGGGTTGTTGCTGCTGCTGTGGTTGATACTGGGAGTGATGGGAATAAGACTGCTGAGGCTGCTGTCGCTGCCTCCACTGCTGTCCCTGATAGGCGGGACGAGGGCCACTCTGATATTGTTGCTGTTGGGCATACTGGGGCTGCTGGTGTTGCTGTTGCTGGCTGTTCTGATGTCCTTGAGCAGGGTTCTGCTGCTGGGAGGAGGAGCCACCGTTGCCCCAACGGAATCCGGGATGATCACGACGAATCCCGGGCTGAGGGTACCGGTCGTACCAAATCCCATTGACTTCCATCAATGGTTCCTGCTCGAAGGAAGGTGGAGGAAGAACTGCCAGCGGCTGCTCCGGCTGATAGACCACCATCTGCGTATCCGTAGATGACGGCTGCGATGGATAGTACGGTAACAATGGAACCGGCTCTGCCTGGATATGGTTCACCTAACGGTACGAGGTAGAGGGCTGGTTGGCATTGCTACTGCTCGGATCAGCACGTGATCTGGGAGGCTGTTGTGACTGAGTCTGTGCCTCCTGAATGCACAAGATCTGTGTCTTCAGATCACTCATGGTCTTGGCAATTTGGTCCATCTGGGCCATGCCTTGCATCTGCTTTTTCTCGAGGATCTCGAGGCGGTCCAGCTTCTCACTGATGATGCCCATGTTGGCTGCAGCTGATTCAGCTTGGGCTGCGGCAGCGGACACTGTGTTGGGACCGGCATCGATGCGGGCTATCCTCTGAAATGATCCCGCTCCTTACGGGGGCTTCTGTTGTGTGTAGACTCAGGCTTGGGCCATCACTGTGGAGTTTTCTGCCATGCCCTCGTAAATGGCCCAGACGTCGTCTTCTCCCTTGGAGAAATAAGACCCACCGCAAGAGGCGTTCACTAGCCCCTGCAGCTCCGGTGTCAGCCCACAGAAGAAACTCTGCACGAGATTGGGCTTGGAGATGTCATGATGTGGACACCGGTCGATGAGCTCTCTAAATCGATCCCAGGCCTCATGGAACTGTTCATTTGGGATCATGACGAAGTTACTGATCATGGCTCGAGCTGCGTTGGTCCGGCCGAGAGGGTAATACTTCTTCAAGTACGCGGTCCGGAGATCTGCCCATGTGTCGACGAATCGTCCAAGATGTTTGAGCCAATATGCGGCTCTATCAACCAAAGAGAATGGAAAGGCAATCATCTTGATGGTGTCCTCGGTCATCAACCGATCATGGATAGTGCTGCAAATCATCTCGAATTCCTGGAGGTGGAGGTGCGGCTCTTCGGTCGGCAACCCATGGAACTTGGGTAGAAGCTGGATAGTGTGGGGCCGAAGCTCGAAATCTCCGTGAATTGGCGGGAGTCTGATCCAACGGTGAGTAAGGGATGCAGCTGGGTTGTGTAACTCCCTCATGATGGTCTGTGGCGGTCGCTCAACGTCTGGATCGCCTCCTCCTGCATCTGGTCCTCCTCCTCCACCACCGCCACCGCCCCCAGGTCGGTTCTCTCTCATCTGTGCTATCTCTCTCATCAGATCACCCATGAATGTTCCCTGGTCACGGATCTGTCTCTGCATGGTCTCCAGGGATGCTAACAAGGAGTTGTTGATGGCCACCTGATCAATTATGAATGGAGGGTGATCATGGTCATCTGGGTGCTCGCCTCTGTCTGCCATCACTGGATTTTCTGAAAAAGCAAAAGAGGCCATCTCAGGTGCTGTCGAATGATCTGAACTCTGTGAAGCACTGAATTCTGAAACTCTTGGACTGAGGGAAGGAGAATGGGAAGGGTGGTCGAGGGGGAACAGGGTGGATGTAAACTCGGGCTCGGAGAGTGGACTCTCCGAGGTATTCCTAGATGAATGAGGAGGAGTGCTGGATAGCGGTGCCGACAAGGTCGGCCTAAGAGATCTCCGTCCCATCATCTTGATTATTTGGGAAGATCAGGGAAAATGCAAGAGAAGAAGAAAAGGAATGAGATGCAACAAAATCACGCACAATTGTGATGTGTTTTTGATCTTGACCTAAACAAATCTAGCAATCAAACACAAATCAGGGGTAAGTTTACCAACTCAACACGTGAAGCCGTGAAGGTTCGGCTTTTATCTTGTCAATTTTATCTTGATTCAGGAAGTTATCTTTTCACGAGTCCTTAGAACGTTACGCCTAAAGAAGAGAGAGTACTGCCGGAAGAGTATCCCGTACTTGTCCTCCTCCTGTGTAACATGTAGCTTGCACTTTTTGAGGTCCTTATAACCCTTCCTGGATCCCTACTCAGCCAAAGAATAAGAGAGGAAGCCAATAGGCGAAACCGATACTTCGGAACTCGCTCACAACGGAATCACCCATGAGCGTGCAAGAACCTACTCGGACGCGAGACGATGAGACAGACACCCCCGTGAAAGCGTGGCCTAGGCTCGATACTTCGGACAAGGTCAATGCTCTTCACAATAGAGAGTCACCAATGTTGACCAAGCCCTACTCATCCACGTACGATAGAAGCGCCAATACTTCGGTAATCCAGGCGATACACAAGGCAGCCACAAGCTGGGATTTTGGCTCTAATCCTTACGAAGCGCTCACCTCACTTGGAAGGAGACCTTCCCATGCAACCTGAAAACAAGTGAGGGTGTTACTCTCCCCAATCAATGAATCCAATTACCAATTTTATTTTTGGTCAAGGTTTTCTTAGCAGTCCCTTTTTTTAATTTTTTTGGTGTCATCGCTTCTTTTGAGTAGATTCAAACAAGCGTCTAACGATTTTTTGTGTTTTGTCCAAAAACAGAGGGAGAATAGAGTCGGAAAAGCCGTGCAAGTCGACACAAAGATGGAAATCTCACCTTTGTGCCTAAATGATGGATGCAAAGTAAGAAGACTTACAGTGAATCCCAGCTCTCTCCATGTGGGATGTAAAACAGAATTTTATAAACCTAGTCTATATGCCGATATGCAATGCGGAAATCGTCCTAAGATAGGCAACTGCTAGCGTGAAGAACCACAAGTCAACCACCTATCGTCGATCCTAAAAGTCCGGTCTAGACCCTCCCCTCCTCTTCTCGACACATCGAGTTCAGGAGTAGCGCTTGATGGAGAGGGCTCGCGGCGCGGCGGATCTAAGAAAGGGGGCTAACTGTTTAATTTTTAACTAAGTCCAAATACGATCTATAGGTACATGCAAAGGTTGTTAGTGTGTTTGGACCTCATTTAATCGATCAAGCAGGCCTAAATCTAAGGGCTCAATCCACAAAAGAAAGTGAAAATGAAATCAAAACCGGCAAATGACAGCGGTGAAAACTCGGTAAAAACTGCGGTGAGCCCCCGGGTGAACAAACACCCAGAAATTAGGCCCGAATGTCCAAGAGTCCAAGTACCTGTATTATTACAAATTATCAAAGTCACTCTCTCACGAAAATAAAATGCAACTAATCTAAGCACTCTCTCTCACTCCTCCTGCTCTCTCCTGCCGGCTTGACCTAAGAAGGCCGGCTTCGCTTCCCAGGGTTGCTTCGGGTCACCTAGGCGATCCGCCTTGCTCCGCGGTCCCTCGCAAGAAGACAAGAAAGGATGGTCAGAATAGCTCAATCAATATATGTATCAAAAGTGCAAGAGAGGTATCTGAAGCTATTGTAGACAACAATCACAAGCAAACAAAAATGTAAACTACTCGCTGTTTCTCCCCGCAATGGCGCCATTTGATAAACTCAAAAATCGATCGGTCTTGTGTTCCACACAAGGCGGGAACACAGTCGAAGTGTCGACCAATCAAAATCTGAATTTAATCAACAATTAACCCACACTAAAGATCAATAAATTAGAAATAATGTGAAGTTAAAATCTATTTTTAACTCTGCACAAATGGTGTATAGTGACAAGTATGCAGAGAGTTCGAACACAGGGAGCAAGCAGGGTAGTTCAAATAAAGGTGCTCAAGTGAATGTGTGTGATGTCTACACTAAGCAAGCAAGCAAAGATGTTTTTGTGGGTTTTTAATTTTTAATTTTTTTAATTTAATTTTTAATTTTGTATTTTGATTTTTAATTTTCTGATTTTTATAATTTTATATTTTACATTTTTTCTATTTTCTTTTTTAAATATTGGAAAATAAGGACAATGTAAGAAAAGATAAGATAAAATATTTATAGAAATATGTTAAAATAAACAAAAATTCAGAAATAAAATGTTTTTGATATTTTTAGGATTTTTTACTGTTTTTGTGATTTTTGGGTATTTTTCAAGGTGTTTTTGGTATTTTTAAATACTGAAACAAGGGCAAACAGTGGAATATGTGCTGGCTGTGAGTACAATGGAAATTAAAATTAGCAAACAGCAACCAAAATTTTTCACACTAATTTTCCGATAAAGAGAACAAAATATAGAACAAACAGAAACTGAGTTTGTGATTTTTGGAGTTTTCCTTGATTTTATAGATTTTTTGAAGTTTTTGAGTGTTTTTAAATTTTTAGTGTTTTTCTGTTGAGATTTTTAGTGATTTTTGGATTGACACTAAAATAGGTTAAAATATACATTAGGGAATTTTTTTAGAATTTTTCGAGATGTTTTACTATTTTTTTGGCATTTTCTAAGCTAGACAGTAAACAAAGAGCATGTTTTTGATTTTTAATAAATGTGAAAATAAAATAAAATCAAAAACTAAAGTGATAGCGTTAAAGTACAGGTGTCCAGGAGCTTAACCCTATTTTTGTGGAATTTTTGGGCTTAAAATAATAATTCAAATAATTACAACAAGCATTCAATCAATAAACAGGTCTGGCAGGGGTATTTATGCAATTTCTCAAACATCCAGGGGCAGACATGCAAATTTCCACAAATATTTGAACTGAATATTTGATTTATAGCTCCAAAATTCAATTACAAAACCCGCCTGGGTGTCGATGTAAATTACCCCCCAGGGCGCGTGACTAGCACGCACCTGGCAGGGACCAAAATGCAATATTCCAAACTACCAGGGGGGTCGATGCAAAATATCCCAAAGTTTTACACTATATTACAAAATCTTGGGACTAAACTGAAACAACTAAACTCCAGGGGGGTCCTTGCAAAAAGCCCACCACCTCACGTGTACAGGTCACGTGAGGTGACGTGGCGGAGGACCTGAATGTAAATAAAACTAAGTACCGGGGCTTACATGCAATTAACCCAAAGTTTTTAAACTACAGCTGAAAGTTTAAATACTACACAGTAAATACTAAATGTGTGAGGGTTGATATGCAAAATACCCTCGACGCGTGATCCGACGGCGACGAAGGAGCCACTTAGACACGTGGCGCGTTGAAGACGGCCGATGACGCTTCGCTTGGACGGCGGAGATTAGATCATCTGGAGACGATCTGACGGTGGAGACGTGGCGCGATCCAACGGCAACTGTGCGATCTGGGGAAACTCCTCGATCCAACGGTTGGAAGTTGATGACGAAGAACGACGTCGGTCGCCGGCGAGGGCGAACTTCGCCGCTCCAGATCTTCGTCCTACGGCGATGTCTGGGCTTCAAAATGGACGAGGAGTTTCCTGGGGGCCTTCTCTTTCTCCTGGGGGCATCAAAAGGGCACGACGACGGCCGTGGCGCTCACAGGTGATCGGCTGAGCTCCGGCGAGCAACAAAAACGCGCCCAGGCGCGAGTCCACGACCTTTGACTCTGCAAAAATAGTTAAGAGGTCCAGGGCAAATTGCCTGGACCTTAGGTGGACCTAATCGAAGTGGACTAAAGGGCGAAAGGGGAGCTCGCCGGAGTTACGCTCCGGCGAGGTATTTGATGACGTGATTAGGTGGATGATTGAGCGAGGGAAGAGGGGCGAAATGATCCTACGACTACCAGGAACAAAATGCGTGAAAGAGATGAGAGGGAAACGACCCTCGATGGCCGGAGCAAGAGGGGATAGGGTACCTCGACGCCGGCGGTTGGCGGAGGTGGTGGAGACGCCTCGAGCCTTCCTCAACTCGCCTGACGGCAGGGCGGTGGAGCTGTCACCTCCGGCTACCCGAAAAGCACGAAAGCGAGGAGGATGGATGGTCCAAGAGGGTTCAAAATTCAATCGCAAGGTTGGGGGTTCCTCTTATTTGGTTTGACCATGAGTTGCAGGGGTCGAAAGACCAAGAGAAATCTTGCGCCGCAGTGATTCTTAGCCCGATGCAATCACATGGCGAGCAAGATGGATGGTAGGTGGAGAGATTTGCAGAAGAAGATATCGTGAAAGGATGAAAGTTTATGCCTCGAAAAATCCGCAAATGTGGGGAGAAAACGAGGTGGTCAGAGTCTACAGGGGCTAGGTCACCTAGTTGACCGGGGTCAACTAGGGTTTGCACCTGGTTGGTCCACGTGGACCAACCAGGAAAAACCCTGGAGAATTCTTTTATTAATTCAATTTAAAATATTAAATGGCCGAATTAAATTATGGTTATAAAATAAAAAATATTAGTTATTTTATGTAGTATTTTATTCTGAACTTTAATTATTTTTATAAGGTGTATTTTTATAAGTTTACTTTATAGTCCTACATAGGTATAATACCTATGTATTTAAGTATTTAATTTTTATTTGTGTATTTTACTTTCATTATTTTTATTTATTATTTTCTAAAATTATAAAATACTTTTATATACATAAATATATTTTTAATTTATTCTTCTGGTATGTTTTGTATCTTTAATAAATTATAAGTATAGAAAGTATAAGTATACATACATGTATAATACCTATGTATCAATTATGTTTGTATTTTATTTTGAGTTTTATTTACATTTTTATTCTGATTTTAATATTCACAATTATTATAAATAATATTTGCAAAATTATAAAAATATAAAAATGAATAAATACTGAATAAAGAATAAATTGAATATTTTATTCAGTACAGGTATACAATAGGGGTCCAAAACTCAACTTTCAAACCGTAGCTCCGCCAACTGCGAAACCACCACCACTGGATAGA
This sequence comes from Ottelia alismoides, assembly GCA_037367405.1. Taxonomy (NCBI): domain Eukaryota; kingdom Viridiplantae; phylum Streptophyta; class Magnoliopsida; order Alismatales; family Hydrocharitaceae; genus Ottelia; species Ottelia alismoides. Next base: position 783,780 of record JAZKJV010001784.1, read on the forward strand.
TTATTTTATTCTATATACAATTAAAGGTGAGTACACTGCATTTGGAGTTGTCAGTTGTGAGATACGGGTCTGGGAAGTTGGGACTTTAGATTCTTATTCAGACCATAACTTTTTATCTGTACATTATTTTTCTGTGAAATCAATTTTGTATTTTTCTTTATAAAATTATCTACAATTTTCATATACAAAGTTTCTTTATTTGATGTTTAAAAAGTGGAACCAAAAATAGGTCCCGAAAAGAATAAAGAATGACGAAAATAACATAGGTATTTGACCCTTATCTCCCCCTACTTTTATTCCTGGTCGACCTATTCATCAAGATGCCTAGGTCTCGGGGTTTCGGGTCATAAAATATTTACAATATTTTATTCTTTTTCTTTTCTTTTATTTATTCTATAATTTTGGCCTTAATTACAGTGATTTATGCACTAGATAGATGCATATGCATGAATGATAAGATGATGATTTTAATGCTACTCTCAAGCATTTGCTGGGGTTTTTGGTGCCAAAATGATAGAATAAAGATGATGAAATGTGGATTCATCAATAGGAGTCTCTGTTTCTAACGAAATTCGAATGACATGTAGGTGGGATGTATAGATGAACGTGCATGGTGATATATTGCGAAAAAACAAAAAGTATTGGAAAATGAGGCAGGAGCAACCATGTTGGCATTAAAAACAAAAATATAGAAATAAAAAATTCAAAAAATCAATTAATTAATTAACAACTTACAACAACATGTACATATATATATTATTTATAAATAATATACATGGTACCTTGTGTGTTTCATATGTTTGACACCCTACTTGCTTGTCCACTAGACATGTTCATTGTAGAGTTATATTAATTTTGATCCATTCCCTATTTGATTGCTTTATATTATTGTGTGGGTTGATTGTTGAGATTATCATAGAGCTTCGAGAGATGTCATCACAACGAGTTAGTGGTCCCACCTTGTGTGGACCACAATACAATACCTCGAATATTCTCTAAAATTTGAGTATGCATGTGCACGTGCATACGTACGTACAAGTGTGTGTGTGCCCATGTGTATTATCGAACTTGAATATTTATCAAACGATTGTATGTTGTGTTTATGTTTGGCTCGTGAAGCTAACAATAAAATTTGAAGTTAATGTTTACTTGATCTTGAATCAAATGAACATTTATCGAGCCAAGAACAAATTTTAATCGAATATAAATATATTATATTCAGTTCAGTTAACAACCCTACCCGCAACAAGTCATTTTCATCAAGCATCTACTTTACGCAAATATCTCCACCCAGTGACATCTCCTCTGTGTGGATCTCCTCCCAACAACGGCTCTAATCATATCAATTCTACCAATTGAAATGTTTGATTGAATTTTTATTTAACCCTATAGAAATAAAGTTAATAGTTAATGTCCATTTCTGACGATGGGGGCAGACTTCGTTAACGTTTCTCGTCGTGTTCTCTCTCTTAAATTCCAATCAAGCTTCCGGATTATGGGGATTCCAAAGAAAGGCTATAGCTTTTTAAATAGTCAAAATCTAAATAGACTTGATATATAAAGAGAACAACAAAATCTGTTACGTTTTAATTGGTCATGGGTGCATGTAATACAGCCCTAACAGAGATCGTGGATGCACGTAATAGAGCCCTAATAGAGATCGTGGGTGCACGTAATAAAGCCCTAATAGAGATCGTGGGTGCGCGTAATAAAGCCCTAATAAAGATCGTGGGTGCAGTTAATAAAACCCTAATAGAGATCGTGGGTGCACGTAGCCATTCATAGGCGTTTGGGCAGGCGACGTCACCTCCCATTTCTCATCTCATCTTCACCAGTTGGTTTGATTGTTTCTTCTCCATGATTGCTTCCTCCAGCTCTGCTCTCAATACGGATCTGCTTGATCTCTTCGCATGTCCCATCTGTATGAGCTTCATGTACCCGCCCATCTACCAGGTGAATTTACTATTCCCATTTAACTATACATCTTGATTAAGATACAACTGAAACCTTATCAGGTGCGGTGTAGGTATATATCTGCGTGTATAATTTGTTATTACGATGAACAGTATTTAACTAATATTCGAGACGCTTGAAATGGCAGTGTCGAAAAGGGCATCACCTGTGTTGGGAATGCAAGGAGAAGATGAACAACTGTTGTCCAAACTGTAAAACAGATATTGGAGACATAAGAGCCTTAGCTCTTGAGAAGGTGGGTGATGCAATCGAGTTCCCTTGCAAATACCGAGAGAATCGATGCTTTGGATCATTTAAATATGATTTGAAACAAAAACATGAGGAGGAATGCGACCGCAGACCGTATAAATGTCCATTCCAATGCCGTGATCAGTGCTGCACAGTAGTTGGGGATGTCAAGAAACTTGTAACACATCTAACCGATGATCATCACGTTCGCCTCAAAACAACCGCTAAGATTGACATGAGTATTGTGGTAAGCCATCTCTCTTGTTCAACATTATTGCGTTTTGATGCTTCCTTAGTTATTAGGTTGCATTTTATCTCTCTTTATACTTCAGTCGGTTTATTTGAATGTTTCTCACCAAATGCTTGGAGCTCCCTCTCTCTAAAAGTGAAGAGTGGGAACATGCATTTTGGCGTCCTTTTCCTACATTCTTGATGTATGGTTGTCGGATATGGTCTATACATTAATCCAAGGATAATTACTAAAATCAAAATTACAAATTAAGATGGAGATATTTTAAGCATTGCATGTTAATACCCTATTCCTTGCTTACTCAGGAAGGTTTGGCTTTATTTTGCTTTGGAGTGGCTAGTAGGTATTCAGAGTTTTGCCTCAGTCACTTTAATACTTGGAGAGCATTATTATGTATGATCTTGAAGATGTTGAAATTCCTAAAGATGTGCCTCATGTATCCAGCCGCCAATTACCTTCTTTATGCCCCCACCCCCCAAGAATTCATCTAGATGGATCTTATTGTGTTCATTCCGGGATTTTCGTTGTTGTCCGGATGGTAGATATGATAGCAAAAGGCTTCACATGTTTGATATCTCATCTCAAAAGAGTGCATCTCTCTAGTGAAGTGCGTTGTACCTTGTTGCACGGAATTCTTCAAAAAGATTGCAACTTATTTCTTGATGTGGATGAGACCCTTGAGAGTCCTTTGATCATTGGTCATGTGGGAAGTGTATGAAGATATAAGGAGTCGTGCATGCCATCACGATGATGGTATTTTTCGGGTCACTAAGGAGATTGGGGAGATTGAAAGCCGTCTTGTTGGCATCACCAAGCCTCTTCGGAAGAGTCTTGAGGTACCTAGTACCACAGAGGGACTGGTCTTTGATGATAGGCTCCTTGATCGGGTCTTTAAAGCACCTATCTTGACAGTGAAGAGCATCCCTTTTAGTTGTTTAATTGCCTTCTCTCAAGGTTTAAAGATATCTCTTTATAAGGTGACCGCTAATCCAGGATCTGTATCTGCATGGGTGAATGTTGTTGCTTCTTCCATATTGCACTTTGCAAGTGTTTTGTCCCTTAGAACAGACGTGATTATGAGTCTGGCAATAAAAATTCTCTACAACAATGTCTTATCCTTAGCTCACTCTCTACATGGGGTGAAGCCAGTGGTATTGCTAAGATAGTGGACCAGGTGTTGAACACTCCTGTGCTTGAGGCTATAGACCATAACGGCGGGCTGCTCTAAGGAGGGAGATAAAAAATTAAATCTCAACATCAGACAATGCCTTCGTAAGGTTGCATATGGTCATTTTATAGTTGCGATTAAAGTTTTATCTTCATCCGGTGCGACACCATTCAATGAAGATTCCATTAGGGATTTGGAGGCGAAGCACCCTTCGAATCCACCCCCATCTCGGCTAGATTATCCTCTTTCTGAAGCTCCTCTTGTTGTGGATGTTGACACCATTCTTAGTCGTATCAAGTCTTTCCCTTAAGGTACTTCCTATGGTAGGGACAGTTTGCAGACCTAACACTTCTTGATGCTATGTGTGGAGAGGGGTCTATCATGGCCACAAACCTTTTACATGCCATCACCCTTGTGGTTAATTTATGGTTGGGAGAGAAGGCAGACAACAATATTCGTCCTATTGCAGTTGGTACTATTTGGAGGCGGCTTGTGTTTAAAGTGGTTATGACATGAGTAAGTAAATATGTATCTCAATGACTTACAGTTTGGAGTTGGTGTTTTTGGTGGAGTCGAGGCTATTCTATACAGTGTCAATAGAGTGTTGGATGCTCATCATAATGATGGTTCTCTTTCCATGCTCACAGTGGATTTTTCTAATGCCATCAATATGAATGATAGATTATACCTTATTACGTCAAGTGAGAGTAAGATGCCCATCGATCTCTTTATGGGTGGAGTTCATATATGGACATCCAACAAGGTTATAACATGGAGACAGACATATCGGATCTTCCGTTGGAGTGCAACAAGGTGATCCTCTAGGACTGCTCCTTTTTTCCCTCGTACTGCACCCACATATCCCTTAGAACATGGATAATTGCATGTTTCTTCTTCATGCATGGTATCTTGATGATGGTACAATTATTTGAGACACAAACGAGGTGGCCAAGGTTTTGTGTATCATCCAGCAGTGTGGGACATACTCGGGCCTAGTTTTAAACATTCATAAGAATGAACTCTTTTATCCTAAATGTGATGGTGGGAAGCCTCACAAAGGGGTGTTCCCTATGGGTATTGGAAGACCTTTATCTGGTGTGAAGTTGCTTGGAGGGGCGTGATGACCACGAAAAACCTGAGCAACTAAGGATGGAAAAATATAAACAAAGGTCGTTGCGACCTCAGTCGCTCAAGAGCCTCTCGGTCGATCAAGAAAAGTAAAGTATACCACCAAACAGAGATAAAATCAAGTGAAAACTATAGCGGTCCTGGCTATTAGATTAGCCTGGTATAGCGACCAGGGTCGGACTCAGGGAGCACATAATGGCCTTGCGGCCTACGAAGTAGTCAAAAATATAGAAAAAAATAATAAAAGACAACTATTTTTTTGGTGGATTTTAAATTTTATAATTTTTTTTGGATTTTTAATTACTAAGGAAAATGAGGAAACAAGTAAACCAATCAACTTCAAGAAATTATTTAATGTATCAAAAATCAGTCAAAAAATTCCAATAAAAATGTTTTGTGTATTTTATGATTTTTACTATTTTTAATGAATTTTTGGGATTTTTATGATTTTTATTTAATTGTCTAAAAATCAAACAAGGTAAGAAACTGAAGGTACTGTCCAGTCAAGAGTAAAAGGCCAATTTAAAATGCAAAAAGCCTATTTAGCTCCTGGAGTCAATTTTTCTATAAACTAGAGAGTTTAAGGAAAATATAGGCACAAGAATTATTGTTTTGGATTTTTAAAATAATTATTAGAATTTTTACAAGTTTTTAGGTTTTTTTGTAATTTTTATGAGTTTTTTATAATGAAAAAATGACCAAACTTGGTCAGAAATCAAACAAGGCAAAAGACACAGTAGCTAATTTTTTTTGTAAATTTTAGAGGTATTTTAATATTTTTTTGAAGTTTTAGATCAGATAGTAAAGAAAATGCATGCTTTTTGAATTTTTAAAAATAGTAAATGAGATCAAAAATGTCCCCAAAAATTCTAGAAAATTTTACAACATGGCAGGAGCCATGTGTCCAATTTTCATGGAGATTGGAGTGAGTTTGCTATTTTTATTAAAATCAAACACAAGGGCACAGTACACAGAGACCTGAATGTAAATACCCAAATCTCCAGGGGGTCCGGTGCAATTTTCCCACGAAATCATGCGCGCGACGCGTGTCTGGGGCATACGAGGACCTATATGCAAAGAAAACAAGGTTTTGGAACTATTTGGTAACAGGTACCAAAAGTCCGAGGACCTGTTTGTAAATTACCCCACAAATAAGCACACATGCACAAATAAATCACGTACAGGGGTATAAATGCAATTTCCTAAAAATATTCATTCATTCCATAACAATCCTGAACTACAGGGCTAACTATGCAAATATCCCAAAAAGGCACGTGTCGATGCGCGTGCTACACCACAAATAGGGGCATATATGCGAATAAAATAAAGCTCAGAGTCCAAAGTGCAAATGTACCGAAAATAAAATAACTACGCTATGTATTTACAGGACTAAACGCGAAATAAAATAAAGAGAAGGGCCTAAGGGTAAATTACCCTTTATTAAGTCGAGGGTCGGATGGCTGCCACGTGGGGGATCGCACGATGGAGGATGAGTGGCGCACAACAAACGAACCCTCGTCGCGAACCGACGGCTGGGAAGAGCCCACGTGGAAGATCAGACGGTTGCAAAGCGTCGTGGGGTCTGCGAAGGGGGGCCTGGCTCGGATCGGACGGATGAGGCGCAACCACGTGCTGGATCTGACGGTGGTGATGCGTCGTGGCTAAACCTCGCTGGATCAACGGTGGTGATCGAACACCAAGAGATCTGGCGGTCAGTGCTGCTCCGCAAATGGACGAACAGGAATCACGACTGGAGCGCGGGGTCGATCAGACGGCGGATTAGGATGGTGGACGAACTGAGCTCCGGCAAACTTCGCAGGGCTCGTGAGGTGCTGGTCTCCTCCTGGAAGCTCGCTGAAGATCGGAGAAGGAAGCTGCGGGCCCTTCGCGTCTACTGGAGGCCTTCGATGACCAAACCGAGTCATGGGGAGCTCCGGCGAGGTCGGCGGAGGCGGAGCTGCTAGACCAAATGGTCCAAGCCCTCAGATGGGCTTGGATTGAACCTGCAAAGTGCACCAGAAAACTCACGGGTCGAGGGCAAACTGCCTCGACCCTGTTAGGCTTGGTGAAAGTGGACGGTGAGGCGTGGTGATCGAGCTCCGACGAAGGGATGGACGAAGGAGCTCGACTCCCCAGCTCCTGTGCGGCTGGGTTGAGCGGAGGGGTGTAGAACGTGCGTGGAAGAAGGGTGGATGCGATGATGCGAACCGATGATCGAGTGGAAGGCGAACGTGACCGGAATCGAAGGTGGTCGGCGACGGCTAAAATTGGGGGAAAATCAAAATCAAAGAAAAGGAGGAAGAACTATAACTACCTGAGTGAAGGGATCGACTGGGGATGAGCTTGGGCAGCTCTGGGTCCTTGCCTCGAGGACCGTCGTCGTCCGAGGCTCTGGCTCCTGCTCTGGGCGGAGCACGGCGGAGCAAACTCGCCGGATCAGTGGTTCAGACGTCTCCTCCTCGCTGCGATAATGCCCGGAGCGAGCTGTCACTCTCACTAAGGCAACTGGAGGTCACTGGGTGGTCGACGAATGATCCAAAGATGCGAAATGAGGTGGCGGAGCTGAGACTTTATAAGGGTGCAGGTCCGGAAAGAATGGCTCGGGTCCGGCTCGATGGAGCACGGATCCCTAGGCTAAAGATAGGGCGCGGTTCCCGGATCATCGGAGAGTGATTAGGACCCTGGGTTTAGGTGCGAGGTTGTCGGGTTTAGGCGCCAAAATAAGGAGAAGTCGGGTCGGGCGCCTAATACCCGTGGGAGGTGGTCCTGGAGGGGGGAGTTGACCGGGCGGTCAACATCCCCGTGGACCAATGGGAGGCTGCCATTTGGAAATGAATTGAAAAATCAATTAAAAATAGTAAATGGCATATTTATTAAAAACTCAAACATGGAAAATTTTTGTTTTATTTTTTTCTATTTTTTGGTGATTTTTAATTAATTTTTCAAAATAAACATAAGATATTTACATAATATATCTGTATATAGGTATATACACAATATGTCTTTTTTTAATTTTTGATTTTTAATTTGTTATTTTTTTACATTTTTATTCCCATTTATATTTTATTTATTTATAGTATAAAATTAGGAATAAAAGGATATTTTTTATTTTATATTTATTATTTATATACAATAGTGAAATAAATATCTATGTACATATATATACATGGTATATTTACAATGTGATTTTTAATTTTTGATTTTGTTCTTTTTATTTTGTTTTTGTTTTAATGGTTTTTATTTTATTTATTTACAACATAAAAGATGAAATATTTACAAAATGTTTGGAAATTAATTTATTTATTTATAAGGTTAAATAAATATAGGTGAGTGTATGTACATGATGAATATGCACAAGGTGAAGGTTTTTGTTTTCTTTTTATTTTTTCTATTTTATTTTGATTTTTATATTTATAAAATTATACAAGTATTTACAAGCCCATTTTCTTCCATTTTTAGAGGAAATATTTTTATTTTATAGGTATATTTACACACATGAGTCCCTATCTCCCTCTACTTTGGCTTTTATGCGGTCAGGCCCATGCTGAGCCCTCTCTTGGGATTGGGTTGCTCAATATTTATTCTAAATATTTCCCTCTTTTTCTTTTTACTCTTTATTCTTTTATTTTTGCACAAAAACATGCTAATTATTAAACTTTATACAATGCATGCTTTTGGTAATTATTTGTATTTACATGAATATACATGCATTTGCAAAGTTTTTGTAGCTAAAATATAAGAATAAAAGAGTGATGAATGGGTATTCATCACCCCCCCCCCCCGATACTTAACTTTTGCTAGTCCCTTAGCAAACACTTATTTGAAAAAGAAGTGAAAAAGAAAGAAAAAAAGAAAAAGAAAAAGATGAGAATGTACAGGACTAAGGTTGAATATTAACTTTCCTTCATTAAATTGAATTATGGAGCTCGATCAGATCTTTGGATTATTAATGTGTCGGAACCTTATTTGGACTTAAGCTTAAAACTCAACAGCCTCTGAGTTCCACCAATCTATGGACAATACTCCTCAATAAACCAGATCAGAACAAGTCTACATACACGAACTCTAATGACCATGAATCTTTCCATGTAGTGTAAGTGATATGTAGCTCCCCACCTCAGAAGTGACAAAGAAACAACCTCCCTCATCCTGGTAACTCTAATGCCTCGGTCTAGCAACTCTTTCCTCGAGAAGCGGGGTATTCCCTTCTAAGTTCAAGTGCAACCGGCTCAAGAAGAGGGGAATAAGAGGTATAGACTTTTGGGAGCTCAATCAGTGTAGCTAAGTCTCCCGCTGCAAGCCTCATGAGATGTAACATGGATACCATAAGCTTTTGCTTTATTTGACTATATACACTCCGGTGGGGTTATTAAATTTTCAATCCGACCCACCACTTTTTTGGAGTTCTTTTGCATTTTTTTTTCAAGTGCATCTGTACAACATATCTACATGGTGCAGCATTGATGATCGTAAAATTCGCCTCTTTAATATAAATAAATAAGTCGTAGTACAGGAGGCGAATTTTGTTCAGCAAAAACCACTAACTTTGAATGCTATGGGAATATTTATACTTGGAAAGTGTACCAAGGTCGAACACAGGGATACGGCAGCCTAATCTGAGTATTGAATTTTGATTCATGAAGTTCAATGTCAACTAATCTCAATTTCAGGTCCATATGCAAATTATGATGCACTATGATATTTTCGAGGCAATGCAAAGTGATGCTATGATGCATGTATTTTTATTATGTTTTTGTGCAAATATAAAGTGATGCATGAAATAAATATGCAAGAAATAAATCCTACAATTATACCCTTAAAAATTATGAGCAGCATGATAACAATGAAACTAGTGTCAATTTAATCGCAGCAATAAAGAGTAGTCATCAAATTCAAGCAAGACAAGGAGGGCAGGGTTCATTTGCCACATAAAAATTCACTTTAATTAAACAGGAGCAAATAAGACAATTTGTAGAGGACAAAACAAGGATCAAAACGACACTAAAATCATGCAATTTGGACCTACGATGCTCAAGTTATGCTAAAAATAGGTGCAAGGGCATAAATGTAATAAAATTGCAAGCAAAATAAAGGATAAATATTGCATTTAGGTCCCTGGAGGACCTAAATGCAAAAAGCAAAAACCGCCTGGCCATTTTGTAATTTCTCCATTTGTGCGCAGGGGCCTTTTTGCAAATCTTCAAAACCTGGAGGGTCTCCCTGAAAATAACTCCAGGTGCGCACGTGAGGCACGCGCCTGAGGGACCAAAATGCAATATCCGGAAGTTCCTGGGTCTGGCGTGCAAATTACCCAGCACCTCACGTGCAAGGCACGTGAGGGCTAGGCTCGGGAGGAGGCTTGTGGCTCGGGCCACGTGGCTGGACGGGGAGGCTCGAAGTTTAGGCTCGGGTCACCCCGAGCTTGTTGGCTCGGTTCGAGGCTTGGGCCTCCACGTGGCTTCATCACGTTCGTCCGATCAGGAGGATCGGACGGTATCTGCTTCTCGTGTTCCTCCGCGGGTCGCCGGAGGAGGCGGGGCTCCGGCGAAGCTCAAAGGCTGATCGGAGGTACTGCTCGAAGAAGCTTCGAAGAAGCTCCAGCATTAAATTGACACTAGTTTATGCAAATATAAAGTGATGCATGAAATAAATATGCAAGAAATAAATCCTACAATTATACCCTTAAAAATTATGAGCAGCATGATAACAATGAAACTAGTGTCAATTTAATCGCAGCAATAAAGAGTAGTCATCAAATTCAAGCAAGACAAGGAGGGCAGGGTTCATTTGCCACATAAAAATTCACTTTAATTAAACAGGAGCAAATAAGACAATTAAGCATGCTAGAATGTAGAGGACAAAACAAGGATCAAAACGACACTAAAATCATGCAATTTGGACCTACGATGCTCAAGTTATGCTAAAAATAGTGCAAGGGCATAAATGTAATAAAAATGCAAGCAAAATAAAGGATAAATATTGCATTTAGGTCTTTGGAGGGATCTAAATGCAAAAAGCAAAAACTGCCTGGCCATTTTGTAATTTCTCCATTTGCGCGCAGGGCCTTTTTGCAAATCTTCAAAACCTGGAGGGTCTCCCTAAAAATAACCCCAGGTGCGCACGTGAGGCACGCGCCTGAGGGACCAAAATGCAATATCCGGAAGTTCCTGGGTCTGGCGTGCAAATTACCCAGCACCTCACGTGCAAGGCACGTGAGGGCTAGGCTCGGGAGGAGTCTTGTGGCTCGGGCCACGTGGCTGGATGGGGAGGCTCGAAGTTTAGGCTCGGGTCACCCGAGCTTGTTGGCTCGGTTCGAGGCTTGGGCCTCCACGTGGCTTCATCACGTCCGTCCGATCAGGAGGATCGGACGGTATCTGCTTCTCGTGTTCCTCCGCGGGTCGCCGGAGGAGGCGGGGCTCCGGCGACCTGCCCTTGGCTCCGCCTCGTCTTGTGAAGCCATCTGATGTCCGTCTGGACTTGCTGGAGGTCTGGCGGGAGTCTTAGAGCCACGCGAAGCTCCAAGGCTGATCGGAGGTACTGCTCGAAGAAGCTTCGCCGGCGGAGATGAAGTTGAAGGAGCTCCGACACGATCTTCGGCCATTGATGGATTTGAAGCCTGAAAATGTCAGCATGTGGCCGAAGTGTGCTAGTGCGAACGATAGGTGAGTGAGTGAGGGCCTTGGAGTGATCGGAGATGGAGGCCAAGGCTCCTCCTCTGGCGAGATGGAGGAGGAGGTGGGTCGGAGTGGTAGGGGGTTCTGGAGAAGGGAGAGGGGTCGGCGAGGGTTGGGGTGGTTGGGCGGAGCTGTTGAGTAGGTCAGATGAGGGTGAATCGGTAGGAGATGAAGGGCGAAATTTGAAGAAAAATGCGAAGAGAAGATCCACTTTTTGGGGGTATTTTGAAGCCTGAAAAAGCCTAAGAAGCTTTTAAGGAGGCTGCCGGGTGGCGGAATGGGAAGCGGGCCACGTGGGCGGCCCAGAGGGCACCACGTGGCCCAATCAGAATAATTTAAAAATAAATACAAAGAAAAATATAAAAGAAATAGTTAGAGGCCGAATTTGGAAAAAGTCGAAACATGAAAGTTGCTCGTCTCGATGAGATCTACAACTTTCATGTTGGTCAAAAAGAGGTCATCTGTACAAAAGCTATTTTTGGGGGTATTTTTAAGGGGATAAAAATACCGATTTTGTGGTTTTTAGTTGTTTTTGAATTTTTTAGTCTTTTTAAGGGTCAGTGATTTATAGACAATTATTCTACCTAATTTTTAGGGGTTTTTTGAGTGATAAAATAATTACAGAAAAATAAGGGCAATTAAATACAAATAATTAAGGTTAAATATAGACAATATAGTACATGATAAAAATAGAGAATTGGAGGATATTTTTATTGGTTTGTTTAAGCAGGGATTTTAATAAGGAGTTTTTAGCATGATGAATACGGGATTCATCAAGCATATATACAAGAAATTTTCCTCTTGAGCCAGTAGACTATCCCTCTTTTGAAGCTTTATTGCAACCCACGGCTTCTGTCTTTAGCCTTCATCACCACTAGACCAAGTTGAGACGCACTTCCTTCACTAGAAGAAGAAGAGAGGGTTCCGCCTAGAAGTACTACCCTCATATGCTACCCCAAGCCAAAGGAAACTGCCTCCTCACCACCTCATTCGTGGAGAGCTATGTGTAAGGTGCTGGTGCAAGTCAAGCCATTGTCTCTAAGAGTCATGCGTGTGTTGTTAAGTTCTCTACTTAGGCTCATCAAGATGACATATGCTCATAGCCTAGTGGACTCAAAGAATTAAGTCTTTATGGACCTAAAAAGCCTTAACCCTAAGCCCTATAAGGTTCCTCTTAGAATTAGGTGGATTAAGATCTTAATCAAGCTCCAATTCTCAATTTAATTCCAGGCTTAGTTTAAATGTCAACTATCATCCAGGAAAACTATATACATATATACAAAGATGCTATTTACACATATTTTCAATCGTGCAAAATTTTTAAAAAAAAATGTTTTGAAATCATGAATGGATGAATGCATGAAGTTCAAGTTTTGCAACAGTATTTACACACATTTACACAAAATTTTTGCAAACTTTTGATTTTCAAAACATTTTGGAAAAATTTTGTACTATATACATAATTTTGATAAGAAAATATTTACACAAGCTTTACACAAAAGATTTTTGAAAACATTTTTACAAAAATTATTTGTATACTAGCTATGTATGTGCAATAAAAGAATGATTATTTACAGGAAAAAAATTTTAATTTTTGTGATTTTTAGGGTTTTTAGCCATTTTATTTATTAACACACTCACACAAAGTACGAGTTATGGCTAAAGTATATATGAAATATATACACACCCCCCTATACTTAGCTCGAACGATGTCCTCAGAGTCAAGAGCGATGAAGAAGACATAACTTGTGCTTAGTATAGGGAAGTGAAAAGGAATGGCTATCTACAGAGATGAATCAAAGAATAGAATGAGGAGAACTCGGTGGTTTCCCCCTATACTTAGGATCCAATAATCCTAAGTATAGCAAGCTGTACATGAAGGGAAATCCGAGTGAAGGATGTACAGAGTCTGCCCCCCTATACTTAGGGTAAAATATCCCTAAGTATAGGCAGCAAAACAGGGGTAGAAAGAATAAAAAGAATACCCAAAGGTCCTACATCCCCCTTATACTTAGGATAAAGTACACCCTAAGTATTGCATATGTGGGACTAAAGAATAGAGTGATATGGACAACTGGATCTATACAGGTCGGAAGAACAGTGATAATCAGGCGTGAGATGCAATAAATGTGAGTCAATAGACCACATCTCACGCAAAATGAATAGGGGCAACATCAACGACCCGCGACTCATGATCTAGAAATGGCTTGAGCCGCTGGCCGTTCACTCGAAAGGTACTCTCAGAAGACAACTCGGATATATCAATGCTACCGTTTTCGTGTACCTTTCTCACAAGATAAGGTCCCTTCCATTTGCTCTGTAGCTTCCCTGGAAATAGACGAAGCCTAGCATCAAACAGCCATACTCTCTATCCAGGCTCAAAATGCTTGTGGCTGATATGAGAATCATGCCACTCTTTCACTCTTTCCTTATACTGTAGGCTGTTTGAGAAGGCGGTATCTCTAAGTTCCTCCAGGGCTGCTAACTCTGCCCTCCTCTGGTCTCCTACACTATCTGGATCTAAAAGAATACCCGTGACTGCCCAAAGTGACTTGTGCCTCAACTCAACAGGTAGATGGCACGGCTTGCCATATACGAGGCGAAAGGAAGATGTGCCCAATGGTGTCTTGAAAGACGTCCTATATGCCCATAAGACCGAGTCCAAAAGCTGTGACCAATCCTTTCGATCAGGGTGGACGACTTTCTGCAAAATAGTCTTGATCTCCCTATTCGACACCTCGGCTAGACCATTCGTCTGTGGATGGTAAGATGTAGCAACCCGATGGTCTATGCCGAACTCGCTAGCAAGTGCCTTCACCTGGTCGTTGATGAAATGAGACCCCCCCATCTGAAATCAATACTCGAGGTACCCCGAACCGCGTGATGATGTGCTTCCTCAAAAATCTGCAAACAGTCCTCGCATCAGCAGCTCGGGCGGGGATAGATTCAACCCAACGACTCACATAATCAACGGCCAACAGAATGTACTCAAATCCTTGACTCTTAGGGAATGGACCCATGAAATCGATGCCCCATGCGTCAAAAACCTCACAGAAGTGAATGGGCTGCATCGGCATCATATCACGCTGTCTACAAATGCCCATCCTCTGACAGTCAGTACACCTCTTCACGAACTCATCAGAGTCCTTGAAGAGAGTAGGCCACCACAAGCCGGATTGGAGCACTTTCTGTGCTGTTCTCCTCCCAGAATGATGTCCTCCTGCCTCAAGCTTGTGGCAGTAAGTGAGGACGCTATGGTGCTCCTCCTGAGGAATGCACCGACGCCAGACGCTATCCCCTCCTTCGTGGTAAAGGATGGGATCCTCCCAGTGGTAGGACTTGGCCTTCGCGAGGAAGGTCTCAAACCTCTGTCTGGGCCAATCTTGTGGGACTTTCCCAGCAACGAGAAAGTTCACAATATCAGCATACCATGGGAGTGAGGCGATAGCAAGGATCGCCTCATCTGGGAAGGTCTCACAAATGGGATCAATCTGCTCGGACTCCTCAGGCTGCTCTAAATGGGAGAGATGATCCGCCACCACATTCTTGACTCCAGGATTATCCTTGATCTCAATGTCGAACTCCTGGAGTAGAAGGATCCATCTAGTCAGTCTGGCCTTGGCATCCTTCTTTGCCATGAGGTATCGGATGACGGTATGATCAGTATACAAAGTCACTCTAGATCCAGTGATGTAAGATCTGAACTTATCTAGGGAGAACACTACTGCTAGCATCTCCTTCTCTGTGACTGTATAATTCCGCTGGGCGGAATCCAAGGTACGGCTAGCATAGTGAATAGCAAAGGGGACTCCATCCCTCCTCTGTCCCAGCACAGCCCCTACGGCAAAATCAGAGGCGTCCGTCATGATCTCGAATGGGAGAGACCAATCTGGTGGCTGGAGGACAGGAGCCTCAACAATACAATGCTTGAAAGTCTCAAACGATGAAAGACACTTGTCATCGACAAGGAAATCGGTGTCTTTCGTCAGCAAGTCAGTCACCGGTCGGGCAACCCTACTGAAATCACGAATGAATCGCCGATAGAGTCCGACGTGCCCCAGGAAAGACCGTAACTACCGCAAATTGGACGGTGGTGTGAGTTTCCTAATGATCTCGACCTTGGCCGGATCAACCTCCATGGCCCTATTGGAGATGATGTGGCCAAGCACCGTCCCTTGAGTCACCATAAAGTGACTCTTCTCCCAAGAAAGAACCAAGCGGACCTCAATACATCGCTGAAGTACCCAGTCTAGGCAGTCAAGACAGGAGTCGAATTCGTCACCGTAAACCGAGAAATCATCCATGAAGACCTCTAAGCACTCCCCTACCATGTCCGAAAAGATCGACAACATGCATCTCTGAAAAGTCGCAGGGGCATTGCATAGCCCAAATGGCATGCATAGGAAGGCGTATGTGCCAAAGGGACAGGTAAAGGTGGTCTTCTCCTGATCCTCAGGAGCGATGGCCACCTAGTTGTAGCCCGAGTACCCATCCAGAAAACAATAATGGCTCTTCCCTGCCAGTCGCTCAACGATCTGATCAATAAAGGGCAGGGAGAAATGATCCTTCTTGGTGGCCTGGTTGAATCTCTTGTAGTCAACACAAACCCTCCAAGAAGTGGGTACTCGTGTAGCAATCTCCTCTCCAGACTCGCTAATCACTGTAGTGATGCCCGTCTTCTTGGGCACCACATGCAAAGGGCTGACCCACTTGGAGTCGGAGATGGGATAGATAAAATCGGCGCTCCACCATTTCGAGATTTCCTTCATGACAACCTCTCTCAGATTTGGGTTCAGCCGCCGCTGGAACTCACGCGATGGCTTCGCCTCATCCTCGAGATAGATATGGTGGGAGCATAGGGCCGGACTAATCCCCTGGAGATCTGCTACACTCCATCCTATCGCCTTGCGGTTTTTTTCAAGAACCCCCATCAGACAGGATTCCTGCTCTCCAATCAGATCGGCTGAGATAATGACTGGGTACATCTCATGCTCACCCGCAAGGAATCTATACTTCAACGACGAAGGAAGTGGCTTCAGCTCTGGACAACTGGGTGCTGGCAAATCTGGCCTCGAAAGAAGTCGCGTGTATGCTGCCAAATCTACCTGGGAGAAATGAGAGCGTGCTCTCGCAAACTGGGTCTGAAGAAGGCTGCTCAACTGAACTGTCTCTGATCTGCTCGGCATCTACCTCCTCCTCAGCTGTAGGCTCAGTGGAAATCAGGTCTGGCATGTAATCATCACAATCTGCCCACTCAGACTCTGACTCCGAGGGATCTGCATCACACAAGGTGACATCAGTACCACCATCATCACAAGAATCCGTGTCGCAGTCAAGAACCTGCTCTGCTGCCTCTAAAGTATCCTGAACCAGGAATGTGCTCTCCAAGCTCTCCTCTGCTGTCATCTTTGCATCAGCGGTATCTGAAAATGAGAGGATGGCCTGTGCTGCTGGGTCTGCCCAAACTGCCTCATCGTCTGTGATCACAAAGTCACAGTCCTGGTGGATGTCTAGTCCTGCATCTGTCAGCTGCTCTATATATGAAGTGGTCTCTGAGCATGATCTCTCTCTGGCTCTGCTGTCCTCGACCGTCTCTATTTGTACACTTTCGCCCTCGACACGAAAGTATACCTTCCCGCTGTCATGATCAGTCACCGCCTTGGCTGTGGCCAAGAACGGACGGCCGAGAATGATGGGGGCATCGGTCACTGAATCAAGGATCTCCATGTCCAACACTACGAAGTCCACGGGGAATTGCAGGCCCTGAATAGTGACGACAACGTCTCGCAACAACCCCTTCGGCCTCTTGACAGATCTATCAGCAAACTGAAGGACTGTCCTGCTCTTTCTAAGAGTGCCCAACTCGAAGCGGTCGAGAAGGGCTGCCGAAAGGAGGTTGATCGACGATCCGCTATCTAATAGAGTACGGTCGAACCTCTGCTCACTGATATGACATCTGACATATGGGGCTCCTGAATCTGGCCTCTTGGCCGGCAGACGGTTCTGGATCGCGAAACACGTGGCTTTCGTCAACACATGGATCTCAGAGTGGTGGTTCCTCCTCTTCCTCATGATTGTGGTCCTATCTCTCAATGAACGCTGAAGAAGGGGGATGTGCTGCAAAGCCTCCTGAAGAGTCAGCTGCATGTGAAAACGATCTATCATCTGCTGGTTGAACTCTTCCTGCTCTCTCTTTTTGGGAATTTCTGTTTTCTTCCCCTTCCCCATCTGAAGGGCTCTAGGGAAGGGGATCACTGGGTCCTTCTCAGATGAAGGACTAGGAAAGGGTCTAGGCGGTTCGACGACCGGATCCACACATACATCATGCACCATAGTGGGACCAAAAGAAAATAAACCCTTTCCTTTATTCACAACATGGTTCCGAGATACATCAGGTGAAGAAGAAGGAAAAACTACATGTCTCTCAAAAGTACGGGTGGTCTCAGTACCACCATCGGCTGGATCGGCTGTAGGACTCGCGGCCTCAGTACCGCGCTCTAGCTCGACATCGTGGGTGGCCTCAGTACCACCTCCTCGAACTGGTGAAACGGCGGCCTCAGTACCGCCGATGGAATCAGCATCCTTGGTGGCATCAGTACCACCGTCATCATCCTCCTCGTCGGGCGCTCTAGGTGGATCCTCATGATGTAGCTCAGACGAGGCGCCGCCTGCTGGCATCCTACCGCTCCTAAGTGTGACAAAATCAGTATCAAACAGATATCCAGTCATATCACCAAATGTATCACTAGGAGTGGTATACTCAGTACAAGCTACCTGCTCAGATTTCTGCTTCAGGCTGTTGGGGTTCGGCTCTATCTGGGCAGGGATGGCGACCTTCCCTCTCACAATGTCCCGCATCTCCTGGCGGAACTCGTCCATCTCCCGTCTGAAGGTAGCCTGCTGATCCGTGAGGAGGCGGGCTATGTCATCCAAAACAGGGTTCTCATGGGAATCCGACGGGTAGCCTCTCTGGTAGTGAGGCTGCTGGATCTGCTGCTGGTGCTGAAAGGGGTATGGGTGATGCTGTTGTTGCTGCTGGTGAGGCTGATCTCACCTCCACGACTGTCCCTGCTGATAGGGACGAGGACCATAGGACGACTGCTGCTGCTGTGGTGGTGGGTACACTGGGGGCTGCTGCTGCTGGTGCTCTCTCTGATGGTTGTACTAGCCACACTGTCCTGACGGCTGCTGCTGGGGCTGGGTACCTCCGTTCCCCCACCGGAATCTGGGATGGTCTCGTCGGATACCGGGCTGAGGGCGGTCATACCAAATCCCGTTGACATCCATCAACGCTCTGCATCGTACTGGGTAGGCGGGAGTACTGCCAGAGGCTGATCTGGCTGGTATACCACCATCTGCATGTCTGGAGACGGTGGTGTCTGGTAGGTGGGCTGTGGCTGCTGGTACGGCTCCGCCTGTACAAGGTGAAACTGTCTAGGCTACTGGTGTGAGCTGGAGCGCTGGGACGAGCTGCTGCTGCTGCCGTGATCGCCTCACGACTGAAGACGGGGCTGGGAAGCCGTCTGTGCCTCCTGGAGACACAAGAGCTGAGTCTTCATGTCGCTCAGAGTCTGTGTCATCTGCTCCATCTGAGTGATGCCCTGGCACTGCTTCTTCTCAATCAGCTCCATCCGATCCAACTTCTTGCTAATGATGCCCATGTCCGCAGCTGTGGACTCTGCCTGTGCTGCTGCTACTGCGGACGAACTGGAAGGACCAGCGTCGACCCGTGCTATCCTCTGGTACTGCACGGGTCCTGGCTGCTGGGGTCTGCCCTGAGTGTACAACCTGGTCTGGGACATCACCATGTAGTTCTCGGCCATCTCCTCGTAGATGGCCCAGACCTGGTCGTGATCCTTGGCAAAATAAGACCCGCCACAAGAAGCGTTCACCAAGCCCTGAAGCTCTGGTGTCAGCTCGCTGAACAAGCTTTGAACAAGGTTCGACTTGGAAATGTCGTGATGCGGACATCTGTCGGTCAGCTCTCGAAACCTCTCCCATGCCTCATGGAACTGCTCGTTTGGGAGCATGGAGAAGTTGCTGATCAGGGCTCTAGCGACGTTCGTCCGCCCGAGTGGATAGTACTTGTGCAAGTACTCGGCGCGGAGCTGCTTCCAAGTGTATACAAACTTCCCCAGATGCTTCAGCCAGGTGGCTGCTCTGTCTGCCAAGGAAAAGGGGAAGGCAATCATCCGAATCGTGTCCTGGTCCACCTGACGATCGTGGACAGTACTGCAAATCATCTCAAACTCCTACAGGTGGAGATGAGGCTCCTCTGTGGCCAAACCGTGAAACCGGGGTAGGAGCTGCAAGGTGTTCGGGGGGAACTTGAAGTCCCCCACGATGGCTGGAAGCACCACCCAACGGTGCGTCAAAGTCGATCCGGGATTGTGGTTATCCCGCATCGGTCTCGATGGTCCTGCTCCTGCTGTTGTTGTTGCGGCTGCTGCCACGGCTGCGGCTGCGGCTGCCGCATCGTCGGGTCCTCCTCCGCGGTTCTCGCGGTCGGCTCTCATCTGCTCAAGCTCTGTCCTCGTCTCTATCATGAATGCTCCCTGATCTCTCAACTGTTGCTGCACTGACTCGAGGGAGGCGATCAGGGTGGAGTTGATCGAACCCTGGTCCAAAACGAAATGTTGATCTCCTCGTGGACCTCCAGTACGATCAACAGAACTGCCAGCCATCATCTCTGAAAAATCAAAACAACCGAACTCAGGTGCCGATAAATCATCTGTCTGTCTCTTGTGGCACTAGCATCTCGGTATCAGAAGAAGGGTGGTCGAGGGGGAACAGGGCGGAGTCATACTCGGGTTCCGAGAGGGGTCTGAGCTCCCACGAACCGACCTAGATGAATGGGCCAGAGTGCTAAAAAGCGGTGCAGCCAGAGGCTGCCTAAGAGACCTCCTGCCCATCATCGTGATCTGGCGAGTAAGGCGGATGAGATCTGGAAAAACTACGATCAAAAGCAAACCCCCAGTTCACCAATGCAACGCGAGCTGAAGACCGTAAAAGTTCGGTCAAATTATCTTGTCAATTTTTATTTTGGTGAACAATCAAAATATCAGAGCGATTACGTGACCTGTTAGGATACCCGATACTCTCCCAACCGACTGTCCCGCACAGAAGAGTCGGTAATCAGTTAAGATGAGTACCGGAGGGCTTTACCTAGTGTACGGGTCACTCTCTCGCACAAGCAAACCAAGCAATGAGGGGGTTGCTCTCCCTAAGACAAAATTTTAAGTCAGGTGTCTTTTAGGGTCGATAGTTTTAGCAGTCCCAATTTTATGGTTTTATCTTTTTTTTAGATATTTTTAATGCAAGCAAAAACGCCTAACGAAATTTTCGGTTCTCCTGGTTATTAAGTCAAAAACAGGAGGGAGAAGACGAAAAAGCAGATGCGCGAAAATCAATGATGCATGCAGAGATAGAAATGCGTACCTGACTCCAGCAGTATATATGCAAGATGATCCACACAGAATTTAAAGACAGAAATAAAACTACCTATATGGTGCAGCGGAAAACCGAGTCCTAAGCAGGCAACTTTTACTCGAAAGCACCGTCTAGCTGGTCACTCGCCCTCGATCCAAAGAGTCCGGTCTAGACCCACCCCTCCTCTTCTCGACAGGTCGAGTTCAGGAGTAGTGCTTGACGGGGCAGGCTCGCGGTGCGTAGGCTCTCAGGAAAGTGACTCAGCTATTTTTATTAATGAATTATTAGTAGGTCCAATTACGATCTATAGGTACGAGCAATCTATTAGGTGTGTGGATCCTACTGAGTATAGCACAATCAATCAAAAATTCCTAAGGCTAGGGGCTCGATAAAAACCGCGTAAAACCGTAAAAGGCAGCGAAAAATCTAAAAGCCGCGAAAAAGCCACGAAAAATCTAAGCTAGCTAAAGGGTCCCCCGAGCACACCGGTGCTCGGCGAAACAGACCCGAAGAAGAAAGTCCAAATCTCTAAGTACCTGTATTATTACAACAGTTCAAATATTGTTGAAATAAAACCTAATCTAAACTAAATCTGCGGCTATTCCGCGGCTCCAGCTCTCGTGCTCGCTCCTCGCGTCCTCCTGCGGCGTTGTGAAGAAAAGAGCCGCCTTCGGTTCCCGCGGTTGCTCGGCTTCCGAAGAAAGTTGCCTCGATCCTCGGGCCCTCGCTAGAAAACAAACACAAGAGTGATCAGACCAAATTATTTTATAAACAATGTTAGAAGAAATATATCTACAAAAATCTATACAAAAAGCCGTGAAACGAAAACCGCGGGAAAAATAAATCGACTACTAAGTCGTGCTCCCCGGCAACGGCGCCATTCTAATGACCACGAAAAACCCGAGCAACTAAGGATGGAAAAATATAAACAAAGGTCGTTGCGACCTCAGTCGCTCAAGAGCCTCACGGTCGATCAAGAAAAAGTAAAGTAGACCACCAAACAGAGATAAAATCAAGTGAAAACTATAGCGGTCCTGGCTATTAGATTAGCCTGGTATAGCGACCAGGGACGGACTCAGGGAGCACGTAATGGCCTTGCGACCTACGAATTAGTCAAAAATATAGAAAAAAATAATAAAAGACAACTATTTTTTTGTGGATTTTAAATTTTTATAATTTTTTTGGATTTTTTAATTACTAAGGAAAATGAGGAAACAAGTAAACCAATCAACTTCAAGCAATTATTGAATATATCAAAAAGCAGTCAAAAATTCCAATAAAAATGTTTTTTGTGTATCTTATGATTTTTACTATTTCTAGTGAATTTTTGGGATTTTTCTGATTTTTATTTAATTGTGTAAAAATCAAACAAGGTAAGAAACTGAAGGTACTGTCCAGTCAAGAGTAAAAGGCCAATTTAAAATGCAAAAAGGCCTATTTTGCTCCTGGAGTCAATTTTTCTATAAACTAGAGAGTTTAAGGAAAATTTAGGCACTGGAATTATTGTTTTTGAATTTTAAAATAATTATTAGAATTTTTACAAGTTTTTAGGTTTTTTGTAATTTTTATGAGTTTTGTATAATGAAAAATGACCAAACTTGTCAGAAAATCAAACAAGGCAAAAGACACAGTAGCTAATTTTTTTGTAATTTTTAGAGGTATTTTAATATTTTTTGTGAATTTTTAGATCAGACAATAAAGAAAAGGCATGTTTTTTGAATTTTTAAAAATAGTAAATGAGATCAAAAATGTCCCCAAAAATTCTAGAAAATTTTACAACATGGTAGGAGCCAAGTATCCCATTTTCATGGAATTTGGAGTGAGTTTGCTATTTTATTAAAATCAAACATAAGGGCACAGTACACAGGGACCTGAATGTAAATACCCAAAGCTCCAGGGGGTCCGGTGCAATTTTCCCACGAAATCACGCGCGCGGCGCGTGTCTGGGGCACACGAGGACCTATATGCAAAGAAAACAAGGTTCTGGAACTATTTGGTAACAGGTACCAAAAGTCCGAGGACCTATTTGTAAATTAACCGCAAATAAGCGCACATGCCCAAATAAATCACGCACAGGGGTATAAATGCAATTTCCTAAAAATATTCATTCATTCCATAACAATCCAGAACTACAGGGCTAACTATGCAAATATCCCAAAAAGGCACGTTTCGATGCATGTGCTATACCACAAACGTGGGCATATATGCGAATAAAATAAAGCTCAGGGTCCAAAGTGCAATTGTACCGAAGATAAAATAACTACGCTATGTATTTACAGGACTAAACGCGAAATAAAATAAAGAGAAGGGCCTAAGGGTAAATTATCCTTTATTTAGTCGAGGGTCGGATGGCTGCCACGTGGGGGATCGCACGGTGGAGGATGAGTGGCGCGCAACAAACGAACCCTCGTCGCGAACCGACGGCTGGGAAGAGCCCACGTGGAAGATCAGACGGCTGCAAAGCGTCGTGGGTTTGCGAAGGGGGCCTGGCTCGGATCGGACGGATGAGGCGCAGCCACGTGCCGGATCTGACGGTGGTGATGTGTCGTGGCTAAACCTCGCTGGATCAACGGTGGTGATCGAACCCCAAGAGATCCGGCGGTCAGTGCTACTCCGCAAATGGACGAACAGGATCACGACTGGAGCGCCGGGTCGATCGGACGGCGGATAAGGATGGTGGACGAAATGAGCTCCGGCGAACTTCGTCGGGCTCGTGACGGCGCTGATCCCCTCCTGGAAGCTCGCTGAAGATCGGAGAAGGAAGTTGTGGGCCCTCCACGTCTATTAGAGGCCTTCGATGACCAAACCGAGCCCTGGGGAGCTCCGACGAGGTCGGCGGAGGCGGAGCTGCTAGACCAAATGGTCCAAGCCCTCAGATGGGCTTGGATGAACCTGCAAAGTGCACCAGCAAACTCACGGGTCGAGGGCAAACTGCCTCGACCCTGTTAGGTGTGGTGAAAGTGGACGGTGAGGCGTAGTGATCGAGCTCCGACTAAGGGATGGACGGAGGAGCTCGACTCCCCAGCTCCTGTGCAAGCTGTGTTGAGCGGAGGGGCGTAGAACGTGCGTGGAAGAAGGGCGGATGCGATGATGCGAACCGATGATCGAGTGGAAGGCGAACGTGACCGGAATCGAAGGTGGTCGGCGACGGCTAAAATTGGAGGAAAATCAAAATCGAAGAAAAGGAGGAAGAACTATAGCTACCTGAGTGAAGGGATCGACTGGGGATGAGCTTGGGCAACTCTGGGCCCTTGCCTCGAGGACCGTCGTCGTCCGAGGCTCTGGCTCCTGCTCTGGGCGGAGCATGGCGGAGAAAACTCGCCGGATCAGTGGTTCAGACGTCTCCTCCTCGCTGCGACAATGCCCGGAGCGAGCTGTCACTCTCACTAAGGCACTGGAGGTCACTGGGTGGTCGGCGAATGATCCAAAGATGCGAAATGAGGTGGCGGAGCTGAGACTTTATAAGGGTGCAGGTCCGGGAAGAATGGCTCGGGTCCGGCTCGATGGAGCACGGATCCCTAGGCTAAAGATAGGGCGCGGTTCCCGGATCATCGGAGAGTGATTAGGACCCTGGGTTTAGGTGCGAGGTTGTCGGGTTTAGGCACCAAAATAAGGAGAAGTCGGGTCGGGCGCCTAATACCCGTGGGAGGTGGTCCTGGAGGGGGGAGTTGATCGGGCGGTCAACATCCCCGTGGACCAATGGGAGGCTGCCATTTGGAAATGAATTGAAAAATCAATTAAAAATAGTAAATGGCATATTTATTAAAAACTCAAAACATGAAATATTTTTGTTTTATTTTTTTCTATTTTTTGGTGATTTTTAATTAATTTTTCAAAATAAACATAAGATATTTACATAATATAGCTATATATATGTATATACACAATATGTCTTTTTTTAATTTTTGATTTTTGATTTGTTATTTTTTTACATTTTTATTCCTATTTTATATTTTATTTATTTATAGTATAAAATTAGGAATAAAAGGGTATTTTTATTTTATTTTTATTATTTATATACAATAGTGAAATAAATATATATATATGTACATATATATACATGGTATATTTACAATGTGATTTTTAATTTTTGATTTTGTTCTTTTTATTTTGTTTTTGTTTTAATGGTTTTTAATTTATTTATTTACAACATAAAAGATGAAATATTTACAAAATGTTTGGAAATTAATTTTATTTATTTATAAGGTTAAATAAATATAGGTGAGTGTATGTACATGATGAATATGCACAAGGTGAAGGTTTTTGTTTTCTTTTTATTTTTTCTATTTTATTTTGAATTTTATATTTATAAAAATATACAAGTTTTACAAGCCCATTTTCTTCCATTTTTAGAGAAAATATTTTTATTTTATAGCTATATTTACACACATGAGTCCCTATCTCCCTCTACTTTGGCTTTTATACGGCCAGGCCCATGCTGAGCCCTCCCATGGGATTGGGTTGCTCAATAGTTATTCTAAATATTTCCCTCTTTTTCTTTTTACTCTTTATTCTTTTATTTTTGCACAAAAACATGCTAATTATTAAACTTTATATAATGCATGCTTTTGGTAATTATTTGTATTTACATGAATATACATGCATTTGCAAAGGTTTTTGTAGCTAAAATATAAGAATAAAGAGTGATGAATGGGTATTCATCAGGGCGGTTAGTAGGGATAAAATTTTTTTAGGGTTTGTCCTTGGAGATGGCTGCTAAAGCTGTGAAGTTGATGCATCTTCTACCTCAGTTGGGTGATTAATGAATCTTCATTTCATCACCTTTGTTATATCATTTTGTCCTTAAAAACCTAGCTAATGAATGTAAATATAATTAATTTGTAGAAATTAACATCCATTCTTTGTTGAATAAAATACTATATAAAATTTTATTTTTTAATACCAACATTATAGAATAAAGAAAAGAAAAAATAAAATAAAATACCAAAGGTATTTTATTACCTTAAACTCCAAGACCAAGTCAAGAATTGATATGGTCGACAAGGAATAAAGTAGGGGGAGATAAGGGCCAAAAAGATCACCTGAAAATTCCATTCTTTAATTCTTCAATAAGTCTATTTTGGGACCTATTTTATTGTTTATTATTTATACTTCAAATAAAGAAACTTTGTATATGATAAATTGTGGATAATAATGTATAGAAAAATACAAAATTGATTTCATGTGAAAACAATATACAATGTACTTTTTATACACAAAATAAAATCCGAAAAGTCATACTTCACATACTCATAACTCCCAAATAAAAACTCAAAATGTATCAAAATCATCTTTAGTTGTATATAACTTTTAATAAGCTACTTAATGAAAATGGTTTCATATTTTTTGGAGTTAGTATGTGAAGGTTAGGTTTTAGACCCCTATTGTATAATATTGTATAAAATATTTATTTTTTATTAGTTTTATAATTTTGTAAATATTATTTATAATATATTAGTGAAAAGGGACGCTGCTACATGTAGCAGCCAACGTGGCTGCTACATGTGGCTGTTTCCCTAAATTTTTTTCAAAATTAAACCATGAGTATTCATCTATATACCCCACCTACATTGTATTAAAATTTCATCAGAAACTGAGACTCATATGCCCTCCATCTAGAACATGTTACTTTAACGGTCTGAAATTTGTTGTAATCGACCTGTTCTAGATGGAGGGCATAGGAGTCTTTGTTTTTGATGAAATTTTAATACAATGTAGGAGGGATATATAGATGAATATTCATGGCCTAATTTTGAAAAAAAATTGGGGAAAGTGCCACATGTAGCAGCCACGTTGGTTGCTACATGTAGCAGCGTCTCGGACCTCAATATATTATATACTAAAATTAACTTAAAACCATAAAGAAAACATTAAAATAAATTACTTAAATAAAATAAGTAGATGAAATACATATACTTATACATATATATTTACTATACCTATTTATTTAAGCGTATATATTATCTCAGAAAAATATAATAAAAACATATTTATGTATATTAAAATAAGTTATCGATATATATATATGATAATAAATTAAAATAATAAAATCAAAAATAAAAAATAAAAATAAAATACCCAAAACACAGGTAAATATACCTATAGATTAGCCCTAAAAACTAACTTGTAATTAAATACCTCAAAAAATAAATAAAAATCATAATAAAATAATATAGAAAATAAGCAACATTTTTATTTAATAACTTTAATTTAATAAAATCATTTACTATTTAATTATTATTATATATGCTTCTTCGAGCAGGTTTTTTGTTGGCCCACGTGGACCAACCAACGAACGTCATAAGTTGACCTCTGTCAACTCCTCTTATACCCAGCCTAGCCTCTGATAGACAATGTTTTATCCCACCTTCGTTCTTTTTTCTAGGGTAAGGTGAGCATTGAATTGGTTAGATTTGTCACGACTTTTCCACCTCGTTCATTGGCGATTCACGTCGGCTCGTCTCCTCGAGCATTAGATCACTGACGCTCGTGGTGTACCTCGATCTTACCCCCCCCTATGTTACATGTACAAAATCCGCTCTTAACCTTCCCTCTCGATTTTGAACATTTTTGACTGAGTTTGGCCCTCTCTCTGGTGCTCCGGATCGACGTCCGTGACAGGGGCATCTCCTTCTATCTTGAGCGGGGGCAGGCAAGGTCGAAGGTCGCTTCCACCATCACCTCTGCTGCACGTCGAGGACCTGCTTCCTGGTCACTGTCCAGTTGAGATCCATTTCATACATTTTTTAGACTATAAGGATTAACTTTTCGTTTATGCAATCGTTCAGCTTTTTACATCACGATTTAGCGTTAATTAATACCTTCGTAGTTCACCGGAGCTCCCCTCCGACGAACTCATCTACCCATTTCCGATCGTTTCCCCTCGCGCCAACCACCGCCACTTCATTCCTCTCCGTCCTCCAATCACCTCGCCCACTTCCATTCACCAAGATCCCTCGTGGATCTGGATATCCGCTCTCCCTTCTACGTCGACCATCGGAGAGCGTTGCCCAACCATTCCAACCGTTCATTCTCCCTTCTGACACTCCCCCGAGCGTCGTTTTTTTCCTAGCCCATTCCTGCAGGAAAGAATCGGAAAGAAGAGCCTCGTCAAGGCTCATATATTTATACATATACATTTACTATACCTATTTATTTAAGTATATATATTATATCAAAAAAATATAATAAAAACATATTTACGTATCTTAAAATAAGTTATAAATATGTAAAATAATAAATTAAAATAATAAAATAAAAATAAAAATAAAATACCTAAAATACAGGTAAATATACTTGTAAATTAGCCCTAAAACTAACTTGTAATTAAATACTTCAAAAATATATAAAAATCATAAAAATTTTATATAAAATCAGAAACATTTTTTTATTTTATAACTTTAATAAAATAAAATCATTTATTGTTTAATAATTATTTTATAAGATTTTTCAAGCGGGCTTTTTCTGGTTGGTCCACGTGAACCAACCAGGGGCGTCAGAAGTTGACCTCGATCAACTCCTCTGACACCCAGCCTAGCCTCTGATAGTCCGTGTATTGTCCCATCTTTGCTCTTTTTTCCAAGGCAATGAGAGCATTTAATTGGTTAGAATTCTTCATGACTTTTCCACCTCACTCATTGGTGATTCACGTTGGCTCGTCTCCTCGAGCATTGGATCACTAACGCACATAGTGTGCCTCGATCTTAACCCCCTCTTGTTCGTCTGTACAAAAAATACTTCATATCTTCCCTCTCGATTTGAATGTCTTTTGAGCATGTTTGGCCCTCTCTCTGGTGCTCTGATCGACACCAGTGATAGGGGTGTCTCTAGCTATCTCAAGCGGGGGCAAGCAAGGTCGAAGGACGCTTCCACCATCACGTCAATCGTACGCCCCCGTCCAGGTCCTGCTTCCTGGTCGCCAGCCAAATGAGGTCCATTCATATGCTTTTTAGATTAATGTTATGATTAGGTTTCCATTTTTGTAATTAGTTTAGCTTTTTACCACACGGTTTAGCATTAATTAATCCCTTCATAGTTCGTCGGAGCTCCGCTCGGTGAACTCCTCCACCCTTTTCGATCGTTTCCCCGCACACCGACCACCGCCACTTCACTCCTCTTTGTCATTCAATCACCTCGCCTACTTCCATTCACCTAAATCCCTCGCGAAAATGGATATCCACTCTCCCTTCTCCGTCGACCATCGGAGAGCGCTGCCCAACCATTCCAACCACTCATTCTCCCTTTTGACGCTCCCTCGAGCATCGTTTTTTTGCCTATCCCGTTCCCACAGGAAAGAATTGGAAAGAAGAGCCTCGTCAAGGCTCATCGAGGCAGGAAGTACCCCTCCCTCACATGAGAGCTGCTTCGTTGAGCTTCACCAGCCATCTTCGCACCACTTGGAGACCACAATTCAATGCAGAACCACGTCAGGTGCGCGGGGAACCCATCTGCAGTAGACGAGAAGTCAGAGATCACAAGTTTTTTATGATCAAAGCCCATCCAGTTGTGTTCTTCGTTCGTTCTTCAAGGGCTATCTAGAACCGTCGATCTTAGTCATGTTCTTGGTGACGCATAGCGATCGTCGAATCATGTTGAGTCTGCACTGTTGGATCTCGATCTGAGATCTAATCTCAGACATTCGTTGTGAACCGTCATCGCGACATAGGAGCGCGATACGTGGTATAAGTGAAGCATATCAACCATTGGATCCGCACTCGTGTTGGGAATTTTACGTACTTAGCTCGGCATATTTTTGTATTTATTAATTAAGACTTAATCATCTATCAACCTTTTACCAAGTTTTGTTTACTTTGCAAAAAAAAACCCTCTAGGTTTTGTTATTTTTGTTTTGGTTCATGCTAGCTCTCCTCACATGGTTGCCCACGTGAAGTGAGCATTTTGCAGGCAGGCCCTCGCTGTTTTGAGTATTTTGATTTGGCCCATAAATATTTTATTGTAATTATATCTCTTTGTGAAAATTGCATAAGCCCTGTATATTAATTTAATTACGTATATGCCCTACGAGAACATGAATTTTTGTTGACTTGTTGTATTTATTTAAAATAGTAATTGTTCTCAGAAAAATCCCAAAAAATATGTATAGGTTTCTGATTGCATGCACTTTCACACCCTAATTTATTTGTTCATTTTAGGCACTTAGTATTTTATAAAAGTCATTTTGAGCACATTTTTCCATGTCTACGGTATAAAATCCATAAAAATATAATCTTTTTGAAAAAAATCCAAAAACTATATTTGACATGTGTTTATTTATTTTGCAATCTAGAACTTGAAAACCTAAAAATATAAAAAGAAAATACATCAAAATTAAAAATCTCCAAAATCCAGTATAAAAAGATAAAAAATCCCTGAAAATCCAAAAATATATTTTCTATATCTGAATTTTCTTTATATTATTTTCTATCTATTAAAATTAATTTGGAGAAATTTTGATAATGTTTGCTATTTTTCATCTCCATTTTAATTTGGCCTATTTATTTTAATTCCTGATTAATCCGTAAAAAATTCAAAATTGAAAATTGCGTCACAAAAATATTTTCTGCATTGAGCATAACATTTGCATAACATTCACATTTTTTGGATTGAGCTTGATAATTAAACTAGTCTAAGTAAAGTTGATGATTGGAGCTTGGTTGGACCTTAATGCACCTAACTTCACTGGAACCTTATGGGAACTTGATTTAAGGCACTTCAGGTGCATTAGGACTTTATTCTTTGAGGCCCAGGGTTGGGTTCACGACACCTTAACAGACTAACTCGAACTTTTTGAGATACATGCATGATTCTTCTTGGTCGTGACCTAACTTGGACATTTGCACCTTTCACTTGGCTTAACTCAGTTGGAGTCGTGAGGGTATTGGATTTGCCGGTTTGAGACACACATAGGTGGAAATATTCATCCTCCTCTAGGAAGGGAAATGCACCCCAACCCGTCCAGTAGCATCGTTGTCTAAAGACAGAAGAGTGTCGGTTGCAATAATGCTTCAAAAGAGGGATAGTCTTCTGGTTCAAGAGGAAAAACTCCTAGTGTAAATATTGTTGTATATAGTATTTCAAAAAATCAGAAAAATAAAAACTCCAAAAAAGTGGACAGACCTGATTGAAAATATAATGCATGTCGGAGTGTACATATATTTGTATAGTCAATAAGCAAGCCTGAGCTTCACTAGATTGGAAAATTACTGGGTTCTCATGCTAGAGAAGTCAGTTCTTTTGTAATTTCAGTTGGGGAGAATCCACCATCACTTACATGGTACAAGTCAGCCTCATAGTCATAAGAATTTACGTATGATGTAGACTAGTTCTGATATGGCTATTGCGGTGGTTTGGATCGAGTTCTGTGACTCTCGAAGGCTGTTGTGATTTAAATCCGGTTCTCGACTAGCTTCCACACATATTCTCACACCAAGGGTTGCCATGAGCTCCAAACCTTGATTTTATGAAGACATGTTTGAGAATTTAATTCAATCCAATTTCTTTGTTTTTTTTATTTTTCTTTTCTGCACTTATTGCATAAGTGTTTGCTAGGAGGGAGACAAATCTCCATTTCATCATCTTTATTCTATCATTTTGGCCTTAAAAACCTTAGCTAATGCATGTAAATAGCATAAATTTGTACAAATTAACATCCATTCTTTGTTCAATAAATACTGTATAAAATATTATTTTTAATGCCAAAATTATGGAATAAGGAAAATTAAAGAACAAAAAGAATAAAATACCAGAGGTATTTTTTAACCCCAAATCCCGAGACCAAGCTAAGAATTGATTTGATTGACAAGGAATAAAGTAGGGGGAGATAAGGGCCAAAAATCACCTGAAAATTCCATTCTTTAATTCTTCAATAAGTCCATTTTGGGACCTATTTTATTTTTTATTATTTATACGTCAAATAAAGAAACATTGTACATAAAAGTTGTAGATAATAATGTATAGAAAATACAAAATTGATTTCATGTGAAAACAATATACAATGTACTTTTTTATACACAAAATAAAATCCTAAAACTTGAACTTCACATACTCATATCTCCCAAATAAAAATTCAAAATGTATCAAAATCACCTTTAATTGTATATAACTTTTAGCAAGCTATTTAATGAAGGTAGTTTCATATTAGTTGGAGTTAATATGTGAAAATTAGATTTTGGACCCTATAAGATACATGTATAAAATATTCATTTTATTTATTATTTATTATTATATAATTTATATTTTTATAATTTTGTAAATATTATTTATAATATATGCACATATTAAAATTAAATTAAAATCATAAAGAAAACATTGAAATAAATTAGATAAATAAAAAACATGATGAGATACATATATTAATACCTATATATTTACTATATCTATTTATTTAAGTGTATATATTATATTAAAAAATATAATTAAAATATATTATGTATCTTAAAATAAGTTATAAATATATAAAATAATAAATAAAATAATAAAATACAAAATAAAAATAAAATACCCAAAAGACAGGTAAATATATCTATAAATTAGCCCTAAAAACTAATTTGTAATTAAATATATTGAAAAACAAATAAAAAATCATAATAAAATAATATATAAAATCAGAAACATTTATTGTATAGCTTTAATACAATAAAATCGTTTACTATTTAATAATTATTTTTAAGCTTTTTCAAGCGGACTTTTATGTGGTTGGTCCACGTGGACCAACCAGTGGGCATCAGAAGTCGACCTCGGTCAACTCCTCTGACATACAACCTAGCCTCTGACAGTCTGGGTTTTGTCCCATCTTCCCTATTTTTTCCAAATCAATGTGAGCATCGAATTGGTTAGACTTCTTCATGACTTTTCCACCTCGTTCTTTAGTGATTCTTATCGGCTCGTGTCCTTGAGCATTGGATCACTAACGCACGCGGTGTGCCTCGATCTTAACCACCTCTTGTTCGTCTGTGCAAAAAACACTCCCTATCTTCCCTCTCAATTTTGAACGAATTTTTACCGTGTTTGGCCCTCTCTGGTGCTCTGGATCGACACCAGTAATAGGGGCATCTCCAGCTATCTCGAGCGGGTGCGGTCGAAGGTTGCTTCCACCATCACCTCAACCACACGCCCCCATCGAGGTCCTGCTTCCTGGTCTCCAGCCAGTTGAGGTCCATTCATACGCCTTTTAGATTAATGTTAGGATTAGTTTCCGTTTCTGCAATTAGTTTAGCTTTTTACCACATGATTTAGCATTAATTAATCCCTTCATAGTTCACCGGAGCTCCACTTCGGCGAACTCCTACACCTATTTTCGATTGTTTTCCCCCATCGACCACTGCCACTTCACTCCTATATGTCATTTGATCACCTCGCCTACTTCCATTCACCTAAATACCTCGCGAAACTAGATATCCGCTCTCCCTTCTCCGTCGACCACCGGAGAGCGTTGCCCAACCATAACAACTACTCATTCTCCCTTTTGACGCTCCCCCGAGAGTCATTTTTTTGCCTAACCCGTTCCTACAGGAAATAACTGGAAAGAAGAGCCTCGTCAAGGCTGATCGAGGCAATAAGTATCCCCCCCAAGAGAGTTGAACCGTTGAGCTTCACCAGCCATCCTCGCACCACCTGGAGACCACAATCGATGCAGAACCATGTCAGGTGCGTGGGGAAACCATCTGCAGCAAATGAGAAGCCAGAGATCACGGGTTTTTGATGATAAAAGCCCATCCAATTTGTGTTCTTCGTGCATTCTTCCAGGGCTATCTAGAACCGTCGGTCTTAGTCATGTTCTTGGTGACGCACAGCAACCGTCGGATCATGTTGAGCCTGCACCGTTGGATCTCGATCTAAGATCTAATCTCAGACGTTCGCTGTGAACCGTCATCGCGACATAGGAGCGCAACATGTGGTATAAGAGAAGCCTATCAACGATTGGATCCGCACCCGTGTTGGGTATTTTGTGTACTTAACCCAGCGTATTTTTGTATTTATTAATTAAGGCCTAATCATCCATCTGCCTTTTACCAAGTTTTGTGTACTTTGCAAAAAGACCCTTTAGGTTTGTTATTTATGTTCCGGTCCATGCTAGCTCTCCTCACGTGGCCGCCCACGTGAAGTGGGCATTTTGCAGGCAGGCCCTCGCTATTTTGCGTATTTTGATTTGGCCCACAAATATTTTATTGCCATTATATCTTTTTTGTGAAAATTACATAGACCATGTACATTAATTTAATTACATATATGCCCTTTAAGAACATTAATTTTTGTTGACTTGTTATATTTATTTAAAATAGTAATTATGCTCAGAAAAATCTCAAAAAATATATATAGGTTTCTTATTGCACGTACTTTCACGCCCTAATTTATTTGTTCATTTTAGGACCTTTTAGTATTTTATAAATGTCATTTTGAGCACATTTTTCCATGTTTGCAGTATAAAACCCATAAAACTCTTTTTGAAAAAATCCAAAAAAATGTATTTAACATGTGTTTATTTATTTTGAAATCCAGTACTTAAAAAACCTAAAAAGAAAAAAAGAAAATACATACAAATTAAAAAGCTCCAAAATTTAGTATAAAAAGATAATAAAATACTTAAAAATCCAAAAATATATCTTCTGTCTCTGAATTCCCTTTATATTATTTTCTATCTATTAAAATTAATTTGGAGAAATTTTGATAATGTTTGGTATTTTTCATCACCATTTCAATTTGGCCTATTTATTTTAATTCCTGATTTGGGATATATTTAACTTTAAAAATCCATAAAAATTATAAAAATTAATTTAAAAAGTACAAAAAATATTAGAAAAATATTTAAAACTCAAAAAAATTATTTGATGTATTTTGACTATTTATAATAATATTTATAATTATAATTAGCTTACATTGCATATATAGCCATATATTCTATTTTACGTATTTAAAAGAAAATGAGATATAAAATTTTGAAAAAATATAAAAAGAAAATATAAAATTAAAAAATTAAAAATAGAATATAAAATAAAAATAAAAGAAAATAATATAAAATTAAAAACCCACCCAAATAATAGACAAAGAATCACACAATCGTATTTGTGCATTCATTTACCCGATCTATCCAATTTTGCTCCTTGTATTCGACATTCTACATTTCTTGCACTATACACATCTTTGTTGCATAGTTATAATAAATTTTAAATCCACATTGTATTTTCATTTTTTTTGATTTATTTGTTGGTTAATTTTTTATTGATTGGGACCCTCAAAACTTTTATTTGATGTACTCAGACGTGCAAGTGTTGCTGCTAAGAAAGAGGCTCCTGTGAACTTTTTAACTGATCCACAGGATGGAAGATCCACACTTAGACATGCTGATATTTTGATTTTTAGATGGGTTGAGGGAAACATCCTTGTGTAGATCTGACAAAAGTTTCTCCGCTGGTGCGGTTGAAGAATGAGAACTTTACGGCGGAACATGCTGCCCTTAGAGCTCTTGCAGCAAAAGTGGTGAAGCACGAGAAAGCATGCGTTGAGAATCAAAATGCCTTCATCCTTTTTGGTTTTGATACCTTTGGATTCTTAGCACCAGAAGTTGTTGAGCTTTTGAAGAACCGATTTTGCAATTCAAAAAGGATTAGTGGCGTAGCTTGTTGCTCGCTTGTCCCTGATTTCAATGTACAAAAAATCAAGAAATGGGTCATGTTAATACGTTCGAGACTATCAGGTCGAGTAATTTAAATTGTTGCACAACAACAAAATTGTCTATAACAATATTATAATCTGAATGTTGATGGACAAAACTGGCAATGGTATATTATATATACCAATAGTATTTACTGTAAAATTTTCTTTTATTCGTGAAAATTACCGTTTAGATAATATTTGACTAACGTACGTTTGCAGAGCTGGTTTGGAAAGGAGCCGTCTCCTCATGCGATCGTGGTAAGAGTTATTTCTTAATTTCATTGACGCATACTTTGGTGGTGGATATCTGATTATTAATTTATGGGCAGATCCACGAGTGCCTTTCCCAACACTTTATTTTACAACAGGTAAGAGTGGAGGAGGAGAAGATGTTTGGTGTATACTTAAGCTTCATGGGTGAGCAGTCGGAGGCGAATAAGTACCGCTGCGTATTGGAGATGGGAGATGAAGATCGGGAGGATGGAAAGATGATATGGCGAGGAATTCCGAGGTCCATTAGGAAGGAATTCGACCGCAATTACGGATTAGCCCTTCGCCAAGGTGTGGTAAATCGATTGATTTCATATGGATTCCTCTCAGGAGGAGTTATTACAGGGTCCATATGGAGAAAATAATTACAAAAGATGAGGGCAATTCAATGCTTTGGATCTTCTCGTTGTGCCAAATTCTAAGGATTACATGTGCAGAATGATTTCCTTGCTACTGATTATTCTTTTTAGTGTTGTATATATAGTTCGTTTCATGAGTGATTTTTTGAATGGAATTCATGATCTAACTTTCGTACTTCGCGGATGGTTTTAATCTTGATTTCATTTACATTATTTTATCATTCATGTATTTTTTTAGATAGTCAGGTCAGTCCTCTACTCTCATCCTTTAGTAGTTTTTTTCTGGTAGAAGGTGGATGTTGGAAGATTCGAACCTTGGTCTATTGTTGGAGGAGCCATTGCTCAACCACCAGATCAATTATTGGTTCACGCATTGTCTATGCAAAATATCACTCCTACATGTGTTTAACAAAAGAAGATGTCAATTTACAAAATTTTGTAGATCGAATTCAATCAAGTAGTACCAAATATACATAAATTAATTAGCGACAACTTATTGTCATGGAAGTCAATCATCTTACCGGAGCAATTCAGCCTAGACATGTACCCTCGAGTGTAATGTGGGCACGGCAGAGTAGCTGTCGTTAACGGCAAATGTACTTAGATTCATCTATTTCTCTTGACATAAAATAATAAAAACTAGAAGCATGAACATCTACTTTTCCTTTTTCTTTTCCTTTTTCATTTCCAACATGTGGGGGAGAAATTCATATTTCATTTTAGCACACCAATTTCATGTTCCAAGATATCAACTTTAGCTTTCAACTACTTGGAATATTTTTTTAGTAAGTCATTTCTTTTTCAAAACATCTTAGACATTTAATAAGAGATGTTTATCATCAACTAATTGATAGTCAATCATTTTAAAAGAATATACTTCATTTTCATATTTGATAACTTATTTAAATAAATACTGCAAAGTATTGAAAATTTCATCACATAAAAGATTTACCTCAGCATCATCATCATTGTTGAGTCCAATCAGTCCCATGAATGTGTCTGCTTCTTCATCATCGTCGATGCTTATAGAATTATCCAAGCCATCTGCATTGTTTTCTTCCTAGGTTTCTTCTCGAATGTGAAGTCCATCTTTAATTGTAGGCAATCCCTCTTTACATGCCTACTTTGTTGCATGAAAGCATTTCCTCTCCTCGTATCTCCTTCTTTACATGCCTACTTTGTTACATGCCTACTTTGTTGCATGAAGTTTTTAGTGATGAGGGTAATATCCTTGTTTCTATCTTGATCAGAACATCATTTTGATTTTTTGCTCAGGGTAAAGGTTCTTCTCTGCCATCTCTTCCTCTCTCTCTCTCTCTACATCATTTTGTTAGTTATTTGTTTCTCTGACTAGAAGTCATGGGTGTTCTATTGTTTCTTTGATTTTAATGGTGACACATTGTGCTCACAAGTCACTTATAGTATGTATCTTTGACTTGCAGGTTTAGAGGTTGTTTCAATATTCAAGAAGACATCAAAAGATGAAAGACCTACTTCAAGAAGTTTTGCATTCTTGTTGTAACTTTATATATATAAATGTATTGCGAAGTTTATTGTATTGTTTGATACCTTTGTAAATTGAGAGAGTCGTAAAACTTTCCTAAATGGAACAAGCTCATGATCAATCACGTTGTACATTCTGATTGACCAATAATTAATCAACCATCAATAATTAACCAACCACTTTTTGATCGATAACTTCATGATTGATATGTTGAGAGCCTTGATCAATCATATCTAGTATTTAAAGTGATGTTTCTTTAACTACTACTTTTGATCGATCAACAGAAGTTGACCTAATCAATCACCCATGACTGATCAATCAATAAAATCAAATCTTCACAATTTCTTATAAGATTTGTCTATAAGCTCATATTTTCAAAGGTCTGACCCTACCACTATATAAAGGACCATGGACTCGTTATTGGAAGAAGCACCACATGTCACACCAACAAAACAAAGTATCTTTAGAGTTGTTATTCTCTCACTCTCTCTGTAATTCAGGTTCTTAAGAATTCCTAGTGAGTTTTTCAAGTTTCAAGAGATGCTCTGATTATTCTAATATGGTAGAACTCTCAAAATTAGCTTTCTGTTGCTTACAAGTTCTCAAGATCCTCTATAACTAGTCAAATACATTTTCTACATGTACTACTACTGAAAATTTTCAAGTGATATTATTTTGTTGGCATGTGCTATTTTGTTACAGATATTACTATTTCTTATTCTCATACTGATATAACTATTTAGAAATATATCCTTATAGTTGATATAATAATAGGTATTATACTTCTTCAACTCTTTTGCATAGGTACAATAGTTAGCAAAGATACAATTGGCAACTCACTCAACTCTTTCGAAAAAATTAGTCATGTTAATGGTCTGAAGTACAAACTACTTAATGTTTTTCATAATAATGATAAAATATTTTACAATAGCTAAGAACTACCTTTGAATTTTTAAAAGAAGGCACACTTCAAGTTTTCTTTAAAAAGCTAGGCACAAAAATATCTACACACTTATAATTGATTATTATTCATCATTAAATTGTCTTTAACTTCATAAAAAGATCCTCTACTATGGCATAAAAGAGTAGATCCCATTCACATGAAATTAATCGACAAACTTAGTAAACTTAGCTTAGTTAAAGGATTTCCCAAGATATTCGATAAGAAAGAAGATATGTGTTCAACACATAAACCAGAAAAACTAAATAAAACTACCTTTAAAATTAATAAATTCATAAGTACCACCAGTCTTTTTGAGCTCTTACATCTAGACCTCATTGGAACCATAAAAGATCCCTAGCTACCATAAATATAGCTTCCTCTTCTCCATGAGAGCTCCTTTATGAAGAAATGAAGGTTGGGCATAAAGAAACCTTTTTTAATCTCCTTAAAAGAGACATAAAAGTAGTTCTATCCATTAAAATGTCTTCTTCCATATTGGATTTCATTAGTTAGATAAAAAAGCCTCTAATCCATGTCTGAATTGAGCTCCAAAGATCTAGGGTATACTGAAGTTCAAGGAGAAATGAAAATCCGGGACAACCCCATGTTATATGGTAGAATGTCTTACTTGCCTTGGACATTGAATCTAAAGTTCCTTTACTATCCGGATGCTCTTAGGATATTTTTTAACAATATTAATCAATGAATTAAATTTTGCATGTATCAATTTTAGGATGTATGATATTACAGGTTGTGTAGCATTAAAATAGTTAACATTTGTGTGTTTTAAGAAGTTATGTTTCAGGAATTAAGTTATTTCGATTATCGTAGTTTATAAATCAAAATATATAGATGTCAATGTTAAAAGTTTTAATAGCAATATACTAAATTTCATCGAATTTCATGTATTTTTGCATAAATAAATTGATGAAGGAACTCTTGAATTTATATTTCCTTTATTTATTGATGTTTGTGTTTACTGTCCAAGACTATGCATCATTATTTGTTTGTAGTATCCTAGTATATGTGCCCTTCCACTAGATAAAGCTCTAATACCTACAAAACAATATATCTCCATGTACACTAGTATTACTACAAGAAAATTAACCTAAGACATGAATAATTTAATATTCGTTGCCATATCTTCCGTAGTTAAATATACAACAACGAATATTATTCGTTGCTTACTTCTTTAAATTAGCAATGAATAATGGTACTCGTTGCTATATTCCTTGCAACGAATCATATAATATTGATTTTTCGTTACCGTTTTCTTCTAATCGTTGCTAAATATGGCAACGATTAACGTGAATTTTAACAAATAATTAAACGAACATTCGGATCTATCTTGGGCTAATACCAGGCTTATATCCACAAAACTAAGATCCCTTCATATGATTTTTTTCCAACACTTCTTGGGCCGTCATCGCCCTCTCTTAGCCGGCTCAACATCCCAACACTCGCATCTCCTAACTGGTGAATTGGCTGATCTTCTTTGCAAATGTCCAAACCATCTTAAGTGATTTTCTCGCATCTT
This sequence comes from Ottelia alismoides, assembly GCA_037367405.1. NCBI lineage: Eukaryota > Viridiplantae > Streptophyta > Magnoliopsida > Alismatales > Hydrocharitaceae > Ottelia > Ottelia alismoides. The sequence continues at coordinate 823,896 of JAZKJV010001784.1, forward strand.
ATCCTCCATCAAAGCTACGCCAACTTTCTTTCTGATTGCATCATTCCGAATCTGATCTTTACGTGTGTGTCCACACATCCACCTTAGCATTTTCATTTCTGCTACATTCATTCTCTGCACATGTCTATGGTTCACAGGCCAACATTCAGATCCATAAAGTATAGCATGTCTCACGGCTGCTTTGTAAAACTTTCCTTTAATCTTTAAAGGAATTTTCTTATCACAGAGAACAGCAGAGGCTCCTCTCCACTTTAGCCAGCCTGCATTTATTCTATTAATAACATATCCATCAATTTCCCCATCATGTTGTAGAATAGATCCCAAATGTCTAAAGGAATCTCTTTTCTAAATGTTATTTTCACCAATCTTCACCTCGATTCCTTCACCATTGCTTCCATCAAAGGTGCACTTTATATATTCCGTCTTAGCCCTACTTATACGAAATCCTTTAGTCTCCAACTCATGTCTCCATACCTCAAGATTCTCATTTATTCCATATCTAGTCTCGTCAATTAACACAATATCATCAACAAATAACATACACCAAGGTAACTCATCCTGAATATGACTGGTCAACTCGTCCATAATCAAAGTAAAAAGAAATGGACTTAAAGCAGAACCTTGATGTAAAACAATGTTGATGTCAAAATATCCAGTCTTCTCAGACGGGGTCCTTACACAAGATAAAGCCCTATCATATGAGGTTAATGTATAGGACATGTATTTGTCTCTTCTCCAACACCCTCCACAATATCTCTCGTGGTACAGAATCATAAGCCTTCTCCAAATCAATAAAGATCATGTGGAGGTTATTCCTTTTAGCTCTATAAATCTCCATTGTTCTCCTCAGCAAATGGATGGCTTCAGTCGTTGAGCGACCTGGCATGAATCTGATTGGTTTTCTTTTACATTGGAAATTTGCCTCAACCTTCTTTCGATCACACATTCTCAAATTTTCATAGTATGACGCATCAGGTTGATACCTTTATAATTTGAACAATTTTGAATGTCTCATTTATTCTTATAAAGAGGCACCACGATACTCCTCCTCCAATCTTTAGGTTTTTTCTTGCTTCACCAAATAACATTGAATAGATTCGTAAACCAAGTCAAACCACGCTCAACTAAAACTCTCCATACTTCTACAAGGATGTCATCCGGTCCTACACCTTTTCCAGGTCTCATAACCTTCAAAACCTCCTCTACTTCCTTTCTTTGTATCCGTCTATAGCATGCACGATTCAAGTAACTTTCATTACAAGCTAGATCACCCAAAGTGATATCTCTATTTCCTTCCCCAATGAAAAGTTTATGGAAGTAATGCTCCCATCTAGTCTTTACATCCTTCCGAGTAACAAGCACATGACCTTCCTCATCCTTAATGCATCTCACTTGAGAAAGGTCTTTGGTTTTTCTTTCTCTTGCTTTGGCCAACCTGAATATATCCTTCTGTCCCTCCTTAGAGTTGAGATTTTTATACAAAACTTCATAAGCTTTTGACTTAGCTTCGCTTAGGGCATTCTTTGCTTCCTTCTTCGCTATGTTATAGTTTGTGACAGTTTCCTTTGTTTTATCCTTAGACATAGCTTTAAAGAAAGCTCTTTTTATTCTTAGCTTCTCTTGCACCTCTTCACTCCACCACCAAGCCTCCTTTTGACATGGAGCTCCTCCCTTTGACTCGCCTAGTATATCTTTAGCTACCTTTCGAATACAAGATGCTACTGCCTTCCACATCCCGTTTGCACTACCGCTACAATCCCATGATAAGTCTTCTAAAACCTTCTCCCTGAAGCTCGCTTGCTTCAGTGGAAGATTCCACCATCTAGTTCTAGTTATCTTAAAAACCCTCCTTTTCTTTACCAACCCTTTCATTTGTACATCTAAGATTAATAAACGATGTTGGGTTGTCAAACTCTCTCCTAGGATTACTTTGCAGTCCTTACAACACAGCATATCTCTTCTCCTCAGCGCAAAGTAATCTATTTGTGTTCTAGTTGGCCCACTCTTATAAGTAATTAAATGTTCCTCCTTCTTCTGAAGAGAGTGTTTGCTATGAAAAGATCATATGCCGTTGCAAAATCCAGGATGACTTTTCCCTCTTCATTTCTATCCCCAAAACCATGTCATCCATGAACACTAGCATATTCTGAAGCATCTTTTCCCACATGTCCATTAAGATCTCCACCGATGCAAATCATCTCTCTTTGTGGGATCCCTTGTAGACTCTTATCCAAATCCTCCCAAAAAGCTTGTTTAGTCCTTTCATCTAAACCAATTTGTGGTGCATAAACTGGGGTGATATTCAGACTTTCTTCTTCAAGCACCAACTTTAACAAAATAATTCGATCCCCGAATCTTTTCACTTCAATTACACAATCCTTCACATCCTTATGAACAACCACTACAACACCGTTTCTACCCTTATCTTTACATGAATACCAAAGTTTAAAGCATGTCTTCTCAATCTCCCTTGCTTTCTCTCCACCATTTAGTCTCTTGAAGGCATAGTATATGAATCTTCCTTCTTTCCATCATATCCACTATCTCCATCAACTTTCCAGTTAAAGTGTCAATATTCCAACTACCAATCCGTAACTTCCGTTGTAATCTCTTTTGGACTAACTTCTTTACTCGTATGCGTCCATTATGCGAGAACCCATGTAAATTTTGGACTACATCCGGGCGGTGATGCAGCGGAACTAGCTTAATTACCTGCATGCGTTCCTCATGCGAGAACCCTTGCAAATTTTGAACTACATCCAGGCTGCGATGTAGCAGCCCTTGCCAATTTTTCATTGCATTCGGATGATGCAACGCGTCGCAAGTAGGGAACCCCCAACAAAATCTGTATGTTTGCTTAAATCTATGTTGAAAAGATCCGACTGTCATGAGACAACTTCTTAAATAGTATTTTTTTAGAAAAAAAGTACTATTTAGGAAGTTGTCTCTGACTGTTTTACGTTGGTTGTCGGCTACCTAACGCAACCCTCCTCATTTACTCGGGCTTGGGATATAGCAACGAATATTCAAATTATTCATTGCCTTATATCCAATTTCTTGTAGTGTATGATATATAAAATATTAAAGAACGAGCCTTAAAAACACATGCGTGCACACACGCATACATGCAAGGTCGTTCTAATAATTTATAAGCTTGCAGGCCTCCAAGATGGGAGATACAAATGCATGATATACCGGTATAATAAGGTATACACTAGTACACACAACCAACGAGCTTGGTTCCTTTAGATATAAGGATTTATACCGATAATCGTTTTCCTTTTATGCCAGTTCACACAAATATCGTTACACATTTTTCTAGTGTCCCTAGTAGTAGATTTGATATATGGATATACTAAGCATGAATATGTGATATGCATCCATGCAAAATGTTGAGTTTGGGAACCATTCCTTAGCATATTAATTTACTTTTCTTCAATTGGCTAACCATTAAGAATGCTTATATTTTTTAAATTTTATTTGGATGGTCGCTTCTTATGTCGGTGTTATGTTGCCACGAAATTAATTATGAATGAACTAAAACGATTCCATGTATGTTATATGGAATATTTGATTTTGATGGTGAAATTAATATTTGAAATGCATGGATGCTTTCAATTTGACTTAACTTTTTATTGATTAAAACTTGAGCATGAGATGACCCTAAACATGTACTGGAGAATAGGTTTGTTGCATGTATGATAAATACATAATGTTGATATGGTTTCATTCATTATTTACATTGTCTAAACAATGAAAATGATATACACATTAAACCTTATTTTATTACTCATACTAACATACTATGATAAAAAAAAGTATGGGTTGAAATGTAATATGATGTGGGTTCTAGTAAAAGAAAAATTTGGGGTTGCCCGCCTCATTTTCTGGTGTTTTTTTATATTTTTTTCAAAAATATCATCATGTATATTCATCTATATATCTCTCATATATGTCATTTGAATTTCATCATAAACAAACACTCATATGCCCTTCATATAGAACATGTAATTTTGACGGTCTAATAATTGTTGTAGTCAACCTGTTATAGATGAAAGACATATGAGTCTCTGTTTCTGACGAAATTCGAATGACATATAGAAGAGATATATAAATGAATATACATTGTGATATTTTTCAAAAAAATAAAAACAACGCCGGAAAATAATGAGACAACCCCATTGAACCCTTCAGTAAAACAGTGGCTAAGTTAACAACGAGAAATAAAATGAGTTACCTCACGAATCCCAAGGAGACTATAGTTGTTTGCGTGATGTCTAGGGCAATTATTCAATACAAATGCTCATTACTTAATAACTACACTAAGTTTGTCAATCATATGTTTACTTAGCATGAAATAAAAGCACGTCGTATTGTTTATTTTTTTGGCTTTTACTGATTTAATATGCATTCATGTCTATTAGTTGTGCTCCTTTTTTGTTATTTATATGTGACTGATTTAGAGCATGCTAATGATAATTATTGAAAACAACTTTCACGTTGCTCGCTATACATATACATAATGAGCATATGAACTATGTATTTATTGTAACTAGAATTAAGTTAGATGAGAGATAGATCACCACTTGCCTAGCTAAGTCTAAACTAACAGTGAGATATGTTGACTAATTATCTTCTCCTACAACTTGAACCATGGAAACATAGTGGTTAGGTATTTCTGTAAGGACCGACTTATTGATAATAATGATTGTTTTGATGATCTATTTGACTTGGCATAACTTTTTGATATTTAATTGAGTGTCTTATGTTCATGTGTCTACTCCCAACCATGTGCTTCCTTTTTTTATTAATTTTACTTCATTGCCTTACAAATGATTCGAATCCGGTTAATGAAATATATGATATTCACAAATGGAACTTCAGGGAAAACAATAACATGCCAGTACTATTTGAACGAGTAAAGGGAGAGTTGATAATATATTACTAAATTAATAATTAATTAGTTTGGAGACTCTAGAAACCTCTCTTGGAGGTCAAGAGGCTTCTTTAATTTCGGATTAAGAGTTGAAAGACCCATTAGAAAATCGACATGAATTATTAATGCATCATCGAAGGGTTGGTTGAGGCAACTTGTAATGACATACATGGTGCTCAATGAAATCCCCAATCTTTAAGTATATCCATAACTTCTAAGATCATGAATAATGCTAGATGTAAATATTGAAATTAATTGGACAATATAAAAGTGGAATATGAAATCAACAAAAAGAAAGCTATTTTGAAGAAATGAAAGAGGAGTTCCCTATTGTTACCTGGCACTTGTTTATTTCTCTATTCTTCGTTAATGAGCATTTGCTCACTTTTTTCTTACATTTTTATCTAATAAAATTAGCATACCATCGTGAGACATCATCGAGTAGCCCATCAATCACTAGTCATTACTTCTTATTTTGAAACTTTATAATTTTTTAATTTCTATAGCTATATATACGTGTAAATAATTATTACTTGGGATGGTTTGATGTGTTCTATTCTATTGAAATGTTGGTTTGTCGATAAATGTTGGTTTGTCCATACACGATATGTTTGAAAGTAATATAGTAGAATGATTTCTTCAAATTCAGAAAACGCATCAGATTATAGTATGATCACTTAGTCTAATTTGAATTTTCACTACAAGAAAAAAAAGATAATCTGAGCAAGAATGTAGTTCTGTTCTGCTCGCATTATGGTCGTAATTTAGTCGTAATAAGCATATGCGACTACAAGTAATCGAAAATGCATGGTCGCAATTGCATGGCCGCAAAATCAACTACCATCACATTGTGGTCGTATTGTTCTCGTAGTATGCGAGCACAATGATCCCGCATGCTCGTAATAGGTGCTGCAAATATATTAAAAAATGCACCAAAATGCGACTACATAGGGACTACTTGTAGTCGCATTTTCTGATAGAAGAACAAAAAAGTTATGGAATACTTACACCCGTAACCCTGAGTAGTTTTCGTAATTACATTAGAAACCCCTAATAATTCATAATTACATGCAGAAACTCGAATAATCATTCTGTCTTACACACATGACCCTCTGTTAAGTTGGTCCAATAACTCAACCACTCATGTGAGTTAATATAACCAAACCACATCCAAGGGTTGACAGTAATGCTTTTTATTTTTTTTAATCAGGAGCACCATCCTCTTCTTTCTCCTCCTCCTTCCCCTCTCCCTCCTCCTACACTCCTCTAAAGCAGCAACAACATCGACTCCTCTCGTTCTCTATCGTCTCCCCTCCTCTGCCTCATCCTCCTCTGCCTCGCCCTCTTCTGATGTTCCCTTCTCTAGTCATGTGACCGTCACCCCTCCTCTGCCTCGCCCTCCTCCAATGGCCCCTTTTCCAGCCTCGCTCTCATGCAGGAACCCTCCTCCAGACCGCCCCATCCTCCTTCGACGTCCTCTTCTCCAACCCCTACAGGGATCCACCTCCCCTTCCAAGCCCCTCCTTTAGCCCTCAACACAGCTCCACCGCCTCCTCTATTGCTCCTCTAGACCCCCTTTGTTGCTCCCTCGACGCGGCTCCTGCAGTGTCTGACAAGTCGGATCTGGCAATCATTGTTTTAGCGTGTCTCTCGGCTCTTGGTATCCAAACCAATCAAACCATACAAGCAATCAACCCATGACAATATATGCAATGAAATCAAGGTGAGATGAAAATTATTACACCTACAAAATGTGTGTATAGTGAGCAAGTGTAGGGGTCAAGCCAATGAGAATAACAAGGGATACGTATAATTATAATTAATAACTAATTATTAATTAATTGTGTGCTTTTTAAACTTTTTCTAATTTTTCAGACTTTTAATTATATGTGAATTTTATGGATTTTTAAATATTTTATATTTTATATTTTATATTTTTAAATTTTATTTTCTTTTTTTGCAAATTTTATTTTTTTATTTTAAAATAAAATATATAATTACAATTAATATGATGTATATAATAGGTATAATATAGGTATTATGTATATAATATGTAATATGTATGTATATATGTATAAATAGATATAAATAAATATACATATATAATATGTAGAAAAGTGTGTTTTATGATTCTTATAATGCTTTATGTTTTAGTAATTTTAGGGGGTATTTTTGCTAATTTTATAGATTTTTTAAATTAATAAAAAGTGAAAAATAGTGTAGAGAATAATATAACCGAATTATTTTGGGTTTTAAAAATTAATAATACTGTCAAAATCTCCCAAAATTATTTTTAATATATACTATATATAATGGAGACAAATATAGAATAGAAAATACCTTTCATTTTAAATTAATTTCTACCGATTTTTATAATGTTGTCAGGGTTTTGTGATTTTTAAGGTTTTCTATTTGTATTTTTAGTTATTTTGGTCTGAAGATAGAATATATAATGATATAGGTACTATAATTTTTTGGATTTTTTAAAAGTATTTTGGTAATTTTTGGAATTTTATACATGAAAAATAATGTGTGTTTTTATTTTTTATAAATAGGAAAATAACAGCTGGCGAAACTCGATGCCGGCCATATGCGAAATCCGAGGGATTTTTTCGATGATGGAGGGCGATATGATGAAGGGGGAATGCATAGGAGATCTACGGCTATCCTAAGGGTTAGAGAGAGTGCAGAATAAGGAAGAAGAAGCCTCACCGAGGTGGCACCGGAAGATGGCTCCGGAGAGACCTCCGGCGAGGAGATATGCCTCGATTCAACACCCACGACGGCCTCCGAAGGCGGGGGTCGATTCCTGCTGTCACCAGGAAGATCCTTGGTTGCCTAGGAAATGAGTTTGAGGGTGGAAGTGCGATCAAAAATTGAAGGAAGGTCGGGGGGTGGTTTTGTATAGGTTGCTTAGGCGGCTCAAAGAACGAGGCGTGGCGATTGATGTAGCGACCCATCGCCCAAAAAGAACCAAGGGCGTAAATCCTCGATTAGTGGTGATGAAAAGTTAAGAAGAGTCCACCACGAGAAGATGCAAGGACTTTCCTCGAAAAAAACCGTGAAAATGGGTCAAAAACACGTTCTGACAGAGGGACAGGGGGCGGGTCAGAGAGTTGATCGAGGTCAACTCTCAAACCCTCCTGGTTGGTCCACGTGGACCAAATAGGAAAAACCCTGCAAAAATCATTTAAAAATCATTTTAAAATAGCAAATGAATTTATTATTTTCAGATTATAAAATAAAAATTGTTTATTATTTTATAAAGTATTTTATTACGATATTTATTTATTTTTTTCGAGATTAAAAATTACAAGTTTCCCTTTTAGAGCTTATATACATGTATTAATATTTTATTTTTATTATGTATATTTAATTTTATTATTTTTTTTATGATTTTATAAATTTATAACTTATTTTTATGAACTGGAATCTATTTTTATTTTATTTTTCTGATGTAAGTTGTACAATTAAATAAATAGAAGTATAGTTTACAGAGTATAGTCATATGTATTATACCTAGGTATTATATACAAGTATTTTATTTTTGAGTTTTATTGATGTTTTTATTCCGACTTTACTATACGTATATATTACAAATAATATTTACAAAATTATAAAAATATAAAATTAGAAAAATAATGAATAATAAATAAAATGAATATTTTAATCTGTACAAGTATATAATAGGGGTCCAAAACTCAATTTTCAAACTGTAGCTCCGCAAAATATGAAACCACCTTCATTAAATAGATTATTAAAAATTATATACAATTAAAGGTGATTTTTATACGTTTTGAGTTTTTAATTGAGAGATACAGGTCTGGAAAGTTGGGATTCTGGAATTTTATCCAGACCCTAACTTTTTATCTGTACATTATTTTTGTATGAAATCAATTTTGTATTTTTCTTTATTTAATTATCTACAACTTTCATGTACAATGTTTCTTTATTTGAGGTGTAGAAAGTGGAACCAAAAATAGGTCCCAAAATGAATAAAGAATGAATTAAATAAAGGGATTTTATCACTTGTGTCCCTCCGAGATATCGCAATTTCAGTTATGCCCCTATCTTTTTGGTAATATCAGTTGTGCCCCTCAAAACTTTCTCCGTCATCAGTTGTGCCCTTCCGTTAGTCTGACCGTCAAAAAATTAAAATAACTACAGTTTACTCAAACCATGGCGTGGTTAAGAGGGGTATTATGGTCACAATAAATCAAATGAGGAGAGGCTTGGGGAGGAGGTGCAGGCTGGAGCGCGGGCGGCAGGGGCCAGGGGAGGTGCGTGGCTGCGGGAGGAGGTCGGGCAGGGGGCAGCACGATGCGGGGCGGGGGGAGGGGGCGGTGGGGGACAGGAGGTGGTGCGGTGCAGGGAGGCGTCCTGGGCGGTGCGGTGCGGGGCAGGGGGTGACCGGGGCGGCGCGATGCGGGGCAGGGGGCGACCTGGGCGGCGTGGTGCGGTGCAGGGGGAGGGGGGTGACCTGGGCGGCGTGGTGCAGTGCAGGGGAGGGGGGCGACCTGGGCGGCGCGGTGCGGAGCAGGAGGGCGACCTGGGAGGTGCGGTGCTGGGCAGGGGGGCGACTTGGCGGCGCGATGCGGTGCAGGGGGAGGCGACGCCATTGCAGAGCGGTGCGAGGTCGGTGAATCTCGCAGAGCGGCAGCGTCCTGGAGGCGAAGGCGACATGAGGGCGGGGGAAGGGGGAGGCAGGGGCGACCTGGGCGGGGGCGACCTGGGGGCAGGGACGACCTGGAGGTAGGGGAAGGGGGAGGTGCAAGGGCGGCGGGGGCAGGGGAGAGAAGTTCCTGGGCGGGGGGGAGGGTCTCGAGGCTGAGGAGGTGGTGCGAGGGCGGGGGAGGAAGAGAAGGGGAAGAAGAGGAAGGGAGGAGGTGCGGTGCCGGGGAGGGAGGGGGTACGGAGAGCTCGGGGCGGAGAGGGAGGAGGAGGTTGGAGGAGGAGGAAGAAGATGGGGAAGAGGAGGAAGAAGAGGATGGGGACTGTACCTTTTAAAATGACCACATAACCTTTTTTAAAAAAATAATTCCGCTTATGTCCTCAAAGTAAACGTCCGTTTGCACTGTAGATGGACGGTCACTAACCCGAGGGGCACAAGTGATAAATTAGCAAGTTTTGAGGGGCACAACTGATATTACCAAAAAGATAGGGGCATAACTGAAATTGTGATATCTCGGAGGGGCACAAGTGATAAAATCCCTTAAATAAAAGGTATTTTTATTGTATTTTTGCCCTTATCTCCCCCTACTTTATTCATTGTCGACCTAGTCATCAAGATGCCTAGGTCTCGGGGTTTTGGGTCATAAAATATTTGCAATATTTTATTCTTTTTCTTTTCTTTTTTTATTCTATGATTTTGGCTTTAAAAATCGCAATTTGTACACTATTTACACATTGATGCATGGATGATAAAATGCATGAATTACCGCTATTTACACGCATTTACTAGACTTTTTAAGGCCAAAATGATAGAATAAAGATGATGAAACATAGATTCATCACCCACTAAGGCACGCTCATCGACGATTGGAGTGGTGTCACATAGGCCCACTTAAGATGATCGTACGACTGGGGAAGGACGATGTTTCAACTGAGATTGGATGGTTCGGATTAGTTCTGGGCCGTGGTCTTGATCGACCAGCTCTCAAGTGCTCACGAAGAACACCCATGAACAACGTCTTGATCCTGCTTCGATCATTGAATCCTCCTGCCTCCGGCCACCATTTCCTCCTCCGATGGGTGCTACAACTTCCTGGAAGCTTGTTGCATATGTTGGAAGGCTTCAAATGATTCCAGGTCCCAGCAGGATCTCTCTTCTTCATGGCCACCTAGAGTTTCTAATTCACCTTCGATTATGCCTCCAGGTGCTTTATCCCAAACTTGCACCGGCGTAGAAAGATTCTGGATCGAGAGCAGGTCTCTCGATCGGATTTGAATCCCATTCGCAGTGGGGAAGCTCTGACGGTGCATGAAGAGGAGCTTCGACTCCTTTGATTTGGGATAATCAGGGGTTGCAAGATGGTTCATTCGGTGGACAAAGCGATGATGATTGAGATAAAGGTGTTGGCAAGTCAAAATAGGGTGGGATGTACGATGAATTAGGGTTGGAGCTTGAATCTCCAACAAATGAAAGATTTAAAAGTAAACTAAGTTACGACCTAAAAGCATAAAAAGAAACCTAATCTAAGTTGCATAAAATAAATGCAAGATAAAAAGCCAACTAAACCACCTTGAAACTATGGAGAACCAGGAGCAGAAGGCCTTCATCGGTGGTGCTCCGGGGAGGCTAGATAACCTCCTTCACCACTTTCTCCATGCCGATAGGTATGGGGACTCATGATGTCACCAAGAGTCGACTCCAAGGAAGTCCCTTTGGTGTTACAATAGCGGAAGAAGGATAAAAATTGCAAAAAGGGGGGTTGGGTGTTATTTATTGAACAAAGGTTTTGGCGAAAGGGGAAGAGGGATTGCATGAAGAGGAGATGGAGTTGGTGGGAGCTAGATGAATAGAAAGATGGAGGAATGCATGGGGAAGGGTTTTGGTGAAGGGATCGAGGGCTGAGAAGGCATGGAAGAAGAGTGAAAAAGAGGAGAAGAGGGCGCCTGTGAGTTTTGACAAGGCAGATGGCTGAAGACTGAAAAGTTGATCGGAGGTTAACTGTCTGAGACTCATGATTGGTCCACGTGGACCAATCAGGAAAATCTAGATAATAAACCCCTTATTAAATCTATTAAAAATAATAAATGATTAGATTAATTAAAAGTCAAAACATGAAAAATGTTCATTACTTTATTGGCATTTTTATTTATTTTTACAAGTATACATATAGGTATAAATACTTGCAATTGATCTCTTTTATTTTTATTTTGTATTTTAAAGTTTATTATTATATGTACATATTTTATATATTTATAATATATTTAAATACATATTTTTATTTTATTTTCTGACTTTATTTATATTCTTAAATAAATATGTATATATACATTATAAATATTATATATTAATAATTTATTTATTTAAATGTATTTTTAATAATTTATTTTATGTTTATATTTTAATATATTTCATTCAATATTTACAAGTTTTTTAAAATATAAGAAAGGTAAAAATATAAAGAATAAATATAAAGAATAACATATACAAGTATACAATATAATGGGACCCCAGAAAGTCAGCTTTTGCATCTTAACTTTATTTTTAATGAAACTGCCTTCATTAGATAGATTATTTAGTTTATGAACAATAAATGTGAGCTTGATGAATTTTGAGTTCATATGAATTAGATATTGGCCTGTAAAGTTTAGTTTGTAGTTCTTTCATATGTATGTCCCACTCACACTGTACATTATTTTTATGTAGAATTATTTTTGTATTTTTACTACACATTCATATGTATAATTTTAATGTAGAATATTTATTATTTGAGGTGTGTAAAATTTAAAATGAAATATGATAAAAATGGTAATTTATAGGGAACTAAATTATTGTTTTGACTAGTATTTTTATACAATTGATCTCCATATCTCCCTATACTTTATTCTTAGTTGATTAAGTCAATATTGACTTAGTCTCGGGGTTTACGGTCATTCAGTATTTTCAATACTTCATTTATTTTTCTTTTCTTTCCTTTATTCTTTTATTTTAGAATTAAAGATTTATTTATACAATATTTCTAGGTTAAATAAGGAATGTTATTTTATACAAATTAATACTATTTGCATGCATTTAACTAGGGATTTAAGTCTAAAATGAAAGAATAAATGTGATGAAATATAGATTCATCAGGTCCTTGTAAAGTACTCTTCACAGCGACGTGTTCTCTCACACATATTGACAAAAACCATGTCTTCAACATCATCATTTGATAGAGTCATACAACCCATCCTCCTTTGGACCTCTAAGGGAAAGATCCTCTCTCGAAATTCACTCATATCTCTCCTCCAAAAGACGGATAACAGAGTGTAAGGGAGCAGAGGAGCACTGTAAGGGACCAATGCACATACCAACACACACACACAATTATACACACTCACACACACAAACAACATACACACACATGTATACATACATTCTCGCACACACCAACACACACACACACGTATACATACATACACACACCCCAACTCATTCACACACACACATTTATATACACACACTTTCTTATACACACACCAACTCGCACACACATACCAATACACACACATACACTTTTAAACACACAATTACATACACGTACACACTCACTCACTCACCTATGCATACACCAACACACACATACACTCACTCTCTCACACTCACACTCGTAATTGCACTCATGCACCCATGCATATACCTACACTCGCATGCATACATTAACACACACCACCGCACAAACACACATTCATACACCACACACACATGCACACACAAACACATACATGTATTGAACATCTATTATTTCTCTTTGGCATTTCATCAAACACATACATTGCATAATAAAGAAAACACATACAAACAACAACAAGCATGTCATTAACGAAATGTATAAATTAAAGAATGAACATCAAATATTAACACACACACTTCAACACCCACAACTTTCTTAAATCACATACGAGAACAACATCACATATTACAAAAAAACACATTAGAAACCGTTTAATTTAATCAGGTAACATAAAACTTCTTAATAACCCACCTTATGGTCTAGTGGTAGAAGCAGTGAGCTCCCACTCTCCCCCCCCCCAATCACTAAAAAAGCTTCTTAGGCATTTCAACAAACACCTATAATGTATTTGAAATTAACAAACATACTCAAATACAATCAGTACTCAAAATAAAAACTAATGACAAAATTAAAAGGCAAGAAATATACTTCATGAACATGAGATTAAGATGGGGGAGATGCTCGCCTGTATGGAGATGGAAGAGGAAGGGATTCTATCCAAGGCATGAAGGCTGAGAGGAGATGGCGTGAGAAATGAGGATGTGAGAGAGGTGGAGAAGGCTGAGAGAGGAGGAGAGGGTAGGTCGGGGTGTATCATGAAGGGAGGAAGTTGGGCGAAGCTAGGGCTTGGAGGGCGAGGAGGTGAGGCGCAAGGGAGGAGCGAGGTAGGGTTGAATTGAATAAGAAATGAGGTTCTGTTCTAAACGGACATTTTGTTTAGCAGGCTATGTGAATACAATATGCGACCACAATGTAATCGTATATTGAGGCGCCAAATCCCCAACCTCAATTTTGTGATCAAATATTATCTATGTGACCACCAGTTCTGTGAAAGTGCTCGCATTTTATATTGTGATCACGTTCTCATTACTAGTGGTTGCAATTCGGTGACTTTTCTTGTAATGTTTTCTTAATTCACAAAGATGCTAACATCATTGTAAAACCAAAAATGATGTCTTCTATATCTCCTATGATATTTTGACACCTATTCATGACTGTACCAGATACATGACACATAATTTACTAATATGTAAATCGAGCTACATAAATGGCTCTTTTTTTGTTGAATGAAAGGATCCGATTGAGGAGCCTAAATTTTTTTTGTTGTGAGAGCACATTATGGGGAAATTTCGCCGTTCCACCTCAACAAATGTGGCTCGTTCCTTGGTCCACCCCCTCTCCCCAAACCTCTCAACCGCCATAACGACCACGACCCAACGATCTCCCCTCCCCTCCTCTCAAACCCCCCGTTTCCCCGGAGCACCCCTCATGCCTCGCCATTTCTAGCAGTTCCACCGCTTAGTCCTCCAAAGATCGCACCTTTAGCTCTCATCTCGATCTTTTCCACCGCCACCGGATCCAAACCCAGTTGCAGCGTCAGAGATATGGAGAAAGGGGAGCACGAGTCCGACAAGGAGCCCATCCGCGACGACGATGGAGACGACGGGGAGACCGAGGACGACATGGAGGAGAGGGCCGCGGTCGTGCTCGGGCCTCAGGTCCCTCTCAAGGAGCAGCTCGAGATGGACAAGGTTTGGTTTGGTTTTGTTTTGTTTTGCGGGGGGGGGAAGATGAGATATTTGTGGATTTCTAGGGTTAGGGTTTTGATTATTTTTTGTTGCTTTTTTTACATTGTTTTTGGGCGTTCTGTACCTTTTTTACAGGACGATGAGAGCTTGAGGAAATGGAAGGAGAATCTCCTCGGAAGTGTCGATCTTTCTGCCGTCGGAGGTATTTTCTTGACCCATTTGGTTTGATTCTCTGTTTTCATTTGATTTTATTTTACATATGTAGTTCTGAGAAAGTAGAGACCTATTGCTCGTAAAAAGTCCGTATGCAGAAGATGAAATACACAACACTCACACATGACATGTCTTCTATGAAAGCTATCCATGATTTGACATTTTACATTTTTCATAAGGCAGATTCTTCCTAGAAGTTGTAGCTAGACTAATATATGGAAGGAAAGTAAAATCACTTGGAATCAAATATAAATCAATCATAAGTTCTTTACCAAGTCAGACAATGCCGGGCGACAAACTAGTCAAGTTGACCAACTAATGATCAGCTAGCTAATATTCCCACAAGGGCCTTATCGAATGGCACGATCAGATTGTTGATCAGACTAACCCACTGCTTTTGCGATGCTGGTAGCATTATAAAATCGACAGCTATTGAGGTTTTAATCCGATGATTGTAGGATGAAGTTCAGTTTTGTAGCATTGCATGTAATATGTGGCTAATTCTGATAATCTGTGATGTAGTTACATACAGAATAGGTGCCATGGAAGTTTCATTCCAGAATTATCGATAAAATATTAGTGATGCGTTATGAAATGGGATGCTATTCGTTAATAGATCCGAGCGTATGCATGGTAACAATTTGCAAAGGTTGATAACTAAAGAATGTGTGAAAAGTTTGAAAATATCTTATCCTACAATGATTGTCCTTGGAAAGCTATACATGGTTCATCAACTTGAACAGGAAAACTGCTGTTCTGGAAATAAATTCTACTCAATCATGTGGCAGATGCCCTGCTTGGACCCCTGCCTCTCTAAATGGGCAGAATTTTAAATTGTTAGGAATAGAGAACATAGGATAGCTGGTTATGTTACGAAAGGGAAATTCTACCTTAAAAGGGTGGTACAATTTCGTTGAGGTTGTGTCAGATAATAGAACTGCATTATTTATGTTCAAAATGCTGTCTAGACCTATCTTCTGATTTTTGAAGTGACTCGACCAAATTGGCATGAAAAAGAGATAATTATTGCAAAAAGTTTATATGGAAGCCATTTAAAGGTGTTAGAAATGTGCATAGAAACCCAAGAGGATTCTTAATACCCAAAAGAGCATGCTATGTGGTCAGTCTTCTTGCTCCAATGCATAGCACGTCCTAACAAGGAGTCTGTAGAAAAATAAAAACCAATATTTATAGGAATTTTCACATAAACACCCCTATAAACTCACAGTAGTACATGAATACCTTGTAGATTTTGTATTTTAAGAATACTCCATTTCTCGATTTATAAAAATACCATTTTGTTCTAGGATTTGTATTACTTGTGCCCCTCTTAGATATTGCAATATCTCTTATGCCCTTCCTTTTTTGGAATATTTGTCGTGCCCCTGACTTCTTGCTCCGTTATCTCTTGTGTCAGATTAGTTGTCCTCCATCCGCATCCTAAATGGACATTAGCTTTTAGACACAAAGGTAATTAGAAAGAAATACCTAGGCTAGATATGACATTTTTAATAAACACGTCTTTCTTATCCCCATTCATCCTCCTCTACCCTAAACCCATCACCACCTCCTACCATCTCCTCCTCTAATCCCCTCATCCTCTATCCTAAGGGTCCGTTTGATAACCGGTTACCCTGGGGTAACCCGGTTTACCCTTCTCTATTCTTGGGTTGGAATTCCATCACAAATTATAGTAACATCACATCACATTCCTTATTCCAACCCTCTCCAACCCTCATAACCATCCCAAACAGCTACTATTCACATCAGGTTACCCCAGTTTACCTCATTACAGTAACCAAATAGGCCCTAAGCCTCCAGGAGTTGTTTTTGCTCATTGTAAGAGCCACAAACGCTTCAAGACAGGCGCTATCTCCTCCCGCAATGTCTTTGACTTTGCCCTCCTCCTACAACGTCTCTCTCAAGTACACCGGTGCCTCCCTTTTTTAGTACGCCTTAGCCGAGTTTGGAACACTCCTATCCAAGGCCGGCGAGGAAGAAGCCAACATGGGTTGCTCAATACCATAGGATGGGGTCAATGCACAGAGGTGAAAGGAGGAAAGGGAAACCTGGATATATAAATGCTAGTGTGATCTCGTCCAGATAACGAACGACTTGGATGATCACTTCCTTTAAGGCGTTTAAGAGCGCGCAAGTGGATGTTGATAGCAGAGGGGGTTGGAGGAGGTGGGGCTGGTTGTGGAGGAGGTGGAGCATTGTTTTTGAAACTGAACCAGAAACCTTATCGAAATGGTTGGATTACAGTGTAATCAAACTAGCTCAATCGAATGATGACATCATCATCTTTTAAAGCTGTAATAAATCAAACCTATGAGAAAAAGTGGTTGAACCAACTAATCAAATCAAAACGAAACAAAATGTATAAAAAATATACATGTAAATATACTTGAAATAGAAATAAAATATGTAGAAAATTTGTATATTTTATAGTATACATAAAATATTTTTTTGTAGGCACCATCAAAAGTCACACACACACACATATATATATATATATAGGCCTAAATGCTCTATAGAATAATAGTAGTTTAATTATATTTAATATCCATTACACGTAAAAAGTTGTATTAGAGTAGTTGGTTAGGAGTTTGAGGAAGATAACCAAAGGTCATGGGTTCAACTCTCATCACTAGGATTATTGTTTAATAAAGTAAAAGTTAATTTTGATTCAATTTCGATTGAACCTGGTTAAATCGGGTGAAAATAATAGGTTGAACCAGTGAGTTGATTAAATTTTGAATATTTGAATCGATCCGATAAGAATTGGTTAATCGGGCCGGTCCAGGCCTGGTTCGTCAGTCGAACTGGTCAGTCCAGTCTTGCTTCAAAACATTAGGTTGGAGGGCTCAAGGTGAATGCGGTGGGTGGTGATGGCAGAGGTAGCTAGAGGGCTCGAGGCAGAGGAGGCCAGAGAAGTAAGGGGCAGAGGAGGTAATGGTTTCGGTTATGCCCATCTTACCAACACCTTGGTTTGAATAAACCATGTTTTAGTCAACTCATTAACGGTCAAGCTAACAAAAGCACAAGTGATAATGAAGCAAAAAGACAAGGGCATGACTGATATTCCAAGAAAGAGAGGGGTATATTGATATTGCAATATCTAAGAGGGACACAAGCGATAGAAACTCTTTGCTCTTTTTTTTAAAGATGGAAACCTCCAATAGATGCCCATCCAAGACTCACCCATGAGATTTTGAGCACTGGTCTCTCGTGTGGTAAACATCACCGACTATCAACAAACTAGTCACCTGGTTCAAAAACTCTTTGTTCTATTAGGATTTTTTTAAATTGAGAAGTTTATAAGATTTTTTTGTAAAATGAAGGGTAGTTTTATAAAATAGACAGGTCTAAAGGAGTATTTTGTAATATAAAGTTACAAGGGTATTCATGTAATATTGCGAGTTTACTTGGATATTTATGTATAAAAACCCTCTATCATACATACAAACCCTATGGTGTCTTATACTGGTAGACTGATTATAGCAATTGCATAGAGAACCAACAAAAGAAAGTAACAAAGAATAAAGTCCGTCTGCTATAATATAAATATCAACACTCCCTATTAAGCTAGAATGTAGATCTATCACTCAACTTTGAACAATATCTCTTAAAAGATACTTCTACCACGTGCCTTGCCAATCATATTTCTAGTTGATGATCAACCACTTCATGTTGGATTGTTTGCGATGAATAATGTTGCTTTATTATCGCTTTCTTATGCATGAGGAGAGACAACTCCACTAGAAGACAGGCCATAATAGTTCTGACCCACGTAACTTCTGTAATAGTTGGAGTCATCTCTGTATTTTGACTTTAAACTTGGTCTAACAATTACAATATGCTTTTTTTCTTCTCGATGCAATCTGATTGCCACCAATAAACACATAGAAATAATAATATAGCTTTTGTCCTTAAGAAAACCAACATAATAAACATCAAGAGGCTTCCCTTTGCGGAAGAGAAGTCCCTTTTTTGTGCAATCACTAGCGGTAGACGCCGATCCAACGCCTTACACTCCATTGTTGTGGATGGGGTCGCGGTGGAGGGGAACCAAAACATGGGCATAGCAATTGCTAACTATTTCAGAGAGGCTACTTCTGCAACTATACCGAGACGTTGGAAAAGGTTGGGTCGGAACACTAGAATGGTGGAGTCTCATCACCACGATGCCCTTATCCGTGCTGTTACCCTTGAGGAGATTAAGGATGTTGTTTGGAATCTCAACGGCGATGCAGCGCCTGGCCCCGATGGCTTCCCTATCGCCTTTTATAGGGACTTTTGGGATCTCGTTTGTCATGACGTGCTTGAGGTGGTTTCGGAATTTTGCCAGGGAAATAGGGGATTCGATCGTATCAACTGGGCTCTAGTGGTTCTGATCCCCAAGTGCTCTGCTCCGTCCACAGTCGGGGACTTTCGCCCCATTGCCATTTCTAACGCAATTTATTTAATCACGGCGAAGGTGCTTGGGAGGAGGCTTAATGGTATTCTTGGTTGCTTGGTCTCCCCGGCTCAATCGGCTTTTATTCCTGGCCGCCAGATCTTGTGGCGGATTGGTGGAGGCGGGGAGCGAGCGGTGTCCTCTGGAAGGTTGACTTTGCTAAGGCTTACAATAGCCTTGATTGGTGATTCCTGTGGTCTGTTTTACGTCGGGTGGGCTTCCCGGACGTTTAGATTTCCTGGATGAGGCGTTGTGTCACCACGGCATCTCTCTCAATCTTGATTAATGGAAGACCGGAGGGGGGCTGGATTCAACCTCGTAGGGGGCTACGGCAGGGTTGCCCTCTCGCGCCAATGATGTTCATCCTTGCGGCTGACGTGCTGGCTGATATGGTGTCGGGGATGATCAGCCATAGCTTCTCTTCGGGCTTTTTAAGGGAGGGGCTTCAGGTCCCGATTATCCAGTATGCGGATGACACCCTCTTCCTCATTGAGGGGGGTATCGAGGCGGACGCTGGTATGGCTACGACGTTGGAGATCTTCTCGGAGATGTCTGGGCTGCGCAAAAATAACAACAAATCTTCTTTCGTCCCGTTTGGTCTTGCGGAGCAGGTGGTTAATGGGCTAGCAGTGACCTTGGCGTCTAACCAGGTCTTTCTGCCTCTTGAGTACCTGGGCATGCTGCTGACTTTGGGGAGGACGAGGTTCCGTGACTGGCTGAGGGTGGTGGAGAAAGTGGAGATGTGTTTGGCGGGTTGGAGAGCTGCTATCTTGTCGAGGGGGAGGCAGATTGGTTCTTCTCAAGACCGTGCTCTCTTCCATACCTACTTATTTTATGGCTAATCGCAAGATCCCAAAGGGTATTCGTGAGAGGTTGGAAAAGCGGATGCGATCGTTCTTATGGGGAAACAACTCCGGTGGTCGTGGGGGGATCCATCTTGTTGGTTGGGAGGATGTCGCATGTCGGAAAGACCAAGGGGGCCTGGGGGTGAAATCTCTTGAGCAGATGAATGAGGCATTTCTCCTTAAATGGGCAAGTAGGATCCGGGGTCCGGGTGAAGACTTTGTTTGCATGGTGATTCGCAGCATCTATGATGTGAAGGGCGTGCCCCATAGGCAGCCCATTAATCAGGCTACCATGACGCCTTTTTGGAGAGGAGTGCTGAAGTCTTTCGTGTCAAATCTTGAGCTCTTCAGATCGGTCTGTGGGAGAGGGGATAACTTCTTGTTTTGGGAAGACAATTGGACCGGGACGGGGGCCCTCTGCTCTCGCTTCCTACGGTTATATGCCTTGGCGGTCAACAAGCACTGCTCGGTCATGGATTGTTGGGTGGACGGTTCCTGGTGGCCTACGTTCTTCGCAAATTTCTCGGACCAAAGACTGGAGGATTTTTTGGTTTTGCTTGACGTTTTGAGAGAGTTTGGGGCCCCATCTGCAGTAAGAGATCATTGGTGCTGGAAGGTCGGCCCTTTCTCGGTCAGGGGGGCTTATGGGGCAATTTCCAGACCGCCGTCGGCAAGTTCGGAGCTGCTGATCAGGGACTGTACTTCTATTTGGGGTTCAAACCCTCCTGAAAGAGTTGGTTTCTTCTTGTGGCTTCTTCGGAGGAAGAGATCGATGATGCACGATCGCTGCGTCAGATTGTGAACAGATGCCTGCTTTGTGATTGCGAGATTGAGACGGTGGAGCATCTTTTTTTCTTTTGTCCTTTGGTCGTGCAGGTCTGGCAGGAGGCGGATGTGGCGTGGTGTCGCGTTGATGATTTCCAAGCCTTCTGGAACTCGCTTCACGATAATAGAGATAGACCTAGGCGCGAACGGCAGGTTCCCTTTGCTATTCTCTGGGCGATTTGGAGGGGGAGAAATGACCCGCTGTTCTCGGGTCATAGGTTTTATAAGGAGAACGTGGGGTTGTTGGCAAAGAGGTTGGTAGACGATTGGGTGTTATAATTTACTTTTCAGAGGTGTTCTCGTTTTCTGGGGTGTAGTAGCGTTTTTCTTTTGTAATTTTACTTTTGGTTATCAATAAATTTTGAAGGGACGGACACCACCAAGTGTTTCCCCCCTCCCTTGCAGACTTTCAAAAAAAAAAACTTTGAGGAATTTAAGGATTATCAAGACTACATACAAGTTTACCTTCTTCAATTTTTCCATAAACTAGCTTATTTGGCTAAATATAAGAGCCCTATATAATGTTTGGCATCAAAATTCTCAGTATAATCATGATGGAAGTGAAAATCGAGGTGTAATAATAAATGGATGAGATCCCCACATTCTATCTAGTCTCCTGTAGAAGACATGTAACATATTTCTACTAGCTTGGCAACTACTGCGCTCTGTTCGCGGGGGATTCTGATTGACTAGGAGGAGGCAAGGAGACCCTCTTCATCGCTTCCTCTGAGGTTGGCGCTATCTCGAAGGGCAGATTCAAGGGGGATATTATTGCAATATCCCCATGGAAGGTGCTTGCAAGGGGCCTCTCTGTGGAAGAGGAAGTTGGTTTGCTAAGATGGTCGGGCGATTGGATCTCACGTATGAGATGACGACGCCCCCCTGCATGGGAGGGTGCTTTTGGAGACAAGAACCTTGATCGTGTCTGTGTTAAAGGGTGCCGTACTCCATGTGGAACCTTAACACCCTTCGGGCTGCTCTGGGAGGTATTGTTGAGGTTTTGGGGTTGGAATCAAATGATTGCCACCCCAGGGATCCGCCAGACCCCGTGTTAGCGGTTCAGCATGCTCGCTTATCATGTCTGGGTGCATGGGAAGCCGTTGCTGGTGGAAATTTCCTCCTCGAGCATGTCCAGGTGTCATGATGACCTTCTGCGGGTGCGGCTGGACGAGGAGTCGCGTCCTGTTCAAAGAATCGAAGAGGTGGAACCTGTTGCTTTCGCCGGGAGAAGGGCCCTCCGGTCACGCCTGAGGTGAAGGTCCCGAGTTCTGGGGGCGAACCTTGTGTGGTTCAGTCGACATCTCGTGTTCTCGTTGTTGTGGCGGCGGGTCTGATCCGTTCGCTGGTTACCTCGACGGGGCCTGCCGAGAAGGCTGAGTCTCGGGAGTGGATGTGGCACGGAGTCCGCTCGTCTTCCAAGTAACCTTCATTTCGGTTCGTTTTGTGGCTCGACGGGGAGCAAGTTGAAATCTTTACTTTCCCAAGGGTGATCGCCTCGATTGGCGGGGTGAGGCCACATTCGTCTATTGAAGTTAACAGGGCCCGCTTTGTGGCCCCACATGGGACTGAAGACATGGTAGAACGGGTCGACCCGTTTAGGGTTCCCATCGAAGGTATGGGGGCTTACCGCGCCAATCGATACTAATTCCCTCCGGGTCGCTGAGGCCCGCCTGTGTCTTCTTCCCCTGAGAACATCATCGACACCCTTATGCAGGTTCAGCCTCCTTGACAGATCGGTGGCGGAGCATTTGGGGGTGATAGCCCCGAAGGAGACGGCTGGCAGGGTGTTCTAAATGAAAGTCCTCTCCTGGAATATACGAGGTACGGGTCGGCCCGAGAAGCGACTTGCGATAAAGAATCTGGTTGGATACCTCATTGGCTGATATTTTCTTTCTCCAAGAAACCTAAGCCTCTGGCAAAGCTATTGATCTGCGGAGGGTGCTTGGCAGGGGGCAAGTTTGAGATTGCCGACCTGGAGGCGACAGGGGCTTTCGGTAGTCCACTTATGGGATGGAAGACAGATGTCTTCGATTTGCTGGCGGTCTCCAACCTGCAATCGCCGCTCACTGTTCGGCTCAGGAGGAGAGTGGACGGGCTCATCTTTCTCATCACAAATGTATACGGCCCCACGGGGCAGGAGCGGGGGCCGCTGGCTGCCAAGCTTGAGTCGATTGGGTCGGACCGCGTGGATGGATTTTGGCTGGTGGGGGGTGACCTCAACGTCACTCTCATCCTTGATGATCGTCCCAACCAGTTGGGCGGCAGAGATGTAGCTTCTCAGGACTTACGACGATCTATTAACGCTTTAGGCATGCAGATTGTGGATGCGGCGGGCTGCTCCTTCATATGGAGGAATCTCCGTTCTCGCTCGAGGCTGGACCGTTTCCTGGTTTCGCTCGGAGGGGTGGAGTCTTTCCCATTTTCTCGTGCGTGGACGATGCCTCGCGCTCACTCGGACCACACGCCCATCTTGGGGTCGTCGGGGGAGGGAGGAAAGACGTAGATCTCTCTTTCGTTTTGAAAAAAGTTGGCTACTCGAAGAGGGCTTCAGGGAGCAGATGTCTACCAAGTGGCGGGAATGGCACCCGATGGGGTTAGCGGTCGCTCATTTCAACACGAAATTGATGCTTCTTCGTTCTCATCTTTCCCACGTTGGGAAGGAGATAAGAGGTCAGCGGAAGATGAGGAGAAGCGAGGCCCAAGCGGGTGTCTCAAATCTGGATAGTCTTGACGATGCGTGTGGTTTAGATCCGGAGGAAGTGGAGGAGAGGCGGAGACTACTGGAGGAGATCATGCTGGAAGACCGGAAAAAGGAGATTGAATGGAGGCAAAGGTCCAGGCAGCGGTGGCTTCGCGAGGGAGATGCCAACACTCGCTTCTTCCACAACATGGCATCGGGGAGGGTCGTAGGAACTTCATCCACGACCTCATTGTGGAGGATCAACATATGTCTGGTGAGGCTATCATCGGCTGTGTGATCCGCAACCACTACGTACGTGCTTCGAGGAGGCAACACAGAAGTGGGTGGAGTTGGCTGGGAAGAGGGGCGAGGGGGTTAACCGATACGCAGGCGGAGGCAATAGTAGCAACTTTTTCGGAGGTTGAAATCAGAGATGCGGTTTGGGGATTGAACTCGGAAGGGGATCCGAGGCCCGATGGATTCCCCGTACTCTTTTATAAGGAATTATGGGCATTGCTGAAAGATGAGATTGATGAACTGATGAATGAGTTTATGGCGGGCAACAGAGGCTTTGAGAAAATAAACAGGGCACTATTATTCATGTTGCCGAAGAAGGACTCTCCGATAAGAATTGAGGATTACCGCCCGATCGCGCTATCCGACGCGATCTACGTAATCATTGTCAAGACGCTGGCGAACCTCCTTAAGGTAGTCATTGATTCTGTGATATTCCATGGTCAAAGTGCTTTTATTCCGGGGAGGCAAATGGCGAATGGTTTGTGTTGGCCTCCGAGATTTGGTCTTCATTGGAAAAGGTCGAAGACGAAAGGCGCTCTTTGGAAGATCGACTTCTCCAAAGCGTATGATTGTGTCAATTGGAACTTCATTTAGACCTCCTTGAGATGTAGGGGCTTCCCGGAGATATGGATCAGCTGCATGAAAAGATGCATTACGACAACATCGCTCTCGGTTCTGGTCAATGGTAGGCCGGAGGGCGGTCCTTTTCAACCTCGGCGGGGGTACAGCAGGACCGCCCTCTCGCCTTGCTTCTGTTCGTGATCGTTGCTGATGCTTTGGCTGTCTTGTTTAACCAGGCAGTTGAAGCTGAACTGTGCACTGGGTTTCGTCTCGAAGAGCTATCCATCCATGTTCTGCAATATGCAGATGACACTTTAGTCTTGCTTGGCAGTTCCGAGTCCCAAACTGTGAATGGCGGCTATGTTGGTTGGCATCTTTGGTGAGCTCTCAGGTGTGGTTGCCAACAACGAGAAATCAAAAGTGGTCACATTCGGGATGAACGATGAGGAGCGTGAGGGGGTGGCTAGCATTATTGGTTGCTCTATGGGGTCACTACCACTGAACTACTTTGGCCTCCCACTGACGGATGGGAAGCTAAAGAATCCGACTGGGACACCGTGCTCCATAAGATAGAGCAGAAGATGGCTGGATGGAAGGCATCGTGCTTGTCCAGGGGTTGAAAATTAATACTGTTGAAACATGTTCTTTCCGCGATCTCGATTTTCTTCTTCACCATGTGTATTCTGCCTACTGGAGTGCGTAAAAAAAATGGAGGTGATGATGAAATCTTTCCTCTGGTCGGACGGCAAACAACAGAGGGCGGGACTCCATCTTGTGGGATGGGAGGAGGTAGCAAAGAGGAAGAAAGATGGCGGATTGGGAATCCGTGATGTTGAATGCATGAATAAGGCGCTGATTGGTAAATGGGAAGCCCAAATTTGGGGCTCATCGCCCTCTCTTGTTCACAAGCTTCTCCTCAAGATCTATGACGTTCGGGGTGAGCTGGTGGCCCCTAGGCTCCGGTGGGAATCCCCCCTATGGTCTGGCATTCGTGGCGTCCTCCTGGCGCTCACATCCTTTTTCTTACCGAAGGTGGGGAACGGGTGTCTTTTCCGTTTTTGGAGTGATGATTGGACCGGGAGGGCAAGCTTTGCATCGGATTCCCAAGATTGTTCGCGTTGGCGGCGGATCGAGATTGCACCCTGTCATAGGTGGGGGAGACCGGCACTTGGGTCCCTCTTTTCATCAACGACTTATCGTTGCAGCGGATGGAGGACTTCTTGGTGCTTCAGTCTGAGCTGCCTTCGGTTGTTGACACTCTTCATGATAGGAGGGCGGAGTCCTCAGATCACTTTGAGTGGAGAGGGATGAAGCTCTCCACGAAGAACATCTACGATCACCTGCGCAGTTCGATCGAGGTACCACGGGCGGAATTAACTCAGGATTTAAGATTGGTTTGGGCCGCAAAGATACCTATAAGGGTCAAAATTTTCCTTTGGTGCTTCGAGGGATCGTATTTGCGACAAAATGAGACGGGCACGCATTTTTGGTGCCCAAGATATCGTTTGTGATAGATGCCACGCGCAACAGGAGGATGCCGAACATATCTTTTTCAAGTGCCATTCTTCATCGGAGGTTTGGCGGGCGTTGAACCTAACATGGCTGCGGCATGAGGACGCCGCAGCATTTTGGGAATCCATCAGGAGGATCGGATCGGGCTCCACTGATGATATCTCTATTGCGTTCGCGGTACTGTAGGCTATTTGGCAGGGAAGAAATGACTGTATTTTTAAAAGCATCGGGTTCTACTCAGAAAATGTATTAATTCATTGTAAAGCCCTCTACAAATCTTGGGCATTGCACTAATTGTAACATCCATCTTTCAATATATCTGGCGATAACTCCCAACTTGGGAGTTTACCCGAACTTTGTTTTAAAAAAAACTATATACTAAATTAGTGAAGATTGCCATTGTCCTTGATGACAAAGTATTTCCAAGGAAGATCTTGGTAATGGGGCCTATAAATCCTCACTTATGAGAACTTATATCATCTACATAGATAAGAAGTAAAACCATGCCTTTGGCAGTTTGTCGTATGAAGAGAGGATGGTCAGAGGTTGATCGAGTAAAACCCTCATGGTCTATCATCTCTATAAGCTTATGAAACCATGTTCTTGGACTCTACTTCAGTCTATAAATGACCTTTTTATAAGCAGCAAACTCTTTGATCCCA